>RDRW01000398.1:0-70000 GCA_007896445.1 Puccinia hordei | reverse complement strand
TTGAGAAGAAAGACAAGACTAAGAGAGATCAAGAGTTGGTATATTGAGCTTGATGAGAGAGTAGAGAAAAGAGATTGCACCAGGCAGAATGAAGAGCGTAAAGATTTAATGAGAGAAGGTAGATAGGGGTTTGAATAAGAAGGGAAAATTGAGGGGGTATTGAAGAGTGAGAAGAAGGATTTGAGGAGTCAAGGTGATAATTGAAGAAACGGGAAGAGTTTGTTTGATAATATTGATAGGAGATGAATTGATGAGGAGTGGGCCCGCTGAATATAAGACAATAGCGGGAGTGTAGCGAGTTGAGCTAGAAATTGAATACGCTAACACAAAGTTACAGTTAGTGGATCAGCTAACGCTACAAGGATTTTGAGAAAAGGAATAAGAATATAGCGACTCTGAAAGTTAATGCTACACCCCCTTAATTACCTGTTACTGATTTGTAGCGGTGTAGCTGGAACAAACGCTACGCTAACTTGTTAGCTTATTGTCAGCTACGCTAACTGTTAATCCAGCTACGCTACATGTTAGCGTACTGCTCAGCTAAACTGTTAGCATACTGCTGTTGCGGTGAGCTAACTGTTAGCTTAAACAAAGAACACTTAAAACTGAGTAGTGCTATACTGTGAGTATAGCAATCATGTCTTTTATTGAGGATTTGATGCTATTCCAACAAATCAGTATCTCAATGACTCTGATGGATTAAAATCAGGATTCCAGAACAATATTGTGAGATCCATCACTTTTTCACATCAAAGGCATTTCAATAAAAATAGATTCCCAACATAAGGACATGATCCTAAATTGAGGCCAAATGAAGTTTATCCTAGTTAACAGGGGATGGCCAACTGGACAGCTCAGAAAGCCACAGTGGATCTATGAGCCAAAAGCCACATGGAAAAACAATCTAGTGTAGACAAGAGAAAAAAAAAAAAAAAAAAAAAAAAAAGACAGCTTAGATTAAAATTAAGATGAATCAGAAATAGCTGGATCTGATGGTGCTGTACTTGCTCAAGATACAGGAAGCTTCAAAAGCTGTTAGCAGTTTACTTGTGCAAACAATTGATCACTTTACTTGTGCAAGTACAGGAACCTAATTGAGCAGAGTGGACAAGATTTTACCCAAGACAGGGGAATTTATCACTCCTGCTATATTAAAAGTGAGTGCAAAATACCTAATTGGTGTCAACCTCATCACAAATCCTACTCACCAATGAGGGTGACACTGATGAGGTATGTTGCAGTTACTTATAGTATAGCGGGAGTGATAAATTCCCCTGTCTTGGGTCAAATCTGGTCCACTCTGCTCAATTAGGATCCTGTACTTGCACAAGTAAAGCAATCAAAAATCTGTACTTGCACAAGTAAACTAATAAACTGCACTCCTGTACTTGAGCAAGTACAGCAATCAAAACAGCTTATTTCTGATTCATCTATTTTTAATCTAAGTTTTTTCTTTTCTTTTTTTTTTGCGGGGCCTACACTTTGTCTTTTTTTTTTTTTTTTTTTCAAAAACAAATTGGTTTTTCCATGTGGCTTTTGGCTCATAAAAAAACACCCATCCACTGTGGCTTTCTGAGCTGTCCAGTGGCCATCCCCACCCTGTTAACTATAAAATAAACTTCATTTGGCCTCAAATTTAGGATCATGTCCTTGTGGATGTCTGATCTATTTTTATTGAAATGGGAGGGCCTTTGATACGTGAGTGATGGATCTCGGGACAATATTGTTCTGGAATCCTGATTTTATCATCAGCCAGTCATTGAGGATACTGATTTAATAGCATCAAAGCCGCACAGGTTGTATAAGCCATCTTGTCGGCCATCCTTTTATTTCCCGGCCACGACTAGCCTCATCACCAGGAGGACTTCCTCCTGGTAAAATAAACCACGAGGTATGTATATCCACCAAAAAAATTCTTTTCGGATTTTTCACTTTTCTGGATCTAAAAATGTGGTCCTGGTTTGAATTCAAACGACGAAGGATTTCTCTTGTAAGAGATCTAACCTGCAGCAGGAATTCCTACCTGCTGACGAGCCATAAACACAGCTTTTATACACCTCGCAGCCATGTTAACTTGTGAAACTAACAGTTAGCAAGCAAAAAAACCCCGCTATTTGAGCATAGTGTTATGGGAGACAACCTTCGGCTAACAGCTAACATCTAGCAGGAAACATAGTCAGCTAACAGCTACTATTTAGCGGGAAAATATCAGCTAACAGCTAACATTTAGCGTAGCGTAGCAATGATGCCGCTACGGAGGAACTTCAAAATCTGTTAGCGCCGAGAAACATTACGCTACTTGTTAGCGTAGCGGTGAATTTTCCCCGCTAACGCTACAAAAAAAGGATGGAAAAATCTGTCGCTACGCTAACTGTTAGTGTAGCGAGTGAAATTTCAGCTAACGCTACAAATTGTCTGGAGACCCAACGCCAAAAATGGCGTGTGGGCCCCGCTACGCTAACACTTAGCGGTCAAATTTGGCGTAGCGTAGCGGCCCACCGTTGTAGGAGATGAATTGATGAGGAGTTGGATTTGAGTGAATATAAGAATGATGAAAGCGGGAGCATGAGAGTTGA
The DNA here is from genome assembly GCA_007896445.1 of Puccinia hordei. NCBI lineage: Eukaryota > Fungi > Basidiomycota > Pucciniomycetes > Pucciniales > Pucciniaceae > Puccinia > Puccinia hordei. Next base: position 67,424 of record RDRW01000398.1, on the reverse strand, counting down.
GTAGAAATTGGAATTAACATGAAACCTCGTCAGCCAGAGTGGACTTCCTCCTGGCCACAAGGATTCATTGAGGAGGAATCCTCCCGGCCGAGAGGCTATATAGCCTCTCAGAGGAACTTCCTAACACCCCCTTAAGGTTTATACTTCAGCCGGGAGGATTGGTTGGAGGTTATACAACCAACTCGTGAGCTTATTTGATTGAAGTCCTCCCAGTTGAATTAGGATACCATCAAACTAGCCAAATATGCTGGAAGTCCTTGTGAAGAAATAAAATGAAAATAGCCTCGTCGGCCGGGAACTTCCTCCCGGCCGATGAGGTATAAAAATAAACAAATGAACACTCGTCGGCCATGAGTAATGAACTGTGGATAAAAAAACTCATGTTGAGCAGTTTATATGGTATGTATAACCTCCAACAGGAAGTCCTCCTGCACGAGGTTGTATAATTCTCAAGGTAGCTGTGGTCAACCTCGTCGTCTAATGCTCAGGAGATGAAAAGTCCTTAGGCTGACGAGGTGGTTCACCTCGTCAGCCGGGGGATAAATTCCCGGCCAGGTTGATACAATTTGAATTTTCCTCGGCTAACAGCTATCATTTTACCTGTGACGAGGTTGGATTCAGCCGGGAGGACTTCATCTCCCGGCTGACGAGGTAATCCCGTCAAAGCTAACTAGTAGGAACTCCCGGCCGACAGGTTGTATAGCCTTCCGGGAACTTCCTCCTAGCCAGTATCTCGGCCGGGAGACTTCCTCCTGGCCGACGAGGTACCTCGTCGCAGAGAAGTCCTCCCGGCTAAGGTTGATAAACAGCCGGCCCGCTAAAATCAAGTGTATCGATTATAGCATGGATCTCCCACACGCCAAACAATGGTGCTATGCTGATGGAAGCTGGCGCGCGCTCAACGCCAATCTGTTAGCGTGTGGGAGCGCACACCAAACAATTATGCTGCGGGGCCCACACGCCATTTATAGGGTGGCAGTGATTTGGGTCTCAGACGCCTAAAAGTATAAAAAAAAAAATTGGCGTGTAGACCCTACACGCCACTTCATTTCCATGATAAATGTTAGTTCAGCATAGTGTAGGCCCCTTGGCACGCCTAACACTAAATTGGCGTGCGCGATTGTCTCAACGCCCAGAAAAAACAAGCCACTACACTAAAAATTATTTTTCAAATAGCATGGTAGCCCAGTTTTGTTATTTGTAATTTTCTCTTATTATCATCTACTGTGCACAAAATTTACCATTGGAGAATTAAATTTTAATTATTGTCAGCCTTAGAGTCATCACAGCTGACCTGAAGTCTCCTGTGTTCCCATTTTCTTGATATTTTAATTACCAACTGCTTCATATCTTTTTATCCTTAGACTTATTTTTGTTTTGAATCCACATTCTTTTCCCTCATGCAATTTTCACCATTTTTTTCACTTACCAATTTTTAATTACTCAACTCTTTCACAGAGTAATTAATTGAATAAATCTACCCTATAGTTGGCCAGGTAAGGGAAACAAGACCTCATGCCAGCCACATCTACATATGCTACATTACATAAGCAAGATCCAAAAATTTCAATCCTCCAATCAGGGAGGACACACAACTTGACACCCAGAACCATTGTAGCCTTAGAGCCAGCCTCCAATTCAGGTTGGGTTCATCCCAGTTAAACTAGGACACACAACAGTAGGTTGACCTCAACCAGAAATATAAAACAGGGGGGTCCCTTGGATTTATATTTCCAGTTGATTTCAACCAAGTTTAAATTGGTTGATGCATCCCAGTCTGGGAGCCTTAGCAATTATGCTGGCAGTGCAGCACAGCTACCTCAAGTCTGTCTTATCTTCTTATTTAAGTCACAACTGTATCATATCTTTTGAAGCTCAAGTATTAAGGTTGTTTTGACTTCAGATTCTGATTCCTTACTTAATTTTGAACCTAGAACCAGGAAAAATAAATTGTCACCTGATACCCGGTGACATCAAGAAACAATGGCTGTATCTTTGTTCTAGCTCTGGTTCTACCCCAGCTAGGCAACAATGGCCCCTTTGTGTCCTACAAGGGGCTGTACATGAGACCAACTGTACTACTGATGGGTAGCTCATTGAACCTAGGCTGATGTCACCTGTAGTCTAGTGAAAATTTATTTTTCCTGGTGTAGTCTACACTGAACACTTTGCAATTGCTCCACTCCTTCTTACACTTATCCATTCTTGAGTTAATTGAAAGGATGTCAGCCAACTGCATGTATACACCAGATTACATAATCAAACCTTGAAAACATTCAAAGTTGGTTTATCCCTGGTTGCAGGAAGGATACACAACCTCAAGACACTCAGAACCACTACCTCAGGAACCCAAGGATTCAACCAATCTACAGCTCAACACTCTAACCAGCAAAAGGCCTCTTTCACCCAGTACTTCAAGTATTGTCAGTCAGTCCCCTTTTTGAACCTTGCTTCTCTGAAAGTAGTCCTTCTCTGTCTTCCCTTTCCTTTCCCTCTTTTCCTTTTCCTCCATCTTCAATCAAAGAATCAGATCACATTCTTCAACAAGTTACCCTTTTAGAACCTCGAATATAAGCCTATAAAATAAGGCTGATTAGTCTCCTAATTCAGTTGTCCCTCCACTGTTTCCTTAGTGTGTGATGAGGCTGTCTTCTAAAGACTCTGGCACAGCTTAGCCAAATTTTCCAGGTTGATCTCATTTCATTTCAAAGATCACTCTAAACAAATAAAGAACAAACAAAAAAGATCAATCAATTTCTTCCCCTTCCCCTTCCCCTTTCTCTTTCCTTTATTTTTCTACTAGTTTTATCCTCCATATCTTGAAATACAACCAGTAGTGTCCCCCATTGTTGTGTCCTGTTGTCACTTTAGAGATCCAGGCTCACAACCATAACACCAGATGACCAAGGATTCACCAAGTTACAGCTCACCACTCTAACAAAACAAAGGCCTCTTTCACCCAGCAATTCAAGTATTTTCAGTTGGTCCCCTGTTTGAACCTTTTTCTCTTTCAGTTAATTTTCTCTATCCAACCTGTTTTCCCCTTCCTTAATCATGCCTCTTCATCAGCAGTCAAGTATCAATCATCAATCCAGATCCATAAGAACTCTCTCTAAGACCCTCAAGTTCTTGATCATATACTTTTTCTGTGGTGTTTCCTTGAAACAAAACACATAGATTTCACTCTGAAGAACACTGAATTTCCAGCTTGATAATATGCTAAAAAACTTAGCTGATTAGACTATGTCTTCTCTGATTGCTTCCAAAATTCCATTGTGTGAAGAGGCTGTTACATTTTTCAAAGACTCTGGCACAACTTAGCCAGCTTTTCCAGGTTGAGATTGTTTATCTTTCAGAGCACTCTGAGAATTACACAGAAAGATAAAAATAACTTCCTATCTTTCTCTATTTTATCCTGAGTATGTGTTTGTATTTATCCCTTGAAACAACACTCATGTTCCCCATCTTTGTTTCCTGTTTTCACTTTAGAGACCCAGGCTTGCAATTATAAATTCTTTTTAAGCAATTGTTACTTACAAGTGAATGATATAAGATGTCAGCCTGGTTGTGAAACTAAGAGTGGTTAAGGGGTGTAACTGAGGTAGGTTGATGGTTTAAAGTGGTTTGGGTAAGTTAAATATCCTGTAAAAAAGGATATTCCTCAATCAGTAAGTCTTGTCTGAGAGGCTTGCTCTAATTTCTCTAATTAGGCGCATCCAAATCATTACAAAGTATTAATAGGCATCCAAGGAGAGACTCAACTTGGGTTTGTGGTTTCTACCTTATTGAAGGTAGGTTGTGGCCAATTCTTGAGGTGATAACAGTATTAAACTATAGATTATCCAGAATTGGGGTATTGGTGGAGAATGGGGAACTAAGCAAGGTAAATAACTCTATGGTATGTACTGTGCTAAGGTGTTCTAAATATTCTTTGGGGGATAAACAGATGTTTACAAGCTGTTTATATATTGTAATATCTCCTCTTGGGGAGATTGTGAGCGCTTCCATGACCTGGGAGGTACTGTGGAACTTCAGGGGCAAGACAGATCCTTTTGGGAGGATCTGTTAATGTTTATGATGTGATTTCTACTAAGGCTGTGTTATGTGACACATCTTTGATCAGTAGTCCTTAGTGGGATTGGATCACATCATGACATTTATATTGATTGATCTGTTATTAATATTAATAAAGTTATTAACTTATAATGATGTCATTTATTATTGGTACATCTTATAACTATTAATTATTGTAATATTAATAAGTTCTTTATTAATAAGATATTAAAGTACATATCTTATACGTGAACTATTCCAATGTTAAGGAATGTGGGCTTAATCAGAGGGGAAAGAGTGACATCTGTTACTCTAGATATTTCACATGAAAGGAGGGCAAAGGGCCTGCAAGATACATGTCTTGTATAACAGGAGTACATAGAGTAACCAGAATTATTCATGTATTATTAGTGAATGTATTATTAAAGTATTTATATTAATTATAGTAATGAATGTACTTTAATAATAATAATTATAATGTAATAATAATGAATGTATAATAATGAATGTATAATAATAATAATAATAATAATAACTACAGAATAGTAATTATTATTAGAGATAATAATAATTAATATTTCATGAAGTTATTTAAAGGAATAATATTAATAAATAGTAATAAGAATAAATAAGAATAGTAATTATTATTAGAGATAATAATAATTAATAATATTTGCAGTTACGTGGTATATGTCAGGTACTGTGATATGTACTCAGTGGCTGACATCAGACCCCAGCTTGTTAAAAGGAGCCAACCATCATTCATTCTTTTGATTTATTCCCTGCTATTGATAGTGACATATTGTAAATGTAAACATAAACTATTTTTTCCTCATTTATAGACAACCCCCTGTATATATTGTGTTTTTACAAATGCTTGGACTGATTTGCATCAAGATTTGTTAAAATCTGTCAAAAAATAACAATCTTTTATGTTTTTCAAAACCCATGATCTGGTCATTAATGATCAACATGGCTTATTCCTGATGCTGTGCATGGCAGTAAACTGAAGATTAAACTGGGGCTGTGGCCTTAATCCCATAACCTTGCCATCCAAAAATCTTCAAAAAGTCCAAGAATTTGTAAAAACACAATAGTTACATAATTATAAGTTATAAATAAAATTTGGTGAATTACTTTACATCCAGTGGTTTTGATTCAACACAGTCATAGTCCTTAACTTTAAACCTCATTATTTCAAGATTTTTATCCTATCAGAAATCTTCATAAATATAGCTGACAGTATTTGATAAAAAATATGGATATAACTGTGGTGGCAGCTGATTAGCCAAATTTCATCCATTTGATTTTTTTTCCCTGGTATCTCAGTGTCAACCCTAGAGACAATAAAGCTTACATAAATGGACCTTCCAACCACTCTTGTCCTAAGTATTTCATTAAAATAAGACACATACCCTTTATTATGTAATGATACTTTGTCAAATATTTAATGCCAAGTTAAAAACATCAGAATAAATACCTACCTCATAATATGTGATGCTTATGGGATTATCACCTTAATCCATGCAATGATAAGGCTTATTACATGGAAAATGAAATAACACATGTATGATAATGCACTGCATGTAATAAACTGTACCAACCAATAGTTTCTGTAATCAGACATGTGGCTATTCCAGATTGAGAATGCCAATCCGCATGTCTCAATTCTAAGCCTCTAAAACCATGTGCTAGACTAATTACAAAGTGCATGGTATATTGTGTCAGAATTCTGGCTTCACCTTCCGCTCACCTTCCTCCTGTCAGGCCAAGTGGCCTTTTTTCCTCCTGTATGGCCAAGTGGCCTTGTTTCCTCCTGTATGGCCAAGTGGCCTTGTCCCCTTTTTCCTTTCCCCTGTTCTCTGTCCTGTCTCATGTCTCCTGTCCCCAGTAACTGTCCCCTGTTTGTTCCTGTCCCCAGTTCATCTCAAGTGAGATGTTCTCTACCCTGTCCTGTCCTGTTTATTGGTTAGTCATGTATAGGCCCCCTTTGGATCTTGCAAGAGGGCTCTCTAGTTTTCACTATATAAATCTTCTCCTCATGATTTGAATTCATCATTGAGTCTGAGCATTTTTGAACTTCAACCACCAAGTTACCCCAGCTCCTTAGTCCTTTCTCAGGTTCATCAAGAAAGTACCATCATCAACTTTTCCTGAAGAGCTGAAATCTTAACATATTGTGTAGCTACATACTGCTGGGGTCCACATGTCAATTTAACATGGAGTTTTTGAATTACACCTGTACTGGTATAGACAATGAAGCAACCAGCCAAGTACTATAAATTGAGTACTTTGAGCTGAATAGAAAAAAGGCATATATAAACATACCCTTTTACTACCTTCTTGGTTTTTCCTCAAGATTTCCAAGTCCTCACCAAGAATTACATTTTAAGTAATTGCATTAAAAAATCATTGGAGTAACCTTCTAGCTAGTATCTTCTTCATCCTTAAAATTACTTACCTTCTTCATCCACCAATCATTGCCCTTAAACAAAGGAAGAAAAGCTATCCCGCTTTTTGGTTAAACAAGCCCCTCATACCCTTAAATAGCACTCTGTAGACCTATATTCTAGGTTGGAGGCTGTCCATTGATAGCATGCTCCTGTTGTTCCAAGAGTTACGCTTAGGTTGTATAATACCCCATGTTTTAGGCTTCATAACAACCATAGCTTGTGTCCTGCAGTTACATCAGAGACCCGGGCTCGCACTCAGTCACTGAATTCGGATCATTATCTTTATGGGCTCTCTCACTTCAATGTTTTTGATCCGTACACCACGGGCACACTTTGGTGACAGGTGATTCGTCTTCAAGACGAACAGACAACACAAGTCGACTTGAGGACGGAAATTGGTCCTCAGGTCGACTTCCAGACGAATTTAAGCTTCGTCCTGGGAGACCTCCTACCCACGGGGCCTTCAGGTTGACTTGAGGACCATTTGTGGTCCTCAAGTCGACTTGACAGCCAAAATGAGGCTGTCAAGTCGACTTGAGAACCACAAATGGTTCTCAAGTCGACCTGAGAACCACATAATCTTCTCAGGGTGTTATGCAGTCCGATTGAGCCCCCCCGACGGTACTCAAGTCAACTTGAAAACCAAAATGAGGTATTCAAGCCAACTTGAGAACCATCCACAAGTCGACTTGACAACTCAGGGGGGTGCTCATGTCGACTTGAGAGCCATTTGTGGTTCTCAAGTCGGCTTGAGCTCCCCATCATCCTCAAGTCGACCGGGACTCCAATCTCATGTCGACTTGAGAAAGTAGATCATGATTGGAGTCCCGCCCCTCTCGGCTCAATTGAAGTCAGAGCTGGAGAGAGCGGGAAGGAGGGATGACAATGGTTATAAAAGGACTGCATCAAGTGCAGTCCTTTTATAACCATTGTCATCCCTCCTTCCCGCCCTCTCCAGCACTTATGCCTAGAACCACCCACCAGGTCGACATTGTCTTTGACCCCTGGCTATGTGACAACATCCTCAAACTTTGTGCGCCTGAGAAGGCACAAGGTTTCTGGCCGACCAACCAGTCTCAGCTTATGCCGGTCAGCCAACGCACCACCCTGCGTTTTTGCCGATTCAAGAAGCTTGTTTTCAACTTTCTTGATTCGGCCCGCAGCGACATCTTGGTTGGAGGCATCCTGAAGTATGAGGATGCCTCCCGCCATCTCGCATGGATTGGCCGCGTCCGCAGAGGACGACAATACCACCTCTACCCCCTGGCCTCCGCTTCAACTTACCGGCGGTTTCAACGCCTCATGGTGAATATCCCCAACAAAGGGGATATTTCTGCCTCAGTTTTAATCAAATTCTCCCCTGAATACAGGGAGAGATTATCTAAGAATCCTGTAAGTTAATAAGTTTTTTTTTTTCAAATGGAGGGACCCCTGCAACTTGACTAATATAAAGTTGTTGTAGTCCCCCCCCAGCCTCAGCACCACTGAGTCTGATTACACACACATATCTTGGCCCCCCTCAGAAGATGGGGTTGAAGCAGACCCCACTGAAGAAATCAACACCAACCAGGCCCCTCTTCTCCCCCTTATCCCTCCAATTGAGGGCAATTCTCTCTCAGTTTCTGGTGCACACCCCACTGGCACTCCATGCCGGGGAGAAGCCAATCTCACCATGGCGGAATTTTTTCTCTTTTCATACTTGTCTGAAAATGAAAGACAAACCTTGTCTGTAATGTCTGAACATTCTTTCTACCACTGGTCTGCTTTCAAAGGAATGTCTCAGAAAGAGCTCACAGACCTAGGATTCCGTGTGGGCCCAGCTCGTTTGATAATATCTGGCGTGGCCAATGTTCTTAATCGGCTGGGATCTTACAATCCTCAAGTCTGACCTCTTACACTTGTAATTTACTTTATATATATATATTATATGTATATTTGGTTTCATAGCTTTCAAACTTCTCACTTGAAAATAAGCCAGCTGGGCCAAATCTGAGGATTGTGTGAAACTTGTCATCTATTTTTGTTTCAAATATTAGGCTTCCAATATATCATAATGGGATCCAAATGTCCTTTTGAGATTGTGTCATCAATGGGCACTACACAAATGGTTTGACCTGTACAACCAACTTAGGGAAATTGCCTCCACTCCGGGATGGATCCTGGGACAGATGTGGCATTTATTTCATGATTACCTCCAAATGCCATTTTTTTTATTTTTTTAGATATAAATGTTATTTTACTCAATATCATCATAAAATCATTTTAATTGGCCATATCTACTAATTAACATCATAAAAATAACTGCAAAGTGTCTTTTATGCATGCAAAAAAACTGGGGTGTGATTGCAAACTAATCAGAATGCATGACAATTGGCCATATCATGACATGAAGAATATCACTTGTAGTAATTTGGGCTGGAGCCAGAACTGGGTCTATATGTTTGGTGACTTGATGCAACATGTGGGCTGAATTGAGGTTAGTGAGATGACCTGGAAGGAACAGGAACATGGGTGTTAAAGTTTGGGTGGTGAGATGAAGTAACAGGAACATGGGTGTTAAAGTTTGGGTGGTGAGATGAAGTGGATAAAACACCAGGGCTGTGATTTGGGTGATAAAGAGTCCTTGATTCAACATGAGGGCTGAATTGAGGTTGGTGAGATGAAGTGGATGCAACAACTGGGCTGCAATTTGGGTTATACAATGACCTTGATGCAGCCTGGGGGCTGCAGTTGGGGTTATACAATGACCTTGGTGCAACCTGGGGGCTGCAATTGGGGTTATACAAAGACCTTGGTACAACCTGGGGGCTGCAGTTGGGGTTATACAATGACCTTGGTACAACCTGGGGGCTGCAGTTGGGGTTATACAATGACCTTGGTGCAACCTGGGGGCTGCAATTGGGGTTATACAATGATCTTGGTGCAACCTGGGGGCTGCAATTGGGGTTATACAATGACTGGCTGGTTTGAGGGTTGTGATGTATCCTTGGAACAGGTTGAGGGCTCACATTTGGGCGGTGAGATGACACATTTGGGCGGTGAGATGACACATTTGGGCGGTGAGATGACACATTTGGGCGGTGAGATGACACATTTGGGCGGTGAGATGACACATTTGGGTGGTGAGATGACACATTTGGGCGGTGAGATGAAGCAGATGCAGCACTAGGGCTATAGGTTGGGTTATACAATGATCTTGGTTGAACCTGGGGGCTAAACTGAGGGTGGTTTGATTTCCTAGATCCTTCCACATTTTTTCCTTTCTTTTTGGTCATATTATCAATCCAAATTTTTTGACCAGCATGAGCTGCATCATGCATTTTATGTTCTGTGATTTGTTCATGTTCCAATTGGGAAATTGACCAGTGCAATACAGATTGGTGATGTGAGAATGCGTTCAAGAGATAGCTGTTATAGGAAGTGTGATGTATTTGACGAGATACCGTGGTTCCCTCTTGTCTAATCCTTCTTGATCTATTTGACACCCCTGCCTGACACCCACCATCAAAGCAGTTGTGTTGCACATTTACACAACACAGGATTTTCTAATGAGTAGTAACACAGATTGATCAGAATGGGTAGGATGGGTTGGACATGTGGTATTCAAATTGGCTCACAGATGCTGGATACCACATGTAAAGTTTCTTTGTTTGTGCACAATTCTCATTGAACAATCTTTTTGTAACCCATTGAGTTTACATTCAGCCAATTTTATGAAGTAAGATTTGGGGTGGATGACTTCCCAAATTGACATAACACAAGATATGTCTGAATTCCCATTATTTTTTCTTCCTGGATGTATTGGATTTCCTTTCAGCACTTTATTTCTCATAGGCAATATAAAAATAATAGAAATTTGACTGACAATGACAAATGAGTCCTTTTGAATAGATTCCTTATCATTGAGGTTCAGTATCCAAACCTGGCGGATTTGGGCCGTTGGGTAATACAGTCTCAATGCATCTGGAACTTGTTCAAGTCCTCCATCTGGAATTGTGGATGATTTGACATAGGGGTATTGTCCAATTGTCATAACTTTTTGGTTATTGAATCCCATGGCCTTTTGAATGGCTGGATTTCCTGAAAATATTCCTCTCACTTGGTTTGATGCTTGGAAATACTCTTTTTGATTATGGTCAAACATGTAACCACCTGAAAGGATTAATCTCATTATCTGATAGTTACTGAAACTGATGGCAATATCATGTCCTGGACTAAGCCGATTGGTGTGAACTGCAGCGTGCCTGAGACGGCCATTGAAACTCTCAAACTTCTCAGTGGCAAATAATGTTGCTGGCCCAAATCGTTTGATTGACTCGGGGAGATGTAACAATATGTGAAGCTTGGGCTTATTTGCCCATTGTTCTGACATCTTGAGAATATGATACATGAATATCTGTATATTCATTTGAAGTTCTGCAATATATTCATCCATGCTTTCTGTAGTGGTCTGGAAAATCAGGCTTCCTATTTTGCATAGAGGAATCCATAATTTCTTTTGTGTTTCATCCATGAATGGAAAAAAAACAAATGGGGCCAACTGTACTAAAGTGCGGAAGTCCTTTCCAATAAAACTTTTCCAATGGGTAACCATATATTTACCTTGGATTGGTGGAATGTTGAGGCAATCCAAGTTAACTGAGTTGAAAAGGGCCTCCATCTTTGCAAGGTCTTTCTGTTTTTCCATGAAGTCCCTGACCAAGTACTTGACAACACCAAGGGAGAAAACATGGAGAATTTCAACTGGTGTGTCTTTGCATCCATCAAACTCTAGGAGATGTGTAAATACATTGCAAAGTCGGTGAGGTTCAGAATTTTCAATGGCCTCTATTCTTTGCCGGTCATGAGGATTATTGCGTCTCAATTCAATGAGTTTATCTTGAAGTTTGTCCACCAAACCAAATTCATTCATGTGTTTGTCATATTCTGCCTTGGATTTTGTTTTGAGTACATTCCAAGAACCATTTGTTTTCTGAACGGTTTGATACCACCTACGTGGAGAAGCTAACCCTTTTATCCCGAAGAAATCATGGATGTAAACCAAACTACTCCTTTCTTTAACTTCATCAACCCGCAAATGGCATATTCTGCAGGGATTCTTGCAAATTCCAGGGATTGGTGTATTTGTAACCTCTGCTGCCATAGGTGAGTCACCCAGATAGCAAAGAACCATACTCATGATCAAAACTTCATCTTGAAGACTGGAATCATATGCAAAGACACATTCCTTAGTCGAAGAGCTAAATCATATAAATGTCAGTGGAAAAAAATCAAGTTGTGACTTTATAATTCTGATGCTGGACCTACTTCATCTCTTGGACAATTGTCTCTCCCAATTCCAGTGGACCTGCAACATTAGATGTAGAGACAAAATTGCAGTTGTACTCCATGTTGCTATAAGATGGGGGAAGGCCACTAAGTGTAAAATAATATGATACATGTTTATTCCACCTCTTGGATTGGTTTCCTGATGTATCATCTGAGTATAGTGTAATAGGCACATGGCGGATAACCTTTCCTTTGGCCCGAGACCTCCATGGATTGGGGACAGGGATGGGGTGATGCTGGCCACAATCATCCACTTGAATCAATTGATGCCGTATTTTGTTTATGAATTGTTTTCCATCAATTTTTGGCATTTCACAATATATCAGGTCAAATTGATCCACTGATATAGTTTGAAGCTCTGGTGCATGGTAGCTGATATGACCTGGTATCATTATGGCCAGCTGGGGGGTGCCATCTTCCAATGGGGTATAATCATTCAACTTTGGTGTAATACATTTGGCATGTAATTTATTTCCCACCTTGAAGAAAAATATGGGTACCACAATCCTCTGCCCAGGACCCTTGAGTGTGATGGGCTCAAAAATGTAATAGTGTTTTTGAGCAACTTCAACCATTTGTACCCTTCCTTTCCTAGACAAAAATTCTCGCCATTTAGTACTTTGATATAGGGAATTTATATTTTTTCCATAGGTCTCATGTGGATAGAATTCTAGGTGTTTATTCACATATGGATTCCCCACTTCCTAATAATTTGCATGAAATAAGTTAATGTGTCAGTAATCAATCACCCAGAACAGAGAAGCAATTTATGCATCTCATATGACTCTCACTCACATGACTAATGATGTCTTTCAAGCTGAGTGAATAACACTTGTTATTCAAGACTGACAGGTTTTCCATAATATTGATGTTCAGCATCTTGCGGATTTTCTCCCTTCTTCTCCTGATTGTGGCCCAGTGTGGAATAATCACATGGCAAAGCTGTAATATCAGGCGGATCTGGTGATACATGGACCGTGACATGATGTGATGCAAGTGACCAAGTATCAGAGCTGCAATGAGATACTATAAAGGAATAAGAGCACAAGGAAGTCAAAAAATAATATAGTATATTATGTGAGTATACTATATTATTCTACATAGAGGTTCAGGATAACAACATACCATTTTATCTGGAAATGGGTACCATTGGCCACTTGGCTCCAAATCATCTTCAAATTCAGGTGCATTCTCATCACCTGGTAAATTCATGTTGTCAGAAATTAGGGATTGAAACACAGATGATAAGGGATCATCCATAAGCCAATCATTCCAGTTCAACCCCCTTTCAGAACCATCATCAGAACTGTTATCTGATCCACCAAACCCCATGCCTGTTTGATCATTCAAATCCAATGGAGGGATAGAATAATTGTCATAATGATCATTTTGATGATGAATTGGGCAGTCAGTTTGAACCAAACCAGACCAGTTTGAAGTGGGAAAATCGCAACCATCCATTTCATTGAGTAAAGGCCTAGTATCTCCAGGTCCTGTTTCTCCCTGCCCAAGGCCAACTGAATCATACAAGGGATTGCTGGTTGTAGGTAATTGTGAACCACCTCTTGAAATGGCTGACACTGGTTGCCACTTTTTTTGAGCTATAATCAAAGAAGCTTCCATCTCTTTATGATTGGAAGAATCCAGGTGTTTTTGAATCCACCTCAGCTCTAGTAATCTCCCACCACATGGAATACACCTAAATTTTTCATGCCCATCAGGCTGCAGCACTGAGTGAAAGCCTGCAAAGAACAGTCAAAAATCATAAGTGAGGGAGATTGGGTGAACTCAGGGTGTAACACTGACCAGGAATTATCATAATAAGCTGGTATTATGAGTTGAAACCCCTGAAATTAAATAAGCAGATAATATGAGTTAAAATCCCTCCAATCAAAATGATATGAGAAGTAAACCTGAAATATGGTGTAGGAAATATGTGCTTGATTAAACAAAGACAGCTGTCAGAAATATGTGCTTGAATAAAGAAGGAAAAGTGTTATCCTGCCCTACTTTTATCACCTTATTGGGAAGTCCCCATAATCTTATCACCAACTAGATTGACACACTACAGTTTATTTGACATGTTTCAATTTCAAACCAGGAGTTTATTTGTAATCATGAATCATGTGTCAGATTAGGGTGCTGGTTTCAGTCCAATAATTTGTATTTGCACCACTGAGAAAGCTCAGTATTGTGTGCTGGTTTCAGCAAAGGTGGGGCATGTTTCAGAAGCCCTGTGTTGGACATGTATGTTGTACAATTCAACCAGGGGACAGTTTCACTGCTGCGCTCATGAACCCCGCCCCCGGACACACCGCGGTCCCAGTTCGGGAGTGGACCAAGTCCACCACCAACCGCCCCGCTTCCTCCCATCCAACGAAACACCCTCCAACGATCCCATCCAACGAAACACCCCCCAAGGACAATACGATCAGACGCATACCCCCAGTAAGTAATTCGTCTATGTTACTTCCACCCCCCACTAAGCTATTACTAACCCTGTAACACAGAATTATGTCACAGGTCACGGGATCCAATACAGGACCTCCTAACAAGGACGGCGCCGCTGTACCGCATGGCTACCCCGTCCCGCCTACCCCATCCGTACCACCTACCCCATCCATACCACCTAGCCCATCCGTACCACCAACCTCTGGCTGGTCGACCACGCCCAGCACCTACAGCCCCAGATTAACTGCGTCGGGTCCTACCGGAGGGCCCCCTCTCACCCCAGGTGAGTTGTTTTGTCCTCCCGCCCCAACCCCCCTCCGCGATGGACACACTGGACCCATCAGATCCCGAGCGGCCGGCGGCGCCCCCCCCTTGCTCTATGACTCCCCATCTTGGCGCAACTTCTCTGGTGGTTACCCCGACGGATCAGACGGTCCCTGTCAGCCACCAAGATATTACATATGACATGTAATACTTGAAACTGCAAGCTTAATAAATAATAATAAACCTTTTAATTTATTATTATTTAATTTATTCTATTTTTTATTTTTACTTGATTTTCTGACCAAAACAGGAATTAGACTTGACTGCTTCAACAAATAGCGTAATAGTCTAACAGTTAAGGACAAGATTATGAATATCCTGCTTATATTAAAGGATCTAGGTTCAAGCCACACTCATGACCACACTTAAAAAATATTATTAAATTTATTTAAAATTATATCTATATTTTTATAAAAATCCAAGGAAATTTAATTAAGGAAAATCCTTGGAAAATCAATTTGCAAACACGCAATAAATGGATAAAGAACCATTTATTGGTATAGTTTTTTCCTTGAAAATCCTGGAAAATCCCAGCATAACCCATAATAATACATACTATAAGATTACATACTCATTTAAGTAAATAGTTATGTATTATTTATTTATATAATTAATACATGTGATTATCAATCAATTATTCTTCAGGGAGGGCGCTTTTTCAAGCCCTGTTCCCTAGATAATTTATTCACAAGTATGCCTTAGTGAAATAAATAATGTATTACTGAAATACGTATTTAATTTAAAAATTATAATGTGAAATAATTATGATATCATTTTAATTAAAAATGACACCATCTTTCACATTTGATCACGAACAGGGTGCTCACTTTCCCCTGGTGATTTGCCCTGAACATTGCTTTCAAAAAAGAAGCATGTGAAAAATAATAATGATTTATTATTTAAGGAGCTGGTTTTTCCACTAAATTGAAGACCACCTCCCCATTAATTTTAACATATACATAGATAACTCATTATAAGCTACCAAGGCGCTCACCTTCTCCTGTAAGTAAGGAGGACTGGCCTTTTCTTATATTTATCTTATTTAGTTAGAATTCTTCAACAAAACCCCCCCAATAAATAATATCTCATCTTATTTATTGGAAGAACCGTGTTTAATTCTGGTTAACCCTTCTGTGGACTTTCCCCCCACTAGAAGTTTTGGTAGCAGGCTAAGAACCTGTTTTTATTGCATTACTTAAGTGTTTATACACTATAGTAATTATTCTTTAAGCTTATAGTCTGTTATCTTACACCTTTTAAGTGTATATCTTTTTATTCATATCTGTACACGCCATTTTGTCGTGGAATAGAGTCCAGATAGTTGACATTTGGTGTCCCAACAGTGGCCTTAATTTATTTGGCCTTACATAAATTAATTTATTAATTTATTCAATTTTTTTTTAAAAAAAAAAAATTTCGAAAATTCCTATTGAATTTTTTTTTATTTAAAACTCTTCACTCTTATAAATTTTTTGGAAAAGACTATTATACTAATAATTGTCTTTTATTCACTTTGTTTATTTTTTTTACAGAAAAAAAAAAAAAACCCAAAAATTACACTCTAAAAAGCGGATTCTTGTTGCAAGAATCATTCAAAATTCGACTTTTTTTCGAAAAAATCACATCTTTTTCAGTTCTCAACAAAAGTAAGATCTGAAAACATCATTCAAACCGCCTTTATCAGTTCTTCAAACTGATTTTAATCCTCTCCGTATTGTCTGACGTATTCGTCCCCCGTGGTCGTACTTCCACATGTCGATCCCGCTCGTCCAACGACGAACCTAGAGCCAACGCAGCTCCTCAAAACGAGGATACTGTTATCCCAGACGCTGCCCCCATCCAGATTCGAAGCTCTCCTCCACCTGGAGAGGCTAGAGTCATCAACGCCGACGCGTGGACTCCAATCACCCCGCGTAAATCAAATTCTTGATTTTTGTTATTGTTATTATTTCTCTAAGCGAAGACATAATACTTACATATTAATTTTTTTTATTATGTCTACTCGCAGAGACCCCAGCCCAAATAGCGGAGCGGGACGAAAGTCAGTAACTTCCTCCCGTGTAAGTAGCCGTCTAGCCGGCAAGATAGCTGATTATCCTCCTCTGGAACCTAGTACACGCAAGCCTAAACGCGGCGACCAGATTGATTCTGGAGCAGCATCAGGCAAATTTCCGCGGCTTCCAGGAAGCTTCGTCGGAGGGGACAGAGATGATGGATCTGTTCTTGACCCAAGCTTTAGCAACTCACCGAAGCTTGCAAAAGATCTTGGGGACGAACAAGACCCTCATTCTGACAGAGGGATGGAACCCCTTCACCGTCAGGAAGGCCTTACGTCAGAACCAAGCCTCCACGGCTTCGAACGATCCGACAGCCACCACGTCGAGCACTCCCAACACGGAGAACTCCGTCGAGATAGCCAGAGAGCCAGCTCCGGCGCCGGCGCCGAGTGCCCCCAGCGCCTCCAGTTTCTCTGGCGCAAAACCGCCGCCAACAGCCCAATCGGGCTCCAGCCGGTCCGCAGCGACCCAACACGCAGCGCCGCAGATCCAGAAGAGAATATCGCAATTCAGTATACGGGGAGATGTTCCGCCTGGCCCGTCAAATACAAGGGACTTACCAGTACATAGATCACTCCCGGCAAGACCAGAGAGCTCGAGACATCAACAACAACAACAATCATCAAGATTAAATGAAGTTGTTACTAGAGAATTTCTCTTAAATACTCTAAGTGATATGTTTTTTAAATTAGAATCTATAATAGATAAAAATAATATTAAAACTGAAGATAAAATTGTAGCTCAATCTCAGTTTATTGAAGAGGTTTGTACTAATCAAACTAATATCTTGGACATGTGTAGTGAAATTACTACTGAAATACAAAAGTATTTCTTAAAAGAGGTTGAGCCTATAAATGATCATTTGAAACATGTTACTGATAAACTGGAGAAAGAGGTGAAAACTTTAAGTTTTAAAGGTAAAGAAGTAAAGACAATTGAGCAAAAAATAGATTTAATTATCTCTGAATTATCAGAGGTACAAACAAATCAAACTTTCATTCATAAGACTTTGGAATCCCTTCAATTAAATTCCTCTGTTCCTCATATGAAGGAAAATGTTGATTCCACAGTTGTCAAAGATTCTCCTTCAAATTCTTTTGAAGATAAAACTTTAAATCAGAATGCAAATTCTTATGTTAAGATACAAACACCTCATCCTTTGAATAATCAACATGCTGATCTTATAGATGTAGATAAAGAAGTAAGAAAACAAATGCTTGCTTCAATTCCAAAAACATCTGACTGGCCCACTTTCTCTGGTGAAGGAGAATATGATCATACAGAGTTCATTGAATGGATTGACACTTTGAAATCTGATATAGATTTACATGACAGAATAATAATCTCTAGATTGAATCTTTATTCAAAAATTCTGCCAATCAATGGTATAAGGGAATTAAAAATCAATTTGGCCTTCAATCATGGGAATGGTGGAAACAACAAATTGAAATAAAATTTGGTAATGCTACTTGGAGAAGAAGGGTACAAAAAGCCTTCTATACTTCAAGATTTGATGCTAACAATCCTTCTGTGTCCTCATGGGTTACCAAACAATACAGAAGGATTAAGTCTATAGAGCCTTATCTAAACATTGAACAAATCAATATTAAGTTATTAGATTTGTGTGATGGAGAAGTAGCTTATGCAGTTAAATGTGCATTAGATACTACTCAAGCAGATATCAGTACCTTTATTAATGTACTACAAGAAATTGTTGACCAGACTAGCTTGGGCAAAAAGTCAAAGTACCAGAACAAATCTTTTATTCCTACTCCTCCTGTTCCCTCAGACAAGCCAAAAACTTATTCTGATGTTCAGTGTGCTAATTGTAAAATTAAAGGACACTCAGCCAAAGATTGTAGGAAGAAAAAGATGGTAAATAATATATCTGAAGGAAAAGACTCTGAAGAATCAGAAGATCCAGAGATATATGAAGAATCTGAACTAGATGAAAGTTCCCAAGATGTTCTGGGCAACATATTCCACATAGATGAAATCAAAGGGAAAAGCAGTGTTATGAAAATGACATTAAATGATACTACTGTTAACACTTTACTTGATTCAGGTGCTTATGTATCTTGTGTTGGAACTAGATATTTGTCTCAAATAGATAAAGATTACAAAATAAAACTTGTTAAGCCTGATAATAAGACTTACAAAAGTTGTAACCAAAAATTAGATTACATAGGAAAGATTAATTATGATCTGTCACTTGGCACTGTCAAAATGAACATGACATTTATGGTTATGGAAGATATTAAAGCACAATACTTTATTATTGGAAATAACTATTTGCATGCTTATAAAATTAATCTGATAAATTCAGATTCCAACTTTGTTACCATTGGAAATAGTACTGTTCAGTACCACTATAATGATAAAAGCTCCTCTTTTGTTAATAATATTATTACTTTTAAAAATCAAATAAAAGAGGAAGCTCACATATATAATAAACTGTCAAGTGACCAAGTCACACAGTTGTACAACACTTTGTATATGAATATTGGTGCCTTTAATACTCCTAAAGATGAATTTGGAGCTATAAAAGGTCATGAAGTTAACCTTCAGTTGACTATTCAAAAACCTTTTCCTCCAATATTAAGGAGATCCCCTTACCCTGCCAGCCCCAGAAGCAGAGAAGCTATTAAAGAGCATATAGATAACTTATTAAAATTAAAAGTACTTAGAAAAGTCACTCCAGGTGAAGAAGTAGATATTACTACACCAGTAATAATAGCCTGGCATAACAACAAATCTAGACTTTGTGGTGATTTTAGAGCCTTAAATAGTGTAACTGTTCCTGACAGATACCCTATGCCTAAAATAAATGAATCACTAACAAATTTATCTAAAGCAAAATACATCTCTACAATGGATGTACTTAAAGGATTTCATCAAAATACTGTCAGTGTTGAAAGTAGGAAATATCTCAGGATTATTTGCTACTTAGGCGTCTATGAATATTTAAGAATGCCTTTTGGTATTAAAAATGCCCCCTCTCATTTCCAAAGAATGATGGATGTTGAGTTTTATAATGAACTCAGAGAAGGGTGGTTAATTATATACATAGATGACATTATTGTTTTTTCCCAAGATTGGGATGAACACCTTACTAGATTAGATCTAGTTCTTAAAATAGCAATCAAGATGAACATGAAAATTTCTCTACCCAAATGTCACTTTGGGTTTAATGAACTCAAAGCTTTAGGACATGTAGTATCTGGCCTTACTTTAGGCATAGACCAAAATAGAGTGGCTGCTGTTCTTTTGAAACCAGTACCCACTACTGTTAAAGAACTCCAAAGCTTTCTAGGTTTTATGAGTTATTATAGACAGCATTTAAAGAACTATGCTTCTATATCTTCCAGTTTAACAAAACTTATAAGTCCTAGTGTAGCATTTGAAATGACTAAAGAAAGAATAGATGCATATAATACATTAAAAGAAATGTTAACCACAGCCCCTGTTCTTTTCCATCCTGATCCAACTCAGCCATATAAACTCTATGTTGATGCTAGTATGAAGGGTTTAGGAGCTGCTTTACATCAAGTTCAGATTAAAGATGACTTACCAGTTGAAGGACCTGTAGTCTTTATTTCCAGACAACTTAAGGATTCTGAGAGAAGATATGGAGCATCCCAATTGGAATGTCTTTGTTTGGTTTGGGCTTTAGAGAAATTTTATTACTATCTAGATGGTTGTTTCTTTGAAGTAATCACTGATTGTACTGCCCTTAAAAGTCTTATTAATCTTAAATCACCTAACAGGCACATGTTGAGATGGCAAATCTCTATACAAGAATGGAGAAATAGTATGACTATCACTCATAGAGAAGGACTAATTCATAAGAATGCTGATGCACTTAGTAGATGGTCTTTACCCAACACTCCAGACAATCCTGCCTATGATGAGGAAAATATGGAAAGAGATTTACCAATTATGGGAATTACAGTCAGTAGCCTCAAAGATGAGTTCTTTGAAACAATTGTAGAAAGCTACTCAAATAATAAGAACACTACAATAATTGTAGAAGCCCTTAAATCAGACTTCAAAGACATTGGTATTTTAAATGGTTTGGATCCACCTTGGAAAAAGAAATTTGATGAACAAAGATTTGTACTTCTAGATGGTCTCCTTTACTATAAAAGTAACCATGCTTGTAGTCTTGTACTTACATCACAAAACCACATTAATGACATATTATTTGAATGTCATGATAATATGTTTTCTGGTCACATGTCTACTGACAGGACACTTGAAAGAGTTAGGTCTGTAGCCTGGTGGCTTGATTGGAGAAAAGATGTTTTACAGTATTGTTCCTCTTGTGACAGGTGTCAAAAGGCCAATAAAGCTACTGGAAAAAGACATGGAATGTTACAAGAGATTAATGAACCAAAATCCAGATGGGAAGTCATCAACATGGATTTTGTAACTGGATTACCTCCAGCAGGTAAAGAGAATTACAACTGTGTGTTGGTTGTAGATGACAGATTCTCCAAAAGAGCAAGATTCATCCCTTGTTTCAAAGAAAACAATGCAATGGATGTTGCTCTATTATTTTGGAACCATATCATTGCAGATGTTGGATGTCCATCAGTTATTATTAGTGACAGGGATCCAAAATTCACTTCTGAATTTTGGGATAATTTGTTTAACTTGATGGGCACTAAATTAGCCTTTTCCACAGCTTATCATCCTCAAACAGATGGTTTGGCTGAAAGAATGATACAAACTTTGGAAGACATGATCAGAAGATATTGTGCCTTTGGCCTTAGGTTATAAAGACCAAGATGGTTTTACCCATGATTGGATTTCTTTATTACCTGCTCTTGAATATGCTTACAATTCAAGTAAACACTCAGTTACTGGCAAAACTCCTTTTGAATTGGAAAGAGGATGGACCCCTGTTATGCCTGTAACCAGTGTTCTTAGCAAAACAGTCCACATTCACCCAACTTCTGAATCATTT
Source organism: Puccinia hordei (assembly GCA_007896445.1). Lineage (NCBI taxonomy): Eukaryota > Fungi > Basidiomycota > Pucciniomycetes > Pucciniales > Pucciniaceae > Puccinia > Puccinia hordei. Next base: position 45,789 of record RDRW01000398.1, on the reverse strand, counting down.
CTAAACATGATGAATAAAGCAGAAAAACATGCCCAAGACTGTATCAAACAAGCAGTTGACTATAATAAATCAAGATGGGATAAAACTCATAAAGAAGCTAATATTAAAGTTGGGGATCAAGTACTAGTATCCACAATAAACTTTGCTAATATGGATGGCCCTAAAAAACTTAGAGACTCTTTTATTGGTCCTTTTGTAGTTAAAGCCTTTCATGGTCCAAATGCAGTAGAGGTTATACTTACAGAACCATTTCATAGAAAACATCCAACTTTTCCCATTAGTCTTCTTAAAAGATATATTACTTCTGATAAACCTAATAAAAATGTTACTACTAATAAGCAAATAAATCCTCCACCAATAATTAATGATGAAAAATTAATTCCACATAAAATCCTTAATGAAAGAAGAATTATGAAAAATAACCAAAGCACTAAACAATATTTAGTTAGGTTGAAAAATTCTTTAGCAGACAAAGATAAATGGTTGGAAGCTAAAGAACTTAATAATGATTCTCTGATTAGAAGTTATAGAGTAGAAAAAAGACATTAGCCTTTTTTCTCTTTTTTAGTGTGGGTGAGTGTCAGCCACCAAGATATTACATATGACATGTAATACTTGAAACTGCAAGCTTAATAAATAATAATAAACCTTTTAATTTATTATTATTTAATTTATTCTATTTTTTATTTTTACTTGATTTTCTGACCAAAACAGGAATTAGACTTGACTACTTCAACAAATAGCGTAATAGTCTAACAGTTAAGGACAAGCTTATGAATATCCTGCTTATATTAAAGGATCTAGGTTCAAGCCACACTCATGACCACACTTAAAAAATATTATTAAATTTATTTAAAATTATATCTATATTTTTATAAAAATCCAAGGAAATTTAATTAAGGAAAATCCTTGGAAAATCAATTTGCAAACACGCAATAAATGGATAAAGAACCATTTATTGGTATAGTTTTTTCCTTGAAAATCCTGGAAAATCCCAGCATAACCCATAATAATACATACTATAAGATTACATACTCATTTAAGTAAATAGTTATGTATTATTTATTTATATAATTAATACATGTGATTATCAATCAATTATTCTTCAGGGAGGGCGCTTTTTCAAGCCCTGTTCCCTAGATAATTTATTCACAAGTATGCCTTAGTGAAATAAATAATGTATTACTGAAATACGTATTTAATTTAAAAATTATAATGTGAAATAATTATGATATCATTTTAATTAAAAATGACACCATCTTTCACATTTGATCACGAACAGGGTGCTCACTTTCCCCTGGTGATTTGCCCTGAACATTGCTTTCAAAAAAGAAGCATGTGAAAAATAATAATGATTTATTATTTAAGGAGCTGGTTTTTCCACTAAATTGAAGACCACCTCCCCATTAATTTTAACATATACATAGATAACTCATTATAAGCTACCAAGGCGCTCACCTTCTCCTGTAAGTAAGGAGGACTGGCCTTTTCTTATATTTATCTTATTTAGTTAGAATTCTTCAACAAAACCCCCCCAATAAATAATATCTCATCTTATTTATTGGAAGAACCGTGTTTAATTCTGGTTAACCCTTCTGTGGACTTTCCCCCCACTAGAAGTTTTGGTAGCAGGCTAAGAACCTGTTTTTATTGCATTACTTAAGTGTTTATACACTATAGTAATTATTCTTTAAGCTTATAGTCTGTTATCTTACACCTTTTAAGTGTATATCTTTTTATTCATATCTGTACACACCATTTTTTCGTGGAATAGAGTCCAGATAGTTGACAGTCCCGACTATGATGGACCACCGTCAAGTCTCCACTCTAGTCGGCCATCAAGTCTATCTCTATCCTTGGCGTCCGGTAGGAGGATCACACCTCGATCAATCGAAGCCGTCCAATTACGGCTCCAATCAATGGGTAATCAATTTCGAATCACCGACGAGCTCATTCAGTGGGCCCAAGGCCTAGTAGATGTAAGTAGTCATGCTACTAGGCCCCCAGAAGATATAGCTAACAACTTGCTTCTTCCTCAGATGCCAGAGGAGGAATTGAGGCTAATGAGCATCCTCATTAGCCTCAACAGCCAACTGCCAAGAGATCCCCTATCCCATCCAGATCCCCCAAGCTCAGCTAATAGGGATTTATTCCCTCCGACGTTCCGGGTATTTGTTCGGACGACGGTCCGCGAGGTTTTATTGCGACCCGACATCGACGCTTATGGACGCCGAACTGCCAAGAAGAACACAATCGAGCGCACCCCATTCTTAATGATCAGGGTGAGTGGGGCACAATGATCAAACCCTGTGCACCCCAGAAACTGACGGAAACTTTTTTCTTTAGGGTATCATTGACCAGACCAGCGCGGCGTTTAAGGCCGCCAACATGCCCGATGGGTACAATCAAGACCCATACAAAACCGAGCTCGATTGGCATATTGCCACCATACTCAAGGGCGAGAAGAACCTGTTTGTCAACCTCCTCCGAGTCGGCTTTGTTGGTGATACCTCGACGACACCCCCGCCCAAGTTGGAAAAGCTGGTCGTCAATGCTTACGGTGCGATGGACTCAGCGTTTAAGGACCTAACCCCCAGCCAAATCCAAGCAGATCCGCGTATTACTCAAGCACGCCGAGGGCGACTGGCCTACCTTAGGGGGATGATCAATGTCAACCGGCTCAAGCGGATCGCTAACCCCGCCGCCAAGGTCCCTGGTGCATGGGAGGATATCGATAACGACTTGGAGGTGCGTCGTCACCACTCTAGGGTTCACAACGCCGTGTTTGGTCACCTTCTCCTTGAGCACAAAGCTCGGCTCTGGGACGGCACCTCTACCGTCCACGACTGGACCAAGGAGGAGCAACAGCTCCCCAGTGACATGGCTGTGGCCGCGCGGGTTGCGCAAGAGAATAACAACACTCTTACTCTGACCGTTGGCAAGGCGGTCAATTAAGATGCGGCCGACTATCTGCCCTTCCCCATATTTCCACCCCCTCCCTATCCATTATATCTATCCCCTCCCTTTCCCATTATGTCCCTCTCCTCTCTTTCCCTTTGTGTTCCCCTATGTTTCCACCTACAATGCCTGTTTCCTAAACTATTTCTTCTCTCATGTTATCCATTTTGGTTGTATTTTCCCCTATTCCAATCTTGCAATGCTAGCTCAAAACCCCATCTGGGTTGATGAGGAGGAATCAACGATTCTGCACATTCCTGTTCCAGCTGCCCGGCTGAGCCGGGTGGGAAGATTTTTTTTTCATCCGCCCTGACGACGACTTGCCACATATTTTGATGTCGTCTTCAAGGCGGTTTATGATCCGCCTTGAAGACGGCCTGGCTGAGCGGAACGTTTGCGAGGCGGCTTGAGAAGTCGTCTTCAAGGCGGTTTTTTATGATCCGCCTTGAAGACAACCTGGCTGAGCGGAACGTTTGCGAGGCGGCTTGAGAAGTCGTCTTCAAGGCGGTTTCGGATCCGCCTTGAAGACGACCTGGCTCAGCATGACGTTAGCGAGGCGGCTTGGGAAGTCGTCTTCAAGGCGCATCCGAAACCGCCTTGAAGACGACCGGCTCCAGCAAGACGTTTACAAGGCGGCTTGGATTCAATTGAATCTCAAGTCGGCTTGAAGACAAAAAGCTGGGCTGACAGCTCTATTCAATTGGAAAAAGACGCCTTCGAGGCGTCGTAAAAACTCGACTCGAAGGCGTCTGAAAGTACCCGTGGTGTACGCTTGGCTCTTTCAGCCTCACACGATTGGCTAATTTTACGTAAACATTCAGCCATGTGTAAGAATCGAAGAAGTATGGTAATATTAGGTAACAAGATTAAATAAGAGGAACTAACTTATTTCAGAACAACAAGAAAGCCCGCGGACGCGGTAACACGAATAGTCTCTTATTTCCTAGGAATGAATGAAATTGTAATCTAAGCGAAGACAGTTATTGAAATCACTTATTTCCCATTTTGTATAAATCCTCATCCAATGTGCGCTTCATATTTTTTTTCCTCGTCACAATATTTTTGTTCTTTTCGTTATCGTTAAATCAATCCAATCATAAAACTCTTATAAAAAAATCATTTTCCAAAGCATAAAGACATAAATCCCACTATCATTTACTTCAATAGAATCCTGCCATTCGTTATCTACTAGCTTGTCTGAGATATTCTTGAACACATTGTTCAAGGCGTTTCTATAGTAATTCTCTAGTCATTACAATAATATTGTGATCTTTAAAACACAAGAAATCCTTTAAAAAAAATCCTTTAGTTTAGTTTCTTTTTTCTTCCTCATTATGGACATCAATCAAGATGAACGAGTCCAAACATTGGCCGATGCTCTTTCCAACCTCCAAATTCATCATCAGACGGAGGCTCAATGTTCAGAATCTATCTTGTCGGAAGTAACCTCTCTTAAGGCGGAAATAAATGGCTTAAAGTTAAACGTTCAAGACATTACCCAACGACTCTTAATCTTTCATCAACAAATTGTCAACATTCAAGCATCCCCCCTTCCTAACAACAACTTCTCCGACGTTGGTGTCATGTCTCATGCATCTTTCTCTGGAAATCCTAAAGAAATTAATAATTCCTTTATTTCATCAAAGACCGACTTGTCGAGGTTGAATCCAGGTTCCGAACAGAAAAGAGTAAAATCAACTGGGTGGTTCGACATTTTCGACATGCTAATGGTAATATTTCCGATGCGACCCCTTCGTACAATTGGTGGATCTCCATCCTCAAGGAGAACGCTCGAGCTCAAGATCTCAACTCTCACATCGCTTCTGCCGAAGACCCTTATGTTCTTCCTTGTCTTACTTCTATCCGTTCTTTTTTATCAGAATTAGAAGAAGTATTCGCAGACAGAAACAGTGTAGAAGATGCTAAACGAGCTTTGTATAGTTGTAAACAAGGGAATATGCCCCTTGATGTTTTTAATTCTCTTTTCAGTTCTCTTGTATATGCTGTAGACTTAACCGAAGAGAGTAGATGTGATTTGTATAAACGAGGTCTTAACCCCAAGATTCTGGAAATAGCTATCGTGAAGGACTCCTGGAAGCACTCCAACACCCTTTGACAAAAGCAAGACCTGGCAATCCTGGCCTCCAACATTCTCGACGAGCTCAATCAAATTCGCAACAAGATGTCGATTCGACGCCCCGACTATCAACCTCAAGCACCACCAAATCTTCAAGGAACAGCACCTATGGACATCGACGCTATCACTGCCAGCACCGGTTTCACTTTTCCCTTATATTGATCTCTTTGTGTAAAAAACAAGCTCTGTCAACGTTGTCATAAATCATACGATTCTACTCACATAACCAACAGATCCTGCCCCAACATCGAAGTTTCAATGAAGGACAAACTGGATCTTTTCGTCAAGCTCAACTCTTGTCATCCAACCACAACCCCAATTGCACAAGTCAACTTGTTGTCAATCGAAGCAAACCCATCCTGGGATACAACAGGAATCAACTCGTTTGCAGACATGTTGATGTTCGGATGCAACGAGGACGGTCAACCTTTTGACAATGGCAAGTCTAATCCACAAACCTCTGATATCTTAACCCCTCTTCCCATCTTTTCCCTTTCGACAGCCCATGCAAGAATAGTCATCCCTATTCAACCACTCCAACATGGCCAACAATCAATTATTGCTATGGCTTTAATTGATTCGGGGGCGGGCGGCTCTTTCATCAACACCACTTTTGTAAGAGACCAAGAGCTAAAACTAACACTTTTAACTTCGCCCTTTGCTTGCAGAAGTTTTGATGGGTCACCAGCCTCATCCGGCAACGTTACCCAATGCTGGCGCGGAAATATGACGGTCACCGACTCTTTCCATCGATCCCAACCTTCTTTTGTTTCTTTGAATGTTATCACTCTTTCCTCAGTAGATGTTATTTTAGGGCTTCCCTGGCTTATGGCAAATCGAGCCTGGGTTGGAGGACCACAAGGCCAACTTTGTTTTTCACATAATACGAGCTGTATTTCCTCTCCTTTCTCCGTACCCACAGAACACCTTGATGTCTCATCTATCACTAATTATCCTTCCCTTAAACAAGATGAAATCATGTCTCTTCCCTCTCAACTCCGTTCTTTTTCTGATGTTTTTACAGTCTCTAGTTTGCAATCTTTACCTCCTTCTCGACCACAATTTGATCTGAAAATTCAACTCAAGGAGGGATGCACTCCACCTTTTGGTGGATTGTACAATCTCAGTGAGGGTGAGCGACGACAACTTCGTGAGTACATCAATGAAAATCTCAACAAGGGATTCATCCGACTGTCATCATCACCGGCAGCTGCTCCAATATTTTTTGTCAAAACAGAAGGAAAGGATGACCGCCCTTGTGTGGATTATAGAGGTTTGAATGCTATCACTGTCAGAGATAGTTACCCCATTCCAGTTCTTTCACTTCTTTTAAATAATCTAGCAGGTTGCAAGTATTTATCAAAAATAGATTTAAAATCAGCTTTCAATCTGCTACGAGTAACACCAGGACAAGAGTATCTCACAGCCTTCAGAACACCGTGGGGATTGTTTGAATACACAGTCATGCCTTTTGGACTGGCGAATGCCCCGGCAACCTTCCAACGTTTTATACAGTATGTCCTTAGAGAATTCATCGATGTCTGCTGCTTCGTTTACATTGACGATATATTAATCTTTTCCAAGACCGAGAAGGACCATTTAACTCATCTTAACTCTATTCTAGGCAAGCTCAGAGAATACTCACTTAAGGCCTCTTTGAAAAAAATGCCAATTCTTCAAAACAGAAGTACAATTTTTAGGTTTTGTAGTAACTTCTGAAGGCCTCAGAATGGAACCTACAAAACTGGAAACAATTTTAAGTTGGCCTATGCCAGAAACACTTAAAGGTTTGCGTCGATTTTTGGGGTTTTGTAATTTCTATCGACGTTTTATTCCACGATTTTCGGACGTTGCCAGATCACTTACCCACCTTACAAAGGAATCAAACTTTCATCCAACTTGCATGAAACAACCAGATCCAACGAGATCTTTTCAAGCCCTCCTCAAAGCCTTTTCATCAGCTCCTTTACTCTCACATTTTTCGTTTTCTGCAAATAGGGTCGTACATAAAAGAATAGGAATAACTAGAAAGTATTGATTTCTTCATTAGAACATGTGTGATGAGATAAGGAGGAAATACAAATATAATAGTGATGAGTTATTACCTAGAAGCAGAGCGAGGATAGTGAATCTTTGTTTTGATTTTTCTTTTCTGATATTTATCTAGAGATGAGTTTGTAGAATTTGAGAGAAAAAGAGTCGAGAAGAAGAGGAGACTATAAAGAGAGAGATTAGCATCAAGTATTCATGTTGCATTGAAACAACATTGTCTTACTTGTGCCTTGTCGATGAGTCTTAACGATTCCTTAAACGACAGCTTCTTTACAGTCTGATATTGCGACTGTCTGATAATAAAGACATGCCGTTTATTAGCACGCTGTTGCTAATCTGCTTCTGATGATCTAGTCTACAGGCTGAGCTTACGTTGGTGCAGTTTCCTAGCGTATTAGCTTGAGCTTTGTGTTTCTATACGAGTCAATGGCCTCCGTATCTACATGAGAAAAGTTTCTCAGTTAGTTCTCGCCCCAAGCTAGTTCTCTTGAATCTCGTCTAGCTTACCGTTGGTTAGGCTTGTCGAGATCCTTTCTAGGAGTGCAGCTGGAGTTCTGATGCCGAGTCGTTCTGTTAAGGTTTTCTGCTCGACTGGTTCTGCGTCTGTGTATTCTTTGAGTCAACCGATACAAAGTGTCAGCGTTGTCTCATAAGGTCTGGGTTAGGGTTTTGGTCTAAGCTGCAAGCGGGCTTACCTCTTCTTGCAGCTGGGTCTAATCTCAACAGCTTGCTTGGAGGGCCTAGCTGCGAGTCTGGGGCTTGATTCTTACAGCCTGCCATGCTTCTTGTCGTTAGATGAGAAGCAGGTCTAGAGTCTGATAGCACGCCTAACTGCTTGAGAGATCGTCGGATCACCGTGCGTCCGAGAGCTTTGGTGAGGAAGTCCGAGGCGTTCGCTTGAGATTGGACATAACGAAGTTTGATCAAGTGATAACCAGTCAACCGATACAAAGTGTCAGCGTTGTCTCATAAGGTCTGGGTTAGGGTTTTGGTCTAAGCTGCAAGCGGGCTTACCTCTTCTTGCAGCTGGGTCTAATCTCAACAGCTTGCTTGGAGGGCCTAGCTGCGAGTCTCCGAAGTTCTAGAATTGAGTTCGGTTGACATTCTAACCCTTGCGGTGGCAGCATAGTCACTACCTCTTCAAGCGGACAGGTCAGGAAAGCGCTCCTGACGTCCAGCTGGTGAATCTTGAGATCATTGTTCACAGCAAACGACAGGAGCAATCGCAGCGAGGCTGCTTTGCCCGTTGGAGCGTAGATGGTGTGGAAATGCCGACCATGGATTTGCCTGAAGCCTTGAGCGCAGATTCTCGCCTTGAACTCGAGAATTTCGTTTGAGGCTCCCAATTTCTTTCGATAGGCCCACGTGGATGGTATCGGTTCGTCATCGTCTTTCCGGGGCCGCATGACCCAAACCTTATGTTTGATCATGTTGTTGATCTCCTTGAGCTCAGCCTCCTTCCAGCGCAACTGATCCACGCTGCGCATCGCCTGCTTGTGAGTCTTAGGATCTGTCTCAATTCCGGCTAAGTAAGCCTGACGAGTTCTCCGGCCTTCAATGATATTCGACTGATTTACTGAGCTATTGATTTCATTTGAGGGCGGATTCGACGTCCATGCGAATGTTTTCCAGACCCCCATGCCTTCTTTGCTTCCTGCTGATGTGGGTTCTTCTCCGGCTATTGGACTTTGCTCGCGGAGGTGGTCCAGGACATCCGACATTTCTTGCTCTTCAACGCCGTTGTCATCCAGCTGTTCTTCCATTTCTTCATCTTGATCTCCTTGGAAGGGCAACGGATCTTCAGCATTGAAACATGGCATCTTATTTTCTCCAGAAGCTATTAAGCTCTTTGATAGCGCTGAGCCTACAGGAAACACCGTTTCATCGAAGTAGACGTGCTTTGCTGTGACGATTGATTTGTTGTCAAGGCGATAGATCTTGTAGGACGAGTAGTCGTTTTCGTATCCCAGCAAGATCCCTTCCCATGATATCGAGCCGAATTTGGTGTCTCTCTTCTGCTTCGGCTTAACGATCCACACTTTACAGCCGAATGGTCGAAAAAATTGACAGTTCGGCTTTGTCTTGAACATAAGCTCCAGAGGAGTCACTCGTCCTTTGGATAGCGTTGGAAGACAATTTGTTGTCGCCGTAGCCGCCTTGATGGCTTCCGCCCACCACTCTGGCGCTAAATTAGCCTTCATCATCATACAGCGGGTCATGTCGATGATCGTTCGATTGGCCCGTTCCGCCATCCCATTGTTTTGCGGAGTGTATGCCGGGGCAACATTATGTTGGATTCCATTCTGCTTGAGGATGTCGCTCAGAGCTCGATTGACGAACTCACCGCCCCCGTCTGTGATCAGCTTTTTCATAGCATGACCAGTTTGCTTCTCGAAGAAGGTTCTAAATTCTTCAATTGACACCATCGCCTGGCTTTTCTCCTTCAAGATTGCGGTGTGTATGTAGCCGGTGTATTGATCGACCAAGGTTAAAAAGTATCTGGCTCCTCCATTCGTTGCAGGTGAGATTGGCCCGACCAGATCACCGTGTACGACGGCTAGCGGGGCACTCGATTGCTTGAAGTTCCCGTTGCAAGGGATCCTAGTGAGTTTTCCTGCCATGCACGCCGAGCATGCCTGCACCTTCGCCAGGTCCTTCACTTCAGGCAACAGCGTCTTGATTCTTGCTGCGCTCGCGTGACCCAGGCGGTTGTGCCATTTCTCGAACTCATTCAGGTGTTGCACGGTTGTCGTGTTAAGATTGACAATTGTTGGCGACGACTCAATCACGCCACTGATTTCGAGTAGATCTTTCGAGATGTCGACTTCGAATGGTTTCTCATCATCCATTTTCACTCTATAAGCGCCTCCGCTTTCATAGATCAGTGCCTTGTTCCTGAGGAGCTGTATCATCGACACTAGGTTCCGGGTTAAGTTTGGTACGTAGAGAGCATCATTGAGTTTTATGCTTTCTCCCGACTTCAGTTTGAGAACTGCTGTCCCTTTTGCCACGGCCAGTAGTTCAGATGCTCCACTCCCGGTGACTATGTTGATGTGGACTGGAGATGTGCTGACAAAGTAGGACAATGAATTGAGCATGTGATTGCTTGCTCCCGAATCCAAGATAGTCGTCAGTCTATTGTCGTCATTAACCATTGCGTTGTAAGAAAAGGATGGTCTTGTAATCGTTTCGGCCGAGTCATTTGAGTTGAATTCAACAGCCGTATAGTGTGCCGATTTAGCTCTCTTCGCTTCTCTTAATTCGGGATGAATTGTCCAACAGCGATCTTCAGAGTGAGGAGCTGCAGGGTTGTGTTTGTTTCCACTGCATCTTACTCGTTTCCTTTGTTGAAGGCTTGTAGCTAGTGCGGACGGGGAGATTGCTGAGGATTCACCAAACTTCTTTTTTGTTGCGACTTCATGCCTGCCTATGTCTCGTAATTTGGCAATGATTTCTTTTGGCTTAGCAAGTGCCTTCAAGTCGGCGAAAAGGGCTTGCATTAAGATCGGTTGCTTCTTAGTGATTCTACCGACTATTCCGCATCCGATTAGCTGGTCAGGTACTTTCAGTCCAATCGAGCTGAATTCAGCTAGGCTTTCTTCCATTTGGGCGATGTAACTATTCAAGTCGTGGTCAAATTGAATATCCAGCCACTTGTTCCATACCTGGAAGACCGACAGAAGGGAATCCGAAGCGTATATGGTTTTTATGTCGTTCCATATTGCGTAGGGATTTTGCTCGTTGCTGTCGTTGACCACGCTGGTGAAGATGGAATTGGATAGGGCCTCACTGAGTATGCTACATGCTCTAAGAGCCTTCGTCTTCTCACTATCGTCAGGTTCTTCAGGTAGAGGTTCTGTTAGATAAGTGTCGAGGCGTCGGGGTCTGAGGTGTATAAAGATCTTCCTCTCCCATAGTGGAAAATTGGATCCGTCAAATTTTGGTACATTGACGTGGTCCTTGTCTGCACTGTAATCGTCGCTCAATTTTGCTGGTGCAGCTTGGATCTCACTAGATGTCGATCCGACAACTGGGATTCCTTGGGAGCTGGGATTAATCCTTGGAGCCATCTCGTTCTGCTTCTAGTTAAGCCTGAGGGTACTTGTCCGAGCGTGTCGAGACTGTAAATCTAAAAGCATAGGAATAACTAGAAAGTATTGATTTCTTCATTAGAACATGTGTGATGAGATAAGGAGGAAATACAAATATAATAGTGATGAGTTATTACCTAGAAGCAGAGCGAGGATAGTGAATCTTTGTTTTGATTTTTCTTTTCTGATATTTATCTAGAGATGAGTTTGTAGAATTTGAGAGAAAAAGAGTCGAGAAGAAGAGGAGACTATAAAGAGAGAGATTAGCATCAAGTATTCATGTTGCATTGAAACAACATTGTCTTACTTGTGCCTTGTCGATGAGTCTTAACGATTCCTTAAACGACAGCTTCTTTACAGTCTGATATTGCGACTGTCTGATAATAAAGACATGCCGTTTATTAGCACGCTGTTGCTAATCTGCTTCTGATGATCTAGTCTACAGGCTGAGCTTACGTTGGTGCAGTTTCCTAGCGTATTAGCTTGAGCTTTGTGTTTCTATACGAGTCAATGGCCTCCGTATCTACATGAGAAAAGTTTCTCAGTTAGTTCTCGCCCCAAGCTAGTTCTCTTGAATCTCGTCTAGCTTACCGTTGGTTAGGCTTGTCGAGATCCTTTCTAGGAGTGCAGCTGGAGTTCTGATGCCGAGTCGTTCTGTTAAGGTTTTCTGCTCGACTGGTTCTGCGTCTGTGTATTCTTTGAGTCAACCGATACAAAGTGTCAGCGTTGTCTCATAAGGTCTGGGTTAGGGTTTTGGTCTAAGCTGCAAGCGGGCTTACCTCTTCTTGCAGCTGGGTCTAATCTCAACAGCTTGCTTGGAGGGCCTAGCTGCGAGTCTGGGGCTTGATTCTTACAGTACATGTGGATAGCTCGGGGTTTGCAATTGCAGGAGTTCTTAGTCAGCCTGACAAAACTGGGAAGTTGCACCCTGTTAGCTTCTTTTCTAGGAAGCTGACCGAACAGGAACAAGTATGGTCTATTTATGATCTAGAATTACTAGCCGTAGTTTCTGCATTTGAAGAGTGGCGAGCATGGCTGGCAGGAACATCTACACCAGTACTAGTTTTCTCTGACCATGCAAACCTGAAGTATTTTATTACAGCTACTTCTCTTTCTCCAAAGCAAGCTAGATGGGCGGGATTCTTAGATTCATTTAACTTCAAACTCATTCACTTATCAGGACCATCTAACCCTGCCGACGCACCCAGTAGACGACCAGATTATATGGACAACTCAGCCAATACAGCAACCAACTCACTAGCCATGCGATTTTCCATAAATGCAGTAGAAACCATTTCACATGCAATTTCGGATCATGATATTTATTTTCAACCGGTATCAACCACTTTTCACAATTCCTTAGTCTCTTCTTATGCTTCAATGAGTGACGAAGAAAAGGAGGACTACCACTTTGACTCACAATTATATTGGTTTAGACATAGAATTTTTGTACCACCCCAACTCCGAACAGAGATCATCCGTTCGTATCACGAAGGACCATTAGTAGGTCATCCGGGAATAGCAAGAACCCTTTCTCTAATACTTCGAACATTCGATTGGCCAACAATCAGGAAGGATGTCATATCTTTTGTTTCATCATGTGATTCCTGCCAACGGGTAAGATTCTCTCGTCAGTCACCAGTTGGAACTCTCCAGCCCTTTCCGGTACCTTCACGGCCATGGAGCGTAGTAGGTATGGACATGATAGTCAAACTCCCAAAATCAGGAAGCTACGATTCCATATTAGTGGTCATTGACCATCTCGGCAAGTCAACACATTTTATACCATGCCGAGAAGCCATGACAGCAAGAGAGTTAGCAAAGCTATTCCGCAGAGAAATATTCAGATTACACGGATTACCAGACAGAATAGTTTCGGATAGAGGAACAACATTCACTAGCGAATTTTGGCAATCATTTTTGAAACTACTCAAGGTCGAATCAGCCACCTCAACCGCTTATCATCCACAGACAGACGGTCAGACCGAACGAATGAATCAAGTTCTCGAAGATTACCTCAGACATTTTGTAAACTACAACCAAGATGATTGGTCCGACAAACTTGATTTAGCCGAATTCGCCATCAACAACTTACATTCCACTTCCTCCGGAGTTTCTCCCTTTTTCTTTGTTCATGGATATCACCCCAGATTTAATACCCTTACCTCCTTTTCAGGAAAATCACATGCTAACACATTAGTCATGGACCTACAACATATACAGGACAAAGCGTCACTTTCATTACAAGCTGCAAAGGAGAAACAAGCATTGTACTACAACAGACATCGACGCGACACACCAATCTATGAACCAGGTGATAAGGTACTATTGTCAAGGAAGTTTATTCAAACTAGAAGACCAAATTCCAAGCTAGATTATAAACATCTAGGCCCATTCTCGGTTGTAAAAATGATAGGAGAAAGAGCAGTACAATTAGATATTGCAGCTCATTATCCGAAATTACACCCTGTTTTTAATGTAGCCTTACTAACCCCTTATAAGGACCCGGCAGACAATCCACTCCAAGCTAACATACCCTTACAACCTGACAATCATTTGGCTCCTATTCCTAATATAGATTGGAAATTTTTCGGCGAGGTTTTAGACTATAGGACTCGACACAGACGCTCGGACAAATACCTTATCCGTTGGACCCATTCAACACCAGCCCATGACCGCTGGCTGTTATTAAGGGATATTCCTTCCTCTTTCCACAATAACCTGGTAACATTTCATAGGTCTACAAAAACGGCCATACCACTGTTACTAACCAGTAAAAGGTAAACCATATTTGTAAGAATCGAAGAAGTATGGTAATATTAGGTAACAAGATTAAATAAGAGGAACTAACTTATTTCAGAACAACAAGAAAGCCCGCGGACGCGGTAACACGAATAGTCTCTTATTTCCTAGGAATGAATGAAATTGTAATCTAAGCGAAGACAGTTATTGAAATCACTTATTTCCCATTTTGTATAAATCCTCATCCAATGTGCGCTTCATATTTGTTTTCCTCATCACAATATTTTTGTTCTTTTCGTTATCGTTAAATCAATCCAATCATAAAACTCTTATAAAAAAATCATTTTCCAAAGCATAAAGACATAAATCCCACTATCATTTACTTCAATAGAATCCTGCCATTCGTTATCTACTAGCTTGTCTGAGATATTCTTGAACACATTGTTCAAGGCGTTTCTATAGTAATTCTCTAGTCATTACACCATGCCAGCTTGCTCAGAGGTAGAAAGCTTTCACTAATTCCCACCTGATGTAGTGCAAGTTCAGCATCACATTGTTTTCTTTAATGAAAATGTTTACGAAGTGATCAAGCGATAATTAACTAAGTTAAGTTCGATATCCTGCTGTGCATCTGCCTTTCGGACCTCTCCGATTGCACAATTTTGAGTTAAGCTAGGAGTTAATTGGTGGTGGTGTGGTTGATGAATTCGGATTCTTAGCCTTGGTACCGGAATTTTAATTACAACCAATCGTATAGAGCAAGAGATGAGCGGACTAGCCGTTCATGATGTTTCGGCACACATGAATTTAATCATTCTGCCTGCTGTTTGCTTCTATTGCTATCTTCAATTATGTAACCTAAGTTGAGCAACATCCGCTAATTCCCATGCCCATCGGACTTCACCAAACTCTCGACAGCGGGGTAATTTTGCTCCCGGGACAACCTCGTCTTAGTTGCCTAATGTGTAACTGGGTCAATATCAGCTCGAGTGTTACAAATCCTCCATTCAAGACGGTCAAGGTTAATGCATGTCAACGGCGGCGGTGAGTATCAATTGACTTTTCTTTGTGATTTATCTCGTCACCAGTAACTACGGCTTATCGTCACCAGTCGTCCTTTCCTCGCATCCGTCAGACTCAGAGGACATGGGTGCGTTCAACTTGCATCCCTCACAACATGAACCGGATCCGGGCTGTATAAAAGGAAGCTATTCTGTTGACTGACTACATTATATTCAACTCCATTGTTCGTTACAGGTTATCCTATCGTATCTTATATATTCGATATAGTGTTGAACACTCAGATTACAGGCTAATTTCTTTCTAGCACTCACCTGGTGTGGTCTAATCAGTTCAGCACCTTCCCGCGTCCAGCCCAAGTACTGCCCTAATACAATCATCCCATAATAAACACAATTCCAACTAGCTCGATCAATCAATTCGAGGACACATATTATTAGCTACATCTTATCTTTCAACTTGAATCGCCGATCACAATTATCTTCCTACAGTCAGGTAATTTGTTGTTTGACGACTTTCGTTCCTATTCTACTTTACAGCGGTCAGGAATACTAAAGCTGACATGAACTACTATGAAACCTCGATGTTTGAAGTTCATCTAACCTTCAATCAACAATGGTTCAAATCCGATTCGGTGGAATGGCTCTCACAGGGAATGTTTGGCGCTTAGCTGCTATCATTTTATCGATATCGCTGAGTATGGAGTCGGCTCGCTGTGATGTCAATCCGGCTCACTCCCACGTTAGACGCGAACTCGGAGAAAATATAATCTCAGTCTCGATCCTTGCGCCCCGATCACCAACATTCACCGGGCGCATCGCTCGCAGATCGCCAAAGAAACGCACTGGCACTGGCACTCCACCACAGCGACAGCAGCCACAGCGACAGCAGCCACAGCGACAGCCACGGCCACAGGGACAGCCACAGCGGGGGACTCCGAAGAGGCTAGGGACTACAGCTGAAGAAGAAACTCAGACTGGTGGGGGTGGCGGTGGCGGTGGCGGTGGCGGTGGCGGTGGCGGTGGCGGTGGCGATGAGGGTGAACCTGGCGCAAAGTGTAACTCGCCTATAAATGGCACCATTAATCAGCAAAGAAAATGCGCGTGTAAACAGAACCAGAGAAAGAGGAACAACACCTGTGTAGCTCGATAGATCAAGAATTTGGGAAATATGGATTCCAACAACAGATTCCTATGCTTAGGCTTTTTTTGCCCCCATTATACTTACGGACTTATTATTTCATGTAGGAATATGTTATTTTGATTGTTCTATCAGCTTTAAATTTTCCTCATGTCCCTCTGTCCGCAGTACATCTTCTAAGAACATTGATAATAATAATTAAACAAACACATGTCACCAGGAAAAAATAATGCTCACTTGATGACAAGTGACATTCTGCAACTTTGGTTGCAGCTTGAAAGCTGCTCCAATCCTACTCTTCCTGCATAGTTGATTCTCACTGGTGGTTTAATTTAATAGCTTCTTTTCCACTGGCTCAGATCACACTTCACTGATTCAGCTCAGTTTACACTGATTCTTCTCAGTTTCCACTGATTCTTCTCAGTTTCCAATGATTCTTCTCAGTTTCCAATGATTCTTCTCAGTTTCCACTGATTCCGCTCAGCTTTGACTGATTCTGTGCATTTTCCACATCCTGCTCAGTTGTAACTGATTCTGCTCATTTTTACGGATTCTGCTCTTTTTTTTTTTTAATGATTCTGGTCTTTTTTCACTAATTCTTCTCAGTTTCACTAATCCTGCTCATTTTTCACTAATCCTGCTCATTTTTCACTGATTCTGCTCAGTTTCACTGAATCTGCTCAGTTTTCACTGGTCCCATTTTTTTTCTGCAGCTCATCAGTTTTCCCTAGCTGAGCTCAGGAGTCACTATAGCAAAGCTAAGTGCAAACTCTGGCACAGAGGTGTGATCAGTCTGGAACAGCTTATAAGTGCTCACTCCAGCATAGCTCAATATTCCCCCTGGGGAAGCTCATTTGTCACTCCGGTAGCTCAGTAATAACCCTAGTGTAGCTCAGTGTTCAGTTTGTTGTAGTTCAGTGTTCAATTTGGTGCAGCTAAGACATGACTGTTGGGCAGAAGGAAGGTACACCAATGAGGGTGGGGATGAAGTTGCCACTGAGCTATTCAACTATTTCAATCAAAGCTGAGCAGCCTTGAGCAGATACCCAACACTTATATGCACAGAAGGCAGAAAGAGCTGCTATGAGCAGGCACAGCCTCTGATTGTGCAAGGCAGAAAAGTGAATACCCAATTTTGTTTTGCAAATTCAAGGAGTAGCAGTGGATAGATGGAGGATAGATGAGTGAAGTGGCCCAAATACACTTGCCATCAAGTGATCATTGTTTTTTCCTGGCATGTGGGCAAAAGAAATGTCTGATTTGCAAGGTGGATCTCAAAGACCACATAGATTTACTCCAGATGAATTATCTGCTAGTGTAAGCCCTTGAATTGGGATGAATTTAATTTTAAATTAGACCTTTTGACTTCTACTAGTCATTGAGGTAGCACAAATTTGTTGATTGGAAGCATTGGAATTCCGTCTTGTCAGTGGTAGTTTACTTTGTCAATCCACTTGATGGCAGTTTACTGGAATTTACCAGTTGCTCCAAGTTGTAGATGGTTGAACTTGATCCACAGAGTTTATGCCCAGCCAGTGATAATTTTTGAGAAGTTCAGGCTTGAGAATCCAGACGTTGATATGTAGATTTGAATGGGTCAAGCAACCTATGAAGTAGTAATTTGTTGATATATTATCTTCTCTTCTGAAATTCTGGGGATCAACATCTGAAATTCTGGGGATCAACAGAGTTCAGAGGGTACAAATTTTATTGAGGCTTTCTGAGATTGACTAAATAAAAGCATGTTCAAATTATGTTTATAATGAAAGGAGTTAAATCAATGTGAAACTTCAGGAAACTTCAGATGGTTTAGTAAAATAATCTGTTGGCCAGTCTAGGGGTTACTATGTTTTGCTTGCCAGCTGACATGTCTCCTGATTCCCAAAAGACTTTGTTTAATAATGAATAATAATAAAATATGATTATACTTGACTGAGACATTTAATGTGATTATATATATTGTTTTTCACCAACTCATCACACTCTTGCAGACATAGATCCCTGATGTTGTAGATGAGTGTCAGCTTGCTACTATGACAGAGCAACCTGTCACAAGTTTCCTACAAAAATTATTATAAAAAATATAGAATATCAAATAATAGTTTGAATATTATTTGATATTCTGAATCTACACTAAAAATAACCTAGGGTACCTGACTCACAAGTACCCCTAATTCTCACTCCTTCACTATGTAAATTAGCAAAGAAGAATTAGCAAGTACCTTTAATAAAAAGGCACTTGCATTGATGCAATGCTTATATATATATATACATATGCTTAAACCCCATTTCCAGTCACGGAAATGAGGTGTTGTGTAAGAGCATCCACCCTTGTTTTGCTAAAATTTCCGCAACTGCGGAGACTTTAGCGAGGCGCATGGGCCTCCGTAGCTGCCCAACTGAGAAATTCCACCCTCGCGGCTCGGTATTGTGCCTCTTCTACTGCCAAACCGAGCCGCTCCACCCTTGTGGACTTGTCAAACCCTTCGGTAACTGATCAATAATCATCAGCCCACAAAAGAAAAAAAAAAAAAAAAAAACATACAAGTAATACAATCAATAAGTTAAATAAATTCAAGTAAAATAAAATAAATAAAAAATAAAAACCCTCCAAAAGGGAAACATGTCTCTAATTGACATGTTTCCCTAAATTTATTTTTCAGACGTTGTTTGGGGGGGTTGGATCGTTCATTTTCTTTTTTGGTGGCTTTCATCGTGGTTGGCGGCTGAATGTTGGACTTGTCCGACTCGTTTTTTATTTTTTTATTTTTATTTTTTTTTATTTTTTAGTGCAGTCGGACTTGTTGAAGCTTGGCAAAAACTTACCCTGCAGAGCTTGGTAGGGGTCCCTAACTTTAGAGACTCGGACAGAGAAAATTGGTGAGTCTCTAGTTAAGGAGCCCTAAAGAGTGCACGAGGGTGGTGCGCGGGGGCTTTGTCTCTGTAAAGTTGGCTTACCGAGCCACTTTACAGAGACAAGGGTGGATGCTCTAAATTAGGGGAGATAGTGTAAATACACCGTGTTTTACTCAAACCCCGCGTACCGCAGTCCGCAGAACTTCAAGTTCAACCCGCGTGACTGAAAGCCCGCGTCAAAGTTGGGATATAAGCCCCCGCGCAAGCATCAAGCCCCTCACAGGCTCCCAGCTTGGCACGCGGACTCCACAGTCACTCAGGTACACCCAAATCAGCAAAAACACGCCCCAGTGACCTCATTACATATGTTACATATGTAATGAGGATTACTGGGGACTAAATAATTAAATATATTGAATAGTACTATTTATTTATACATATAAATAAAATATATTGATTGAACAAACAGTACAAACAATACTGTGGCTTATTGTAAATACAAATAAGCCACTAGTATTAAATCTATAACAAACAGTACTAATGTACTACAGACTGTAAGTCAATATAGATAAATAAATAATAATAAAATACATTAATAAAATCAATTGGTGACGTGTACTCAAAGCAGGGGCTGCTGAAGCGTCACCAAGAAAGCAAAATGGCCAAAATGTGGTCCAAAGATCCCACAAGTTGGCCAATAATACCTACAGGGTCCCCAGGGGGAACTCAAGACTATTTAAGGAGCTCTTCAACCGCCCAAAGAAGGCTCCTCATGCTTCCCAATACCCACTTCTTATTAGATATATACATCTTTATAACACAGTCTGGTAAGATTCTTAGTAGTTATTCTTTAGCCCTGTCTTCCCCAACAACTTCACAGTGCCCATCCAGCTCTACCATCCATCCATCCAAGCGCTTCAAACTGTCCAGTTTCACCCAGAATATCCCCAAGATCCCTCAAGGTTTATTACTAGTAGGTAATAACCCTTTTCTTGAAGATATTCCCCACTTTCCTTTACTGGGATTAAACCACCCCTGATTTATCAGGCCCCAGTATACCAGGTACCTAAATCCTCTGCAATTTATTTGCAAGATACCTTAGAGGGATCTAAACCACCCCTGATTTATCAGGCCCCTCTGGTTTTAATTATATTAAATTTATTTAATATAATTATTAACCTATTTTTCTCTCAATTTTTACGTCACAATTCCCCCATATCTTTTGGGAATTGCAACTTTGTACCTTACTCAGAGTTTATATACTCTTTCCATCTATCCTTGCACCACCTGTAGCTAGAAGGACTTGTCCTTGGCATCAGGGAGGCTGACAATGAGTTTTAGTTACTTGATCATACTCTCAATGATTTATTATTAGATATCTATTATTCATTATCCTTCTTTTATTCATTATCACTTTACAATAAATTGACCCATTTCTATCTAGATTATGAATACATATCCTAAGACCATTAATAACAAGCCATCAGTTCTTCTCAGTTCAACACAGTTCCCACTCTGAGTATCCTTTGAGTCTGTGCAAAAATCCTCTCACCTCTCTTCATCAAATTCTAACAAGTGATTCCTTCCAACAAAATATTTTCTACAGCCACATTATTTGGGAATAATTCTGGAAGTTTGATGAAGCTATAACATTTTTTCTCATTTCTCTAGAAGAATTGTTTAGAAATAGTAAATCTGTTGAGGAGGGTACTATGACCAAACAGCCTCTGTCAGCTTTAGAGACAATAAATATGTCCTAAACCTACAGTTAGGCCAACACTTATTGCCCTAAAGACTTCAAAATAAACCAAAGTCCCCTAGAAAAAGGCAAATAGAGCTCTGCAGCTCATGTAATAATGGATAAACCCATAATAAACAAAACACATACCTTATAATATGTGAAACCTATGTATAATTACCTTATCCTTGGAAAGATAAGGATTATAGTCTAAAGGGAAGACATAACCCATAGAAGATACTGTAACACATATTGTAACAGTACAAATGAATGGCTTCTACTTTGAGACTAGTGGCCATTCCAGATTGAGAATGCCAAGCCACTAGTTTCTACACTAGGCCCCAAATACCATGTGTCAGATTAATTACAGAACACATGGTCTACGTACAGCTTAAGCCCACATGGTAATTCAACAAGGAGGTTGAGAATTACACATGTACTTATACAGGCACTAAAAAGCTCCCAGCCAAGTACTATTTAAAGAAGTACTCTGAGCTGATGGAAAGACAATATATATAAACACACCCATTACTGCCTTCTTGGTTTTTCACCCAGATTTCTAAGTCACCAATTAGAATTACATTCTTATTATTGCCTTACAAGTCTTTGAAGTAACCAACCAGCCAGTATTCTGTTTATCAGCACCATTTCATCCCTTATATCACCAACAATCCATCCCCTTAAACAAGGAACCAAATCTGTCCTCCTCTTTTGGTTAAACAAACCCAACTACCCTTAAACTGCTTTATTGCAAACCTATATTCTAGGTTGGAGGTTGTCTTTTGGCAACTTAGTTCCTTTTATCATAAAGTTGAGCTTGAGTTCAACATACTCCTTTTTTTAGCTTCTACAAAGCTTTATTTCTTTTTTTACTGCAGTCACATAAGAGACCCAGGCTCACAATTGGGGGCCTCATTGGGAAAATTAACCCAGTAACCTTGCAGATTTTTCAAAATAAAGCCTTTGAAAATTCTTGCTAGTCATACCTCAGACCTTATAAGTCTAAAAAACTGCGGATCAGAAAATTCTATCCAAAAATCTCTGATTATACATAATCACCCTTCCTCCTCTGAAATTTTTTCGTCGAGACTACCCTTCAACTGCTTTTATATAAGCAACTCCACAGATTATACATAATCAAAAATCCTTCCTCCGAATTTTTTTTTTTGTTGAACACTACTCAACCGCTTTTACATAAGCATATCCATTACAGTAATTATACATAATCACCTACCCAAAATATTTTTTTTTTTCCAAAATTCTTGCAACGCGCAACGAACCACCCTCAACTCCCCTTGAATAAAATTTCGTCAAGAATTCGAGAACCGAAACATCTATTCATTCAGGATCAGCTAACCAGTAAGCAGCCATCCTACATATATTCTCATATTAAGATATTTGACAAGTCAATTCCTTTTTTTTTTTCACAGAAAAAAAAAAAAAAAAAAACGCACCCCGTACGAACCGTACCAATATCTTTCACCATTTCCCAGTTCAATCAAGATCTAGCGGAACGCCGTGAGTAATCTTTTTGAAAAGTCATAAGAGACATCTCAACGAACCAAAAAAAAAAAAAAAAAATTATTAAAAATTTTTTTTTTCAAAACCGATAGAGTTCCAAGCGTTCATCAATAATACTGAACTGGAACAGACAATACAAGCCAATCCCTTGTTCCCCGAAGGATCGCTAATCAACCCTGACAGTTGGGTGGCTATACAAGACAACGTACAAGTCCCAAAGACGGTTAAAACAAAGCCGAAGAAAAGTGAGAAAGAATTTTTTATCTCCTATTACAAATTGTCACTAAAAATGACTCCACCTGTGCTTAGAAGCGGAAAAAACGCCGTCAAAGCAACAGACAGCCCCGTCGTCCCAGGTAGCTTCAGAAGCTATGTTGAACATGACAATCAACCATCCACAAGAGACAATGGCGGTATCACTCCCTCCGAATACTATTGGAGAAGCAGCGCAGACCCTACTCAACGCGAAGAGGATTGTTATGACGCCAACCGCAAACAAATCCCCGTCAGGTCCTATGATCGAGGACAATCGTTCACCGATCTACCCCCAACAGAGAGGAGAATCGATCCCGCCAGTCTTCAAGAACGGCCAGTCGCAAGTCTTGGAGCCAGAAGCCGAAGCAGCCCTGTCAATGCTGAACATGTTGTACAACTCATTCATGACAGCAAGGACGATGCACCAGCTGAGGTTAACAGAAATGTTCCTCAGGCAATGCATCTTGGCCCAAGAAACTCTAAGGAGTATGGTCGGCAACCAAACGACGAACAAGTTAAGCCAAAACTGGAGCGCGAAAGCCGAGCTAGCTCAGTTCAAACAGGCTCACCCTCCCCCTCCGAGAGAGCGAAAGACACCGCCTCAACCAGAACCATCTTTGTCAACAAACGACCGCTCCAACAAACCCTATCAAGGGAAGAGGAAAGATCAAGACTGGCAAGAAGGCAGCAGCTCTGGCCCCTCGGACAGAAGCATCGAGAGGACGCTGGAAGCAGCGGACTTCCTCCGCAGAGGGTCAGGCTGGGCGTACCGTCGAAACAACAGACGCAAGAAAAACTGAGCGAATCAGTTAGTTTGAGCCCAAGGAGCTCTCATGAGCACAATAACTCAATAAGAGCGACTACTACATTGTTAGAAGAAGTACATAGTACTCTATTGTTGTCTATTACAAATAGTCTAAACCAGGTTGTCTCTAAATTTGAGAAAGATATGAATTCCTTAACTAATAGATCAGTTAGTAATCAAAATACCATAACAGATTCAATTAATGAAATACCCTCCAAAGTAGTTGATCATTTTGACCAACTAGGAATAGGAGAAAATCTTATCCATGAGATCAAAAAAGCAACAATAATCTCCAATGAATTATTTCAAAATAAAGCTGATTACATCAGAGAAGAAGTAAGAGACATGGAAACTAGAGTAGGAGAGCAAATTGCTACCCTACAGAATGACTACTCTAAAAATAGTAGAGAGACTAACACATTTATTAGTCAAATGTTCTCAAAAATAGAACAATTCCAATTGACTGAAGTTCAAAGACTGAATAAAATAGAAAACCAACTAGCTGAAATTAAGCAACTGATTATTTCATCAAAGACACCCAACTGGGGGAAAGAAAAGGATGCATCCCCACACCTAGCCTCAGACAGTACTCTAGAAAAAGAGGAAGTAAACCCAGCAGAAGAAAAACCCCAGGTCATTGCCTCAGAAAACCCACACCAACATGGTAAACCAAACTCCTCTACTGAAGGATACCAATATCTCACAGAATTGTGGAAATCTATCCCCAGGACAGCTGACTGGGAGAAACTTAGTGGAGAAGGTGAATATAACCATAAGAACTTTATTAAACAAGTAGATATCACCAGGAAAAAAAAGTTGGCACCTCTATGGAGGTGCCTTTGCTTATCTCTTACCCATCCTCAACATATCAACACTGTATCTTGACTGTATCCCCCACTTCAACAGAATGTATCAATGAGTTATCTTGTTTTCACATGACTGCTCCAAAGTTGAAGTATTTCCATATATTTAATTAATAATTTTTCAAATGGTAAGTAAATCCCCGATACACTTCATGAAATTTGACTAGTGATCATGAAAAACCACAAGGAGGGGAATTGACTGTATGTCTCCATTTGTCCCCCACATGTTACGTCTTGCCAACTCAACTTTGATCTTCAGCGCTTGATACAACAACATGTCACCACCCTCATAGGGTCAAAAAGCAAAACTCTACCTCATCATGATGAAGAGGAATTGCACATGGATATTGATGATCAGGTGGAGGATCTCTTGAGTGATCCAAACTACCTGTATCCTCATGGTCCTGGTCATCCATCCGCTACCCCCAAAACATTGGCCATCATGCGCAGGATGATGACTGCCGCCGGAGTTCATTCCTTCCGCCCAAATTTCAACCAACCAATCAACAGTCCTGATAATGAGCATCTGCTTGATCTGGCCGTGAAGACATTTTTTGAGCTGGTCAAATGCAAAGAGTACACTGGAATTGTTCCCAAAGGTCTGAAAGAGGAAAGCATCCAAAATGCCATTCATATCCATGTTACCCAGTGACTCAGAGGACGGTCAGTTTTTTCCTGATGCTTTGTTTACCTATCATATTGATTCACATCTCCTTACTAAACAAATTTCATCAGGTATCAACAAGAGAATAAGTGGTCCAACAGTCAGCAAGAAGCACAAGACAAGACTGCTTGGCGCACTTCTAGATTGGTTAATGTAAGCAACAATTGAATTGACCGCTTAAATATATTCCTGGACTAACAAAACCAAACTTTTCTTGCAGCTACAACACGCCCAAATTGCAACCTTAAGCAAGTATCAAAAGCTTTTGGGCCTTGTTCCGATTGTTGAAGGCGCATGCAGTGGCAATTATACCAATGATGAAGTATCTCAAATGATCCAAATTGCTTATTCAAAAAGAAATCCCAAAAAATGCACCGTTTGATCAATCCCATGGCAACATCACAAAATTTCTCGCATGATGCGTAAAATTGATGATTTGAAGGCTGCTATGATAGCAGCAACCCCAAAAGGCTCTTGTGGTGCTGCGGCCCGGGAGCGTCGGAATGTTTCTTTGCCAATTGAAAGCAAGCTCAAACCACCATCCAATTTTCCAAAGGCATGCTTTGATTGTGAATGGCTTGACTCCCTCACTGAGAATCAAAGATCTGCTTTGAAGTTGCGCTCAAAACCTGAAATTAGAGCCCTGGTTAAGGAACTTGAGGAGATGGTCCCCGGAAATTAGTTCTCATTTATAATCACATTTTTCCTTGTACATAAATAATTTATTTGTAAAAACTCGGAGATGGCCCCCGGAAATTAGTTCTCATTTATAATCACATTTTTCCTTGGACATAAACAATTTCTTTGTAAAAACTCCTGTACATACTTGATTGTAATTGTATCTAATTTAACCTATCAAAATTTATCAAATCTAACCAATGCTTGACTCTGAGAAATATAATTCAACAAAAACTGTGAATCAGAGAAATGGGAAATGAGTTGATAACAATTGAAACAATTGATTACACATGGAGTTCCTGATAAGGATGGTAGCGCTGCCGCATGAGGAAAAGAAAAAAAAAAAAAAAGGGGGGGAAAATTGAAAAGTTGATCAATATACCTGATTTTTTGATCAATATACCCTGAGGAAAAATGAACAATCTTTGTAGTGAAAGATGGTGAGGGGAAAAATGAAGATAAAATGAAGCAATTCACAACTGTCAGGTCAAAACTGATGCAGCTTGATTTTAGTAACAGTTATTCCAACAAACTCCAAATCCTGGATAATAAATTAAATATATGGTTATTGTGAATTGATCATAGCTAATAGGCGTAATTCTATATTTATCCTGAAAATTCCATGAAAAAAGAGCTTAAATTTGAGTGGACTTCAACTAATCATCCACAGGACCTGCATATTTAGTTCTTCAATGGTTAAAATTGGTCAATTTCGACCTGAAACTGTGTTTGGTTTTCTAATCATGGATTCTGATGGAATTTGAAGCTGGAAATTTCAGTAAAATGTCACAAATTTTCCAAAATATGACTGAAGTACCTCTATCCAAATGCATTCTATGGGTATTCCAAATTACTAAGGAATCAGGGACTGCTTAATAGCGGTTTCTCTGTTCCATGCAAAATTGAGAGATTAAATTCCATGATTCATCAATTTGGTGGAAATAGTTACAATGGACAAAACAATATCCTCTATTTCAAATCATGGCCTCCAAGCTCAGCTGGATTGTAATATCAACCATGACTTCAAATGATAAAACAGCTTCCTTAAGAAATTGAAACCAATGTCTTGCTTGGTATATACGGGATATGGTATCCAATTTAGTATCCTAAATAAAATGTAATTCAAGTTTGACAATTGGTGGTTTGTCTGGAGGATGATGAGAGTATTTAAGCAAGGCGCTTATGGGGTGGTTTTATTATCTAATCTTTGAAGTTTGTGTATCTGTTGATAGAGAAGGCTGAAACTGGAAATTGCTTCTGAAAAGTAAACTCCAAAGAGTACTGTAGAGCAGATGACTTTTGATAGAGGAAATGAAATACATGAGCTAAATTTCTTGGCCCAAAGAGCTAGTGTGCTTGAATTTCACAGCAATCATGGTTTCAAATGGATGAAATAAGAGGTTTATGATCCAAATGAACAGCTCTAAATTTTTCATATGAAAATCAAAGCAACTGAGCATATACTCAATCAAAATGTTTCATCCAGCACAATTTATCTTTTTATCAGATGTATAATTGATTTGAGGGATTTTTAATTCCTCTGTGATTGAATTTCCTAGGGATTTCACCTGTAAGGTTAAATTCTTGATGTTGAGTTTCAGTTACCAACTGAAACCCACAAACAGTGAAATCTTCTGTAAATATCATATGATATCATCATTCCTTGGAATATATTAAGAGCTCAAAAATCTTGGATCATACATGAAATCACTCAGAGTGTGCCTCTTTTTTTAGCGGTTCTTCAAAATTCAAAAGAGGTCAGAATCTTTATTTCTACTATAGTAGAGTTGGTGCTGGGGGAAATTAAAACTCAAGTGGAATACCCTGGAAGTTATATCTTTTAATTTATCATCTAAGCTGAGTGAATTGAATGGATAGGTTTTTCAGGCGGTTTTCTGTGAACCAAAGTTGTAATGTATTACCCACATAACCCTTCAAAATTTATTTAACAACTTCTTGTCAGAGTTGATCATAATTTATGAAGCCTGAGAGGGATTTGCTTCAGGGAAAACAAGGTCTTTGTATTTCACCACGCTGTCTCCACTTTGTATCCAACATATATAAATCACTTGATCAAAGGGATAGCAGAGGGATACATATGTTGTATGCCTGATTTCTGGCTATCTGAATCCACTCATATGTATCCAGTTTTGAAATATATCATACTGCAGGGTTGAATTCATCATTTTCTCATGTGGTCTCTACCAAATAATTGTCTTGGGTTTGATATAACCTAACTCCCCCAAGGCTAGTGAAAATAACACGTGCAAAGAGAAGCACTCTCCTTGAAAATGTCCAATCAGTTATTTTAATGCAACATTTGAGCTGCCTTATACACAAAATCATTGAAGTTTCATCAAACCAAAAATAAATATTTTTGTGGGTGGTTCTTTATGCAAGAAGCGTGCAGCTTGCATGTGTTTATTCAAGATCCTTTCATTCAGGTAAAAACCAGATGAAAAAATTTGCAGTTGAGTTTAATTTTCACTAAGTGTTGGAATTTCATCATTCACATATCTCATTGTTTTCTCTGTTTCCGTATCTATCACGCCTTTCACTTCCTGTCACTCAATTCTCCCCATAAAGATTGAATTTGCATGTAATCCACCATCTTCTGTCCTACAATCTGACCCCAAAGTTTTTGTAAATTTCAAACCTAATTTTTATATAGAAATCAAAATATCTGTTCATCTAAGTGCATTTCCTCAAGGTCAATACTTCTTGTTGGATAAGTAATTTTCTGCAATGCAACCTAGCGGACTGTATTTCTTTGTTGTCTCCTGACTTGGGTCTTAGTATCCAGAATTCCTGTCCACATCCTCTTTATTTTCCCTTGATAAATATCTCTTCAAAAATTACTGGAAGATCTGAAATTTCCACTCGTACTGTAGCATAAAAGTATAATTATGAGCTGGGGCTTCATCTTAGTGATTAAGCCCGGCGGGCTTAAGGATGGTTGGACCAAAAAAAATTGAGGGTCAGGCCAAAAATGACAAGCTCAGTTAGGATTTAAGCCCGGCGGGCTTAATCTATATCAGGATATCGTGGCAGTTTTATGTCTCACCAATTAAGTAAGTTTTGGGAAACACATAAAATCATAGAATCTGGACAATTTTTTTTTGAATCTAGATTGATTGATATTAAGCCCGGCGGGCTTAAGAATGCTTGGACTAAAATAATTTGAGTGTAGGGCAACAAGGAAGCACAGGGGTGTTTTTAAGCCCGGCAGGCTTAATCTAAAAAAGATATTCCTGGTGGGCTTGTGCGTCACTAGGTAAGTATGATTGGGTCCCGCATAAAATAATAGAATACATCAAATTTTTTTGGTTTTAATCCAAAATTCATTGATATTAAGCCCGGCGGGCTTAAGGATGCTTGAACTAAAAAAAATATATTGTATGTGCAGGAAAACAAGCAAAATCAAGGGTTCTGTTTAAGCCCGGCGGGCTTAATCTACAACAGAAAATCCTGGCCGGATTATGAGTAATTGGGTAATTAAGATTGGGGTTCGACATAAGATCATAGGATATGGCAAAATTGTTTTGTTTGAATCCAAAATTTATTGATTATTCATGGAAAAAGAATGAGATTTTTCAAATCATGTGAATCATTTCTAACCAAAGTTGATATTATAAAATGACAGATGGAAGCTGAAAAGGTAATCTATAAATACAAGACCAGTGTCAACCATTCTTTGATAATAAGTAATCTTGGGTCTTAGTTGGAAAAAAAGAGTGTGATGATAGGAGGTGAGATCAGAAGGCTTCCAGAATTAATTGGTAAGAGATATTGTAAGAAATATATCATCAAGCCAATCATCATGATTTTCAATTTCTTGCTCTTTCTCAGTAATTTTGCATAACTTACCGGAGGACTTGACATGGTTTTTGAAAATTATCTAAAGTATCATCTAAGGATAATCTAGGATTCAGAGCAGTAACACCAAAACAGGATGGTATACATATTTCAACAACACCACGAAATTATACAGGAGATTTGATACCCAAGAGGGCTTTTCCATGCGGGAAGCTTCCAAGTAAATGACTTAAGCTGTTTTTGTGGATATTTAAAAATTCTCATGTAATTTAATGGCCAAATTTCATTAGGATCAATAAAATCTTTTCTCTTACAATTCTTTTTGGGACTTGACAGGGATACATTTAAGCAGATTTGAAGAGAGAATCAAAAAAGAAATTGATCCCCACCTGAAATCTTGTTGTGTCTAAATTACATTATGTGTTAGGTTGAAATTTATTGAGACAGAAATGAGAGATATAGTCTATATCGAATTAATAGGAGGTTGAAATGGTGATTCTCAAATGGATATTAACATATGTGGGGGAAAAAATGATCCTACACCTGGAAAGTGTTTCCTGATTCCAACTAGGGCATTCAATTTGATTTTAGAAAAATCTATATAACATATTTATGAATGTGCAATGTGGCACCAAAATTAATGGAATAATCTTTTGTTGATTTTTTGCAGAATTCAAGGCCCACGTTCCATAGATGCTTTTTGATAGGAGATTTTTACGCTTGTGTTCTTAGTTCAACTTGCACTTACCATAATTACAAATAATCTGATGAAGGAAAAAGAATATGATATCACTGTTTTTCTGAAACTTGTGAACATGGAGGAAGTAAAAAATTGGGGAAACCAATGCCATATTGGCTTCAAATTGAATAGCTGATGGGTACAAAAGAATCCTTCTTAACAATGCAAGGTTTCAACATAGACAAGGAATATGTAATACAAATTTTGTTCCTTTTCAACGGGAAAAGTTGAATTTTTCAACTTAAATTTTGCAATAAATGGCTTATAATGAATCATGTTGTTTACTTCAAGTTGATTATCAAGATTGGTTTTATTTCCATGTTTAATCCCAAAATATCAAATTTATACAAAATAAAATATTAGTTGTGGTTGAATGACTGTGCAACAATTGTACCAGAGTTGAAAACCACAAGGAGTTCATGTTAGCCATGTTGTAAAGAATATTTTTGAAACCTTGAATTTCACTTGATCAAGCTACTTGATGTTTGTTTTTTGGATTTTGAAGCTTGTGCATATCAGAAATTCAGCTTCCAAGGTGTTGGCAGTGGGGGTGGTGGATCTCCTGGGGTGATGTATGCACTTTTCAAATATAACTGGCTTATTTCAGAGTTCTATGGTCATGTTTTCCAAGAACTTTAGTAATAGATAAACCATGGTTAGATATAATTTTCATCCAAGATCAAACTATAGTCTCCATTTCACAAATTATAATTTGTTTGATTTTATTGTGAGCTGTCATTGATTAAACATTGGTTGTAATAAAAAGAATTTCTTGCCTCAGAAATTTCTATAAAAACAATTGGATCTTTTGAATTTTTTTTGAAAACTCCTCTGATGTATCATTATAAATTGGTGATACATAATAGATAGGCATGGAGATAACATTGGTGAACACCAAGGATACATAGTAGATAGAGGTGGGATACATGGGGGATATAGAGAAGTCACCTCCATGGAGGTTCCAACTTTTTTTTCCTGGTGTATGCATGCACAAGACTATCAAATGAAAGATCATATGATTGTTAGCCGCCTAGGAATGGTGTTAGAAAAAACAGCCAGGACATGGTACATGAACATGAGGGAAACCCATGGCTCCCACCCCTGGGATTGGTGGAAAGTACAACTTGAGAAAAAGTTTGGTACAACTCAATGGCAATGGAAAATGCAGAAGAAATTCAAAAGAGATATCTATGATAATGATTTAAGGAACCTTCACACTTGGTTCAATGCTCAAAGAGACAGGCTCAAAGCTTTTCAGCCAGAACTAAGCCAATTTCTGGTATGTGAGAAGTTGCTAAAACAATGCTCTGCAGACCTAGAACATGCTGTTAAAAGCAGGTATAAGAAGGATGAACAGCTCATCACATTTGAGGACTTGGTTAGCACAGTAGAAGAAGTGCTGGGAAGGGGACGTGTGATCAGAAGGCACCAACCTTACAACAAAACACAACCAAGGATTACCACTACTGATGAGAGGAAAGTGGACCATCCTAAGAAAATTGAAGACCCTGAAGCAAACAAAGGCAAAAGTCAGATATGCTCTACATGCAAGAAAACAGGCCATAATGCCATAAATTGTTTTAGAAATAGACAAAGAGTCAACAACATTTACAGGGAAGAAGAAGAACCTGAACAGGACAAACAGTCAAACCCAGATTCTTACCCATCTGAAAATGAGGAAGACTTGGCAGACCAAGAAATGATCCTAGCCATCCAAAATGATGAGTTATACTCAACTAGAGATAATTTCATACACATGATTGAAGTCAGCATAGAGGAAAATGTACCCATATCTGAAATCCAAATGAACAATAACTTACCACAAATATGGGATGACTCATATTCATTGTCCCACATTGAGGATGCTAGGCTAATGAGAACCAAGCCAGAGAGGGGACTTGCCCATATTTCTGGCCTAAATAACTTGACCTATGTCTACCACTCCAAAAATAAATGTAAGTGCCTGTTAGATGGTGGAGCTTCATGCTCAATAGTAGGAGACAAATTTTTGAACAAAGTTTTCCCTGAATGGAGAGATAAACTATTACCAGCCACCAACACCAAGTTCAGCAGCTGTAGTGATAAACTGGCCCCTTTAGGTATCATAGAAATGAGCCTAGTGTTTCCTCACACTAAAGGATCTGTGAGGATTCAAGCTGAATTTGTAGTAATGGATAACACAAATGTAGATTACTTCATAATGGGAAATTATTATCTCATATTATATGGATTTGACATCAGCAATAGTAGAGAAAGATACTTTACAATTGGAAATGGGAACAAAAACAAAAAATTCTCTTTCTTACCAAAAAAGAATCCTTTAATCATATCTCAGAATGAGAACCACACACCTACAAAGGTGGATTTAGGAAAAGACTTTGAGGAATTCATTAGTAACTGTGTCTCCGAGGCTAGAGTCAATGAGTCACTGGAGATGAGTAAAAAGAATACACTCCTTGAACTACTGTTTCATAATAAGGAAGCTTTTGCTACTGTTGATCAACCTTTTGGAGCAATCATAGGTCACCAGGTAAAACTGACCCTGAATGTGGAGAAACCATACCCACCTCTTCTTAGGAGACCTCCATACCCTGCTAGCCCTAGAAGCAGAGAAGCACTAGAGCAACACATTGATGAGCTGCTGAAACTAGGTGTCCTGAGGAAAATTGGACATAATGAGATAGTAGAAATAACCACCCCAGTCATACTAGCTTGGCATAATGGGAAGTCAAGGATGGTAGGGGATTTCAGAGCCCTGAACTCTTACACAGAACCAGATAGGTACCCAATGCCCAAAATACATGAGACACTTAATAATCTGGCTACAGCAAAATATATATCTAGCATGGATGTCCTCAAAGGATTCCATCAAAACATAGTACATGAAGACTCCAGGAAATACCTGAGAATCATCCTACACAAGGGAATCTTTGAATACACCAGAATGCCATTTGGGATCAAAAATGCCCCATCTCACTTCCAGAGAATGATGGATATGGAATTCAGGAATGAGATAGATGAACACTGGGTCATTATATACATTGATGATATAATAATCATGTCAAACACCTGGGAAGAACACCTCAAGAGACTGGACATTATCCTAAAAAAGGTCATCAAGATGAACATGAAAATCTCTTTGAAGAAATGCAATTTTTGTTACCCAGAAATAAAAGCTTTAGGACATGTAGTATCAGGATTTTCTCTAGCTATAGATCAAAATAAAGTAGCAGCAGTCCTGAAAAAACCTATGCCTCAAAACAGGAAAGAGATGCAGTCATTCTTGGGTTTTGCAGGATACTACAGGCAACACATAAGCAAGTTTACTGAAATAGCCAGACCTCTGACAGAACTGAGCAAGCTAGATGTAGTGTTTGAAATAACTACTGAAAGACTGGCAGCACACCATTTACTAAGGAATAAGCTGACATCAGCTCCACTGTTGTTTTTTCCTGACTGGTCAAAACGCTTTAAGTTATATGTGGATGCCAGCATGGAAGGAGTAGGAGCTGCCTTACATCAGGTACAGCTTGTCAGAGAGGTGCCTACAGAAGGCCCAATAGTTTTCATTTCAAGACAATTGAAAGACAGTGAAGGAAGATATGGAGCCAGCCAACTGGAATGCTTATGTTTAGTTTGGGCACTGGACAAACTCCACTACTATCTGGATGGAAGTAGCTTTGATGTCATTACTGACTGTACAGCACTTAAATCACTCCTTAACATGAAGACAGCCAACAGGCACATGTTAAGATGGCAAATAGCTATCCAAGAATATAGAAGCAACATGACCATCATACATAGAGCAGGGAATATACATAAAAATGCAGATAGTCTAAGCAGATGGCCCTTGCCTAATACACCTGATAACCCAGCATGTGATAAGGATGATGAACAAAATATACCAATAATGGGGATACATACCAGTGACCTAAGTGAAGAGTTCTTTGATTTAGTTAGAGAAAGCTATAAACAAGATAAGAATGTTACCCTTATTTGTGAAGCACTAAAGAAAGAGCACAAAGAGGAAGGACTAATAAGTCAGCTGGAAGAACCATGGAAAACAGCCCTAGCTGAGGGAAGGTTCTCCTTATTTGATGGTTTAATTTACCACAGAACTAAGCACACTTCATTCATAGTCCTAACAGACAGGAGCACAGTCACCACTATATTGCATGAATGCCATGACTCAGTCTTTTCAGGACATTTTTCTGAAGACCGTACTTGTGAAAGAGTGAAATACTGTGCATGGTGGCCCAACTGGAGAACTGAGACACAAGAATATTGTCATAGTTGTGAGAGATGTCAAAAATCTAACAAAAAAACAGGAAAAAGGTTTGGACTCATGCAGAAAATTGAAGAACCTTCCAAACCTTGGGATATAATCAACATGGATTGGGTAACTGGTCTATCACCTGGAGGAACCAGTAGTTATAATGCCTGCCTAGTGGTAGTAGATAGATACTCTAAATCCCCAATATTTGTACCCTGCCATAAAGAGGATACTGCTATGGATACAGCAACCTTGTTCTGGAACAGAGTAATTCCAAGAGCAGGTCTGCCACAGATGATCATATCTGACAGAGACCCCAAATTCACATCAGAATTCTGGACAAACCTACACAGCATGCTAGGGACTAAACTATCCTTTTCTACTGCATACCGGGAATTGATAAATGCACGCCAATGGGTGCACACCCACGCCCATCGCACGCCAATAAAAAAAAGGCGTGTTGCCCGCACGCCTTTTTTTTATCGGTGTGCGGGCTGCACGCCCATCCTTGGGCGTGGGCACGCCTGTAGATGGGCGTGCAGCTCGCACGCCCATCTACAGGCGTGCGACACCCCCAAGGAAGGGCGTGCAGCCGCACGCCTGCCGGGGAGGACTGCAAGCCCCTCAACTGGGAGGGATCCCTCCCGGTCGAGGAGGCTGTATACCCTCCTCGACCGGAGGGATTCCCTCCCGGTTGAGGAGGGTATACAGCCTCCTTGACTGGAGGGATTCCCTCCCGGTTGAGGAGGGTATACAGCCTCCTTGACCGGAGGGATCCCTCCAGTCGAGGAGGTTGTACAACCTCCTCGGCCGGAGGGATTCCCTCCCGGTTGAGGAGGTTTTACAACCTCCTCCACTGGAGGGAATCCCTCCGGTCGAGGAGGCTGTACAACCTCCTTGACCGGGAGGGAATCCCTCCGGCCGAGGAGGTTGTACAACCTCCTCGACTGGAGGGATTCCCTCCCGGTCGAGGAGGTTGTACAGCCTCCTTGACCAGAGGGATTCCCTCCAGTCGAGGAGGCTGTACAACCTCCTCGACCGGGAGGGAATCCCTCCGGCCGAGGAGGTTGTACAGCCTCCTCGACTGGAGGGATCCCTCCGGTTGAGGAGGCTGTATACCCTCCTCGACCGGGAGGGAATCCCTCCGGTCGAGGAGGCTGTATTCCTCGACCGGAGCTGATGTCATGCGTACATTCTTGTGTACGCATGACATCAGCATGTATATAGGCAGGGGCGTGCCCCTACCTATATACATAGAATCGGTGTGCAAGCCCGCACGCCGATTCTATGTATATAGGTAGGGGAAAGCCCCTGCCTATATACATAGGAAGGGCGTGCAAACCGCACGCCCTTTCTATGTATATAGGCAGGGGCACGCCCCTGCCTATACACATAGAAAGGGCATGTGGTTCGCACGCCCTTTTCTGAACGGGCAGGGTGTGCGACCGCACGCCTGAAGTGTTGCACGCCGATGGGCGTGCAGCCCGCACGCCGATAAAAACAAGGCGTGCGATGGGCGTGGGCGTGCGCCCATCGGCGTGCGTTTATCAACGCCCCTGCATACCACCCCCAGACAGATGGGTTAGCAGAAAGGATGATGCAAACCCTGGAAGACATGATCAGGAGGTTTTGTGCCTATGGCCTGGAATTTAAAGACAATGATGGCTTTACACATGACTGGGTATCCTTGCTACCAATATTAGAACTAGCTTACAGTACCAGTGTTCATGCTTCCACAGGAAAAAAACACCTGCCATATTAGAAAAAGGATGGAACCCTAGGTTACCACAGAATTTCCTTGTGCATAATATGGTTAATGTACACCCCACTGCTGAAGTATATGCAAAAATATTTGATAAAGCAAGAAAACATGCAGAAGAGTGTATAGCACAAGCAGCACAATACAGTAAAGACAGGTGGGATAAATCACATAAGGAACCTGAATTCAAAATAGGAGAGAAAGTACTAGTTTCCACAGTAAACTTTAACAACCTTTCTGGACCTAAAAAAATGAAAGATTCATTTGCTGGTCACTTTACTATCAAAGCACTTCATGGAAAGAATGCAGTAGAAGTTGTACTGACAGAGGAATTCAGCAGGAAACACCCAACATTTCCTGTTAGTCTGATTAAAAATTACTACAAATCTGACAAGGAGAAATTCCCAGACAGAACAACCCCCCTGGAAGCTCCTTTACCAGTGGAGGAAAGTATGGACAAAATAATCCATAAAGTACTTTGTGAAAAAAAGGACAAAGAAAGAAGGAAAAGAAGTGAAAATGTACCTAGTGAGATACAAGAATCAAGGTGCAGACCAAGATGAATGGCTTCTAGAGAAAGACATACCTGAAAATCAAGCAATGCTTAGAAAATTTAGGGCCTCTAAAAGGGACTAAACAAAGCAATATTTGTAACAATTAGAAAAAATCACATTTCAGCATGAAACTTTGGGAAGTTTCATTCTTTTTGGTGGTGGCGAATGTCAGCTTTAGAGACAATAAGTATGTCCTAAACCTACAGTTAGGCCAACACTTATTGCCCTAAAGACTTCAAAATAAACCAAAGTCCCCTAGAAAAAGGCAAATAGAGCTCTGCAGCTCATGTAATAATGGATAAACCCATAATAAACAAAACACATACCTTATAATATGTGAAACCTATGGATAATTACCTTATCCCTGGAAAGATAAGGATTATAGTCTAAAGGGAAGACATAACCCATAGAAGATACTGTAACACATATTGTAACAGTACAAATGAATGGCTTCTACTTTGAGACTAGTGGCCATTCCAGATTGAGAATGCCAAGCCACTAGTTTCTACACTAGGCCCCAAATACCATGTGTCAGATTAATTACAGAACACATGGTCTACGTACAGCTTAAGCCCACATGGTAATTCAACAAGGAGGTTGAGAATTACACATGTACTTATACAGGCACTAAAAAGCTCCCAGCCAAGTACTATTTAAAGAAGTACTCTGAGCTGATGGAAAGACAATATATATAAACACACCCATTACTGCCTTCTTGGTTTTTCACCCAGATTTCTAAGTCACCAATTAGAATTACATTCTTATTATTGCCTTACAAGTCTTTGAAGTAACCAACCAGCCAGTATTCTGTTTATCAGCACCATTTCATCCCTTATATCACCAACAATCCATCCCCTTAAACAAGGAACCAAATCTGTCCTCCTCTTTTGGTTAAACAAACCCAACTACCCTTAAACTGCTTTATTGCAAACCTATATTCTAGGTTGGAGGTTGTCTTTTGGCAACTTAGTTCCTTTTATCATAAAGTTGAGCTTGAGTTCAACATACTCCCTTTTTAGCTTCTACAAAGCTTTATTTCCTTGTGTCCTGCAGTCACATAAGAGACCCAGGCTCACAGCCTCAAACAAAAACTCAGAGTCTGAGAAAATAGAGGAGGCCCTCTAAAAGGAATGTTATGCTATCTTGCAAGATAAAAAAGCACTCTACAAGATAATTTATTGGTGTCCTCAGGGTTAAGATACAAAAGGACAGATATTTAGATTCCAATTTCTATCCAAGCAGGGGAAATTTCAGCTTTCAACTAGTTCAGTGACAACCTGACTAGAATAAAATAATCAATAAATATATAATAAAATACATATAAGATATAAGAAGAAATAGCCATTATTACACAGCTCATGATGTGTAACAAATGAATAATAATAATTTAAAATAGCATAAAAAAGCAACATTTAACTAATAGAGACCTTATTACATAGGGATAAAGTAATAAAAATATGAAAAAAATAAATAGTACAGAACAATTTATATCTTGGTAACTTATGAGATAAGTAATAATATTATTACATATTCTAAAAGATGACAAAAAACAATCTAGTTTACCTCAGCAAAAGTAACCTATGAAAACTTGCTGCTTCTAGTAATAACATTAATTTGAAGAATACTCCTACCAAGCCCTAAAACAACTTATCAGCTGGTATAAACATATAAACATATGTAATATATAAGTATGCTACTATGTAGAGAACCATAAAAACACAGGAGAATAATTTGATTCAACTATGTGATTATCCATTAGACCTATAAAAAATATACTAAATAATATTTGACATGAATATCACACTGTCTATAGCAGTTTAATATTGTTAAATAATACAAATACATAACGTATAAGTTGAAAAAAATTATAATCCATAGAAAAAACAAAAGCAAAAGTGACAGTAAAATTAGATACCTTCAATAAATAAAAGAACATTGTTAATGGAAAATAAATGACAAGCTCATTGTATCACAGAAATACAATGAATGCCTTCCCCTGCTCTCAGGATACCTGCTTGTCAGATGATTGAATGGAGAAACGTTTAAGAACCCACAATACAATTAATCCAAATATTCCCAAGGAAAAGAAAAGTACATGTGCATAAACAAATCTAACACAAACATGACACTTGTGTAGTAATTGTATCATTTGCTTCTGGCATTTTTTGATCACATGATCAATATATGATTTAAATTAAAACAGGAGCTCTTGAAGCGCCCTCAGATGATCTCATTAGATTATTGACAGCCTGTACTATGGGAAATTTGAGAAATTGCATCATTTATTTCTACTAAGGTAAACTCCTTCCTTCTATAGCCAACAGTAAACCTGTTGTTTCGCCATCAGGTCTCCAGGAAGGCATTAGAGAGGCCCTTTGTCCCCCCTCAATTTTGATTCCCCATCTTTATCATATTTACACTCAGCATTCCACCAGTTATTCTTACTAGTGTCCTTCCCAGTAAATCAGTCCTCAAGACTCAACACTGCCAGCATAATTGCCTAGGTTGAGTTCATCCCAGTTAAACTAGGATGCAAAAAACCAATTTAAAGTAGGTTGACCTCAACCAATGAAATATAAAACCAAGGGGGGTCCCTTGGATCTATATTTCATCAGTTGATTTCAACCAAGTTTAAATTGGTTGAGTGCATCCCAGTTTGACTGGGATGACTTCATCCTAGGCAATTATGCTGGCAGTGCAAAATGTGAGCCTGGGTCTCTTATGTGACTGCAGGACACAAGGAAATGGCATTATAAAGCCAGATAATTAAGAGTATTATGTAACTCAAGGCTCAAATTTATGATAAAAGGAGCTAGTTGTCTGAGGACAACCTCAAACCTAGAAATAGGTCTGCAACAAAGGCAATTTAAGGGTGAGAGGGTTTGTCTTAACCAATAAGGGAGGACAGATTCTCTCCCTTTGTTTAAGGGCAATTTTTTGTGGAATAATAAAGTATGAAATGGTGCCGGATAAACAGGATACTGGCTAGGAGGTTACTTCAAAGATTTATTAAGGCAATACTAAGAATGTAATTCTAGTGGTGACTTAGAAATCTGGGTGAAAAACCAAAAAGGCAGTAAAGGGGTATGTTTATGTATGACTTTCTTTCCTTCAGCTTAGAGTAATTCTTTGAATAATACTTGGCTGGGTGCTTTATTTCCTGTATAAGTACATGTATAATTCTCAACCTCCTTGTTCAATTAACATGTGGGCTTAAGCTGTGGGTAGACCATGTGTCCTGTAATTAATATGGCACATGGTGTTTGAGACTTAGTGTATAAACAAGTGGCTTGGTATTCTCAATCTGGAATAGCCACTAGTCTCAAAGTAGAAACTATTCATTTTTACTGTTATAACATGTGTTACAGTATCTTATATGGGTTATTTCTTCCCTTTAGATGATAATCCTTATCTGTCCATGGATAAGGTAATTATCCTATGAGTTTCACATATTATAAGGTATGTGTTTTGTTTCTTATGGGTTATCTATTATTACATAAGCTACAAGGCTCTGTTTCCCTTTTGTATAAGGGAATTCAGTTTGTTTGAAGTCTTTAGGGCAATAATTATTGGCCTAACTGTAGGTTTAGGACATATTTATTGTCTCTAAGGCTGACAAAAACCCCCTTTTCTCTCAGCTCTAATTCTGCCCAGCTTTCAACAATTCTTTCCATCCGCCTCAAGCTTTCAAGTTACCTTCTGAAAAAGTCACATCTCCTCCCCTTAAAGCCTAAATTAAGTCTCTTCCATTCAGGATTTGTGGCCGTATTCATCCACTGTCACCCTTGGAATCTAAATGTCAGCCACTGTCTCTTATGTGACGCAGGGTCAAAAATCAGACTTATAATAATACTGTATACAGTACTATACTATAGTCTGTTTTTTAAGGTCTCACCATAACTGGTGAGGCCAGTGGAATTAAGCTTCTCTACGCTGAAAGCGGAGAATCTGGCACCCTTGTGTTAACAAGAGAACAAGGCTATGTGATAGCTCTGTGCAAATTGACTCAACTACTCCCTGTGAGTGGGAGACAACCTCTAGTCACCTGAATAAATGTTCTAGTGACCAGGAATGGATAAGGAAAAGGGATAAAGGTAAAGGATGGGTTTGATTATAATAAAAATCTCACTCGCTAATAATTAGTAAAGTAAGCAGGTTTGTATGGTAATAATCTGGGGGGAATTCCCTTTAAAAGGTAATCTCAGCCCCTTAAATATTACACATAATTTTAACACCAATGTAATGACTCAAAGAGTTTATATTACATGGGTTAAATTTGTCAGCCACCAAGATATTACATGTATTACGTAACATGTAATACTTGAAACTGCAATCTTGAATAATTATTATTATTCTTTATTTTAATTATTATTATTTTTTATAGTCTGGACGGAAGGGAAATTAGACCTTATCATTTTATCAAATGGTACAATAGCCTAACAGTTAGAGACTGGCTCAGTAATAATTGTTATTATCATAAGGACTTGAGTTCAAGCCACACTCATGACCCAATTCAACAAAAATCATTTATTTAAATTATATCTATTTTTTACTAAAATTAAGTTATAATTTAATTAATGAAAATCTTTGGAAAATTAATTTTCAAACATGCAATAAATGGATAAAGAACCATTTATTGGCATAGTTTTCTTCTTGAAAATCCTGGAAGATCCAAGATTAACCCATAGTAATTTATAGTATAAAATTATACATAAACAAAGGCAAATCTTTATGTAAAGTATAATAATTATGCAATAAGCATTTATAAATTAATTCCCACATGTTTTACTCTCCAGAGCAAGCGCTTTTCCAAGCACTAACCCCAAAGGAAGTTACATGTACATGTGATTAAATAATATTTAGTTTAATTAAGAAAAATAGACATTATATTAATTTAATTAATGTGAAATAAATATGGCATCATTGTAATTAAAAATGACACCATATTCTACTTCTTACCACGAACAGGCTGATCATATTCACCTGTAGACATTGCCCCAATCCCCACTGTCAAATAAATTGCAGAGGGATTAATACAAAATATTTAACATTTAAGGAGGAGGTTTCTTCACCAAATTGAAGACATCCTCCCCCCATCAATTTTAACCTACACCAGACAACTTATTATAAGCTACAAAGGCGCTCACCTTCTCCTGTAAGTAAGGAGGACTGGCCTTTATTTATATACTATCTTATTTAGTTAAAATTCTTCAAGCAAAATCCCCCCCAATTAATTAAATACCTTTAATTGATTGGAAGAACCGTGTTCAAATCTGGTTAGCCCTTCAGAGGATTTATTCCCACAACTGAAGTTTTGGCAGCAGGGTTATAACCTGTTTTTTTTGATACTTAGTGTTTTTATAAACACTTAAGTAATTATTCTTATTGGATATTGTTTCATTGCACTTTTTAAGTGTAAAATAATTCTGTAGTCCTTACTGTACACGCCACAATAAGTGGAGTAGAGTACAGAAAGCTGACAAAATTCAAGAAAATAATCTCCTGTAGGAGATATAACTAAAGTATAACAATGTAGGGTAAATTCATGGAGAGATGTTAATATCTCCTCAAATTAGAATTTCTTATAGTATTTAATAATATTTAGTTTATTAAAATGATAAATATCAGATAAAATAAATATGAAAATTATGAATCATATGGGAATGTGTGTTGAAACCCTGCTTGATTCTCAATAGTTTCACCTCAAGTTCACGCATCCTTCACGCATCCGTAGTCCTGTCGCTTTTTGTAACGCTGCCCATTAGATGTGATATGGTAAAAAACCTAACCAGTTCAATCTCGACTTTCATCTCATTCAGAAGAATCATCAC
Organism: Puccinia hordei; assembly: GCA_007896445.1. Lineage (NCBI taxonomy): Eukaryota > Fungi > Basidiomycota > Pucciniomycetes > Pucciniales > Pucciniaceae > Puccinia > Puccinia hordei. Next base: position 3,297 of record RDRW01000398.1, on the reverse strand, counting down.
CAACGGCAATCCATCAGACAATTATCATCGTTCAGCCTCAAGAGCTGCTGTTTAATCTCGCCAATCAATCTCGCCAATTCAAACAAGGCGCTTCAATCCTCAAGTGTTCAACTTGGTGAATAAAAAACATCAATCTCAATCGTCCTCATTCCCTGTTTCACATCTCATTCCTCCTTCAAAATCATCACTAATCTTACTCTTTTTTTAGCTATCACGTAATTAGTGCTATCTCCATTTCCCTTTCATTACTTTAAATAAGTGTCCTGTCTTCTTATTGGTTTGTTTCTCTTATTTACATTTTCTCTTTATTTCAATCAACTAACAAAATCATCTCTATTAGAACCTTCTTCATCATTGTCTAGTCCTTTCATAACTAGGTTGCTTCAGTATCTCGACACTGCTTTCATCTCAGGGTTTGGTTCTATTTTTTCCTTATTTAATACTATTCATTAGTCTCATGATTCCTGTTTTATTTTAGCTCTCTTTGGTTCTTAGAAATACAAGTTCTTAGTCGATTAAATTGAACTTATGAATTTATTATAATTCACTTAGATCATTCATTCATTCATTCATTTTCTAAGTACAAGTCATTAACCATTGGTTTATTTGACTTGTATTATTTTTTAGACATGTGGGTGTATTGTCTCAATGTCTGACACTAAACAAACCCTGCTTGTAGGCCCCTCCTAAAAATTATCATATCTTTTATATTAATAAAAAAGATATAAAAACAACACAAAACCTATGTTACATATTATTTATGACTTTGCATCTTGTTTATATAGAAGGATATAATCAGTCCTTGGTATCATAGAGTGTGAAACTTTAGAGCTAGTATTCAGCTGACATCAATAAACTACCTTCTGTTTCTCATAAATTATTCATTCCTCCTCATCCTCAAATCAACTCAAACACATTGATCAACTTACTTAATCAAAACTCAGACTAACAATAAATCCAATACAGCTGACTTGGCTTTCCTATCTCTGATTTCCATCTTGCAGAAAAATGCACCACAAAACATATTCAAATTTCCATGTTTTCTATATTTCTCACATCACACCAAACCTTTCTCTCTCACTCTCAGTTCTATTGACTATGAACTCAGGATCACTTCTTCTTTCCAATGAAAACAATTATCTCCTTAAATCTACTTTGATGGCAAGAATCAAATCATCCTTACAAGCTACAGTTTTCAATACCACAAATGAAAAAAGCCAATTTATCTGGCAATCCATCACCAAGTTCTTTGCTTCAACTCCAGCCTCCAACAAAGCTCAGTTTTTTAGACTTTTTGAAGTGCCCCATATACTCCCAATGACATGACAGGATTCCTTACAAAAATGAACAACATTAATTCCTGTCTTGTTGAAGTTGGAGGGTCCTTCACCAATGATGCTATTGGCCATGTGTTCATTCACAAATTTCTGCATGGCATCTCAAATCAAATTGTGAAGCTGGTCAGGAACTCTTTATTGAAGAGGTTTTATATTTCGCCAGTAGTAGTAGACTAGATAAATAATAAACAATGAAATAAAGGGAAAAAAAACAGAATTAGAGAATGAAATAAACCAAGCCAAGAAGATAACAAGCACACAAAAAACTGACTGGTAACCCAACACTAAACACAATGAGCAGACAACAACACAACAACAACAAACAATAACAAACTATCTTAAACACACAATGACTTATGAAGAAGAAACAGACAAGTTAATAAATCAAGAGTAAACAACAAATAAAACAGGCCAGTAGAGACTAGAGAAGCTATGTACCTTGCAGTAACGACATGATGAATGTTATATTCTTTTGACCTTGACTCCTCCTAAACGTGATGTTTCTCTTCACGAATCTAGTATTAATTGATAGTTGTTGATTAATATTTGCTTGTGTAGCTAGCTGAGTTGATTTAAAGTGTTACCTAAGAATTTGAGCTTGATGAGTTAACAGATTGGCTTTGTTCCAGTTCTCAACTATTGGTCTTGAATTGAAGCGGTTGACATTTGATCCTACCGATGCATCTACCGGTTGAATGAGTATAAGAGCATCTCCAATCGTCTTGATAAGTTGGCTCGATAAGCCAACTTTATCAAGACGAGCCCCACTTGTGCGCTTGATAGCGCTCCATAACTGTTGAATCGATAAATTTCTTGATAGAGGTCCATAACTTTATGGACCTCTATCAAGCTTGATAAGGTAACTCGCGATTATCTTTTGCAAGTCAATCCTCCCCCCATTTGACACCCCCGAGGGATCCCCACCCACAAAAACCCACCCTGTGTAGTGCTCCCCTGCAACTCAAGTTATTGACCTCAAGTTGCAGAGAAGCACGAGTGTGGATCGGCTCAATAACCCAGCAATTGAGCCGGCTTATTGAGCCACGAGTGGGGACAGGGTCGACAAATTAACTGTTGAGCTCGCTAAGAGCTCGACAGTTGTTGAAAAGTTATCCAAACGATTGGAGATGCTCTAAATACATGAGTCAGTCCAGAGTTAGGTTTCAAGTTATGCATAATGCATAGTGTAGATTACTGCGCACAACACAAATAACTCACTCAGAAAAAGGGCCTCCAACTGATGTATGTAGTATCCAATCACTTACACAAGTTCACAAAAAACTCGGAGATTTGAGCTAGCAGCAGTGAGACCAAGATCAATCCAATTAATTTATTCAGCACGACTCCAGAAAGTTTGATCATCTGGGAACAACACGGCTCAAATCACTCAAAGATTTTAGCCTCACGCATTCATACTTTTATTCAGATCAGTCTGTGTTGATATTTCACCTTCAAAATCTTATGCTCAAGAGAGGGGCAATCTTTGAGGGGTCTGATTGGAACAGGGAGCAAAAGAAAAAGGATACTAGTCTCTGAATTGATAATTAAATTACTACTGACAATTGGTCAAGTAGACTACTAAAGGGGAGTCTAACATGTGGTTGAGCTGAAACACAACAAACATAGCTAATAACTATCAGCATACAGATGAAATTGTAACTTAACAATGGAACAGAAGAGCATTCCAACTTATTATGGAAGGAATCAATTGGACTATTGATGGAAATGAGTGGTTATTTCATCCCAAATGTGAAGAAAGACTATGTAAGCTATGGAGGGGGAGGGGAAAGATAAATAATAAATTATAATGAAGGTATAAGAGTGAATGTGACAGGAGAAATAGAATGGACCAGGAGTCAAGCTTGGCAATGTTTTCAAACATACATGCCAGGTTACTCTGGACTGTCGACTTCTAGTCTTCAAGTCAGCTCACTTCTTGAAACTTCATAGTATTTATCTT
>RDRW01000397.1:45000-451030 GCA_007896445.1 Puccinia hordei | reverse complement strand
AGTCTCCCAAAGAACAGTCTACAAGCGACGACCCCTCTTTCTTTGAAAAACCAAAAAGGAACAAAGAAGCAAGCCACCAAGTCTCTCATCAATTAGACAAACTAGTGAGTACAAACAACTTGACTACCTCTAATTGAAATCAAAACACTAATAAATGAATCAATTAGAAAGCAACACCATGATTGCCTTAAAACGAAAAGCAGAGACAATTCGTGATAGCTCAGACACCAAGACTGAGGGGAACCAGGCCTTGAATGAATCTAAGTCAGAGGTTGAATTTGAAAGCAAACTCACAACCAACCCCAAAGAAACACGCCTCTGAAATGACTGTTGATGAGGACACCAACATGTTTGACTCATCAGACAATCTCTACTTAGACACTACGCGCAACCAGAACACCAACCTCACCTGGCGCAAGATGAGAGAAGAAATCGTCAATCAAGCTTCTCCAGTGGTTAGTTTTCGATCTGAATTCTATTTTAAAACTACAAATTGGCTCTTCAACTTTCAACAACAAAAAGAGCTAGGTCTAACAGTCATTAATATAAGACTGATTGGTGACCTCCACACCATTAACCTCCCACCAACTTCAACAAGTGTCTACTACAAGCCATGAAAAACCTAGGCACCATCCCCATCCAAGCCCAACAACAGCAAATACAACCACAACGAGCTGACGATTGGATAGCTGTCCTTAATGCCAACAAAACGCTTAAGTTACCAGCATACTCCTCTCTCTCAAAGGAGTAGTTGTCTATAAGAACAATAACGTCTTTACCGCGTTCTTATGGACAGTCCCACCTCTGACTGAAGCAGAAGCCAAACAATCATCATACCGCTTCTTAAGACTTGAAGCCTACGTCCCAGCCATAGGGCCACCAGCAGACAGGCTTGTGAAACAATTACGTGAAGGCTTCACTCTTGTTGATGAAGCGGGTACTAATCCAACTCCCTTAACAACACTGCAGCTCAATATTGCGGAGATCTTAGCCGACCGAGCTAAAGGACGTACAATCAAGGATGGTAGTATTATTCTTGAAAGTAACTAACCTTCCAGCTACTCCACAAGTCCTTCAATTCTGGAGAAACACGTCTTCTCGATTCCTCACAGGATCCTGGAATGGAACCAAAATTTGCTTACAGCTCATGAATCCATGTATAACATGTGGAGCAGAATCTCACAAAGGACAACCCTGTGAATATCAACTAGTCTAGAAGATCTGAAACCAAGTCAAATTCCAATCATGACCTCTCCAAATAAACAAGCCGAGACCACTCTGCTTCATCGAGGAACGGCCTAGCACCTCGTCCTACAAGAACAGAACTAAGCATCTACCGAGAAAGAACAAAAACAAATTTGTTTTGCTGATCTTGCTGCAAACAATGCCGCATAAGACCGTCTAGTAAAGTTCATCCTCCATGTCCCACGCTTAATACATCTCTACCACAATAAAACAAATAGAGACACTCAGGTGCTGACTATAACTTCTTACACAAAAAACCACCCTCTGTAACTGTATATAATTGGTAACAAAAGCAAACAACAAATAACACGTAATAGCCATAATCACTAGCTAAATCAGATCAGTATACAGAAAACAGCCATGTCAATATAAATCTTACTTCAGATAATCTAATATGATACAATGAATCCCTAAGCCAATGAAATAAATCTTTCAAATCAAATAAATAAGTTACCACTTGATAAGACAATAAGGAAGAGCATTACTTCCAATTACTTTTAAAAACAACTGTTCACATAAAATGCTTCAAACAAGATTGACAATGGAAAAAATGTCCACACAACTAGAAGAATCTAAAAAAACCAGATAGAACATCTTTCATGAACATATACAATATGGATACACATATTAAATAATCCTTCAGAACAACCAATAATCAGAAACAGATAATTAAATACACCTCTTCTATAAATTAGACACCAAGAGAAAACAAAAATATCCAACACAAAAGAAATCTCAAAATTAACAAATAAGAATAGTTTGATGAGAACAACAGCTAATCTTTTGAAAACGAAATGAGAGATACCAAAATGACACACATACCATAGAGAGTACCACACTAAAAATGGCACTTCTCACACAATGGCTTGGCATACCAAGCCTCATAACTAGATGAATAACTAGGTAAACAAAACACAACCCCCACAAATCCCACATGACAGCACAACCTTATCATTTAGACAAACCCACCCCCTCAGAGACCACCTCTGTGGAGAGTGGAGAAGAGAGGGAAGCACGACAGGGCGTGACACTTAACTATGCACCAGGGTTAAGCTGCATGTCCTCCTTGCCCCCTACCACAAGGGGCTGGGCCGATGCTAGAGTAAAAAACACTCAGAAGCACACTGATGCCCTAAAGGATCTGGGGAACTTGGGATCTGATAGGTCCCATAACCAAAGGGAAAACATTACAAGGCCAGATGTCTCTCTAAGGGGAAACTGGCTCAGAGATGACAGTCTGAAAGAGATGGATACACGCTCAATAAGGACCAGAATACTTGAACCCCCACAAGGGAAAAGGGGAGATTATAAAACTAAAACTCATGAACAATTAAAATATACCACATTCAAAAAACAAAGAATGAATGCTCAACAGGTACAACAACTTAATCAACAAAACACCACCAGATTAATATTAACTAACACAGGGCCAATAACTACTTCCCAATTATACAAAGCATTTACAGCATCTCTAAGACACCACCCTGAAACATACCAGGCCATACTAAAGATTGAAAAAGTGTACCAGCCAAATAGTCAGACCTGCTTTGACCTGTAAAACAAACAAGTGTGGCTGTACTACAAAACAGCTCAAGCTTGACTGTAAGGGAAGACAATCTCTGCGTGAATATATTGAGAAAGCTGATAAACCATACCACCAACTTATTCTCAGTACAATGTTACCCAGATACCGCCTAGCCAAATGGAAATCATGGAGGGATAGACCTATTAAAACTACAACACACCAACCTAAAATCCCTCCTCCTGAAACAATATCAAGCTTAATGACATGGAACATAAATGGATCTAATTCCAAATTACCTGCACTAAGGGAAATCATCAATACCCAAAAAATAGCAGCAGCAGCAATACAAGAACACCTAAGACCTGCTACTCACCACATCCCTGGAATGGCCAAATACAACCTATTTGAGAGACCAAAAGAACAAGGGTTTGAGGACACTGTGTTTATGTACACCGATCACTATCAACACTCGAGATGTATAATGACTGCCGTAACATTACCCACCTCAAAATATTTGGATTATCAGATGATAAACCCTGGAATATGATAGCCACATATATGCCCTTTGGCTCTTCCCGTAACAAAGATCAAAACATAGTCTGGGAAGCTTTAGCCTTAACCATCAAAGAACTTCAAAAAAAACCCAATCCTCTAATCACAATAATGGGTGACATGAATGAAGAACCCAGTCGCATTAAAAACAGATTAACAAATGACAACATCTCTACCCACAACTTAAACATCCTCCTTGATAACTCCACACAAGCCACTAGGAATGTAAAGCAAGGAGCCAGATACATTGATAACATGATCTGCTCTCCGCCACAACATCCCTACTAGGCCAGGTAGAGGTCAACACTACCCTAACCAATGTTAGTGACCACTGGCCAGTTGTTGTCCCTCTTACCTGGAATAAGACAATTATAAAATCCAGCAAACAGATTTGGAACAGGAAAAAACTCCAAGGACACAAAATTGACCTAACCCTATCATCTAGATGGGATGCTCTACAAACAGACAACATCTCAAATCAAGAAGAGCTGAACAAAGCAGCCAAAGATTGGACAGATACTCTAAACACCAGTGGAGAGGAACTGGGTATTGTAGAAACACCTAGAGAACCAATACAACATCACTATAATAAACAAACTAGAAAGCTAACACAATGGGCCAGAAGGACTCAAACAAAGCTAAACAAACTCCCTCCCACCACACTACCCAACCAAAGACAAAAAATACAGAAATGTATGGAAAAGTGTGACCACTTAGTGAAAAAAGCCATCAATCACTTCTCTAAATTGGAAAAAGGGAAAAGAAGCCAAGAACTTAACTCCAACCTACTACACTACACGCTGAACCAGCAGAATTCCACGCCACCCTTCTTCAAAAAATGCAAGGAAAAAATAAAACTAACCAAGAAGCCATACCCTACTTAATGGAGAAGAATTCCTAGAAACCAGCACAAAAGGAATACTTGAGGCACGTAAGGCCTACTCAGCCAAATTGGCCAGTGACAACGACAACATCTCACAAAACAAGGAAAGGTGGAAGGAATATAGGAGCACAAGCCCAAGCAACTTCCTGCCAGCACATATCACTAGAACAGGAACAGGTAAAGAACCACTAGACCCTGACAAACCATTAGATGCACACGCAACCATCATGGCCATACAAAGCATGCAGAGAAATGCAGCACCTGGAAAAAGTGGTGTCGTAACTGCACACTTAAAGAAATTCCTTGAAATAGAATGCCATATGCAAACTGCATGTGAATGGGAAAACACCCCCACCTATCAATTTGGCTCCAACTCATACCCCCAAAAATTAGACTACTCCACAACAGCAATAGACAGGTGGTCCCTACCATCAAAGTCATAACCCCACCACTCAAACATCTTCATAACATACTAACCCACTGTACAAGAATGGAAACCCAACCAGATGAATGGAATGAGGAGGTATTAATAACAATCCCAAAACCAGGCCTGGATTCCCGCCCCCTCACAAACACCAGAGGAATCACTCTATCATGCACAGAAGGCAAGCTACTGCTCACCATACTAGCAAGAGAACTTTCACAAAGACTAGAAAGAATTGGTTTTGTTACAGCAGCACAAGCAGGCTTCAGAGAAAAGCAGGAAGCTGCAAGCCATAGCTTTGAATGAAATCATTCAAAGAAGAAGAATTAACAATGAGGCCACCTTTGCTCTCAATGTTGATTTCAAACAAGCATTTGATAGAGTACCACATGAAAGACTATGGGCTAAACTACAACAAATTGGAGTCCACCCCACTATTATCTCCATCATTAAACAAGGATACCAAAACTCCAAGTTTAGATGCAGAGTAGGAGATGAACTATCTGAACCATGTCCACGTCTCATAGGCACCAGACAGGGATGCCCCCTATCCCCCCTTCTATTCATCATATATGTCAATGATATACTAAGAGAAACAACTAATGGAATTGATATTCCTGGACTACCCCACGAAACCAAAGGCTACTCCTTGCAGATGATACTCTCATATTTGCTAATAATGCACAGGAAATTACAGACATAACCAAACAAATTGACACTTTCTGTGATAAATGGCATTTTGCTCTAGGGCACACTAAATGTGGAGTTGTGGAATATCTCCCCCTCAAAATAGAAAACAAAAGCACAAAAACATATCCCACAAAGGAAGGTACCATAAACACGGTAACCAATTACAAATACTTGGGCTGCCAAATCCCAAACATACCCAATGAAAACACAATACAACCTGCCTATTATATGGAGCATGAACACGCAAAAAAGCTGGCTGAAAAATCTAAGAAACTCTTCTTTGCCTGTCTACCAATACTACATGACACTTTCATCCACCCAATATGTAAAGCTAGGACCGTACAAGGATACATTATGTCAGCAGGCACATACGGAGCTGAATGGATTGGGATGAATCAAAGAAGAACACACCCCATATAAACGGTGTGGAACTACTCTAAGGCCAGAATAGAGCTTGGAAGGGATATGTAATAACTACACTAGTACTAATGTAAGTTAAGACAAAGGTGCTGATATAAGAGCTGCCTTCCTGACTAATGCTGATGGGGAAGAGTGTAACACTAAGAATAAAATAAAAGGTGTGACTTTTCTATTTTAATCTTAGACTGACTAGTACTTATAAGCTGACTACTATTACCTCTGAGGTATGGGGAGTTGAGGAGAAGTTGAGAGGGAAAATAGTTGTGTAAAAGGGTTTAAATGGCAAGGATATCTAAAATGTCCAGGTAAGAAGTGTCTTTGATGAAATTGAATCTAATGTTTGGGGTAAAAGGTCATACAGGTTGTATGGGGTAGAAATTGCATGGTGGTAATACTACAACATAGTGGAGTATATATGTGGAAAGGGCCCTTCAAGAGGGGAACAAATGATGAGCACAGTATTACAAGATATGATGATGAGCAATGACCATAATAGTAATAGTGATGAGCAAAAGACTACAAGTGTAATAGTGAAGTGAATGTATGTAGCAATAATGAGCATTTGATGTAGATTATGTAAGATGTTTTATTTACTGAAATAATAATGACTTGGATGATGTAAGCCATACGGAAAAAGAAAAGAAAAGAATGTACCTATGAAAACTATGAAGGCTAATATCTTCTGATCCAAAAGGAAATCAAGGGTGGTTTGAGTGAGTGACTAGGGGTAAAATAAGGTGTAGAATCTGAATCTAGAATAATATTTATGGATATATGGATGGAATGTAAGATGTAGAAAGAATGATGTGAGAAGGAACAGGATTACCACAACGGTCATTGATAAAACACTCAGGGTGGCTTATGGCTTTAAAGCCCACACCAAAATGATATGTCCACTCCTGGCAACTATTGAGCTAGGGATAACCCCCATATCTATACACTGCACCAAACAACGCATATGCCTATGGCTCAAAGGACCATCTTTAAAAACAGTCCTAAAGGAGCTAATAGAACACCCCACTAAAGGAAGCACCACAAAAAGGTGGATGCAAAACACCAAAACCTACCTAAACACGCTGAAAAATGAACTAAAGAAAAGCAGTCCCAAACTCTCTACACTTTGGATTAGGGAGCTGAGGGCTTTACAAATAACACTACACCCAACAACCCCCCAAACACAGGGAACAGATGACCACCTCGCGGAAGAGGACTGGGAAAAGCAAAAGCTAATAACAGATATACATACACCCTTGCTCACAAAAGAGATTGAAAGAGAGAAAAAGAGGTGCAAGGCAGTAAATTGTTACACAACACTCTCACTAGGGCGCACTGCTAACTTCATAAACACATCACTCAATGTAACATCAATACTCTCTGGGGTAAGTTACCTGTCACAACTCAGAATGAATTGCCTGCAAGCAGTACTGGCTAGAGTTACATCTCTAAGTGCGTTGAAAAAGCCGCACAACCTGAATCCTCTTCAATGTCCATGTTGCACAGAAGCATTTGATCCCAACTTTGAAGGGTGGTCCCATATCCTCCTGAATTGTCATGCCCTGAACGACGCCAGGAAGGAAACTATAGGACCCACTGTCCTCACATTGATGGAATATATTGGAGAATTTGCTGAAGTCAATAATGAATATATTTACACCCTGCTTATAGGAGGCATTCTCAGAGACAGGTACCCAAAACAAGAAATCTCCTACCTGAAAAATGGCCTAATAAACTATGAGTTTCCTAGCCGCAAAGGAACAAGACTATCCTCATGGGTTAATGGGTATGGACACATCCCACACATATATCCCCCCAACTTCAGTGAACATGGATACGTACCAGTCTGTAAATTTCTCCAACAGGCAGTACCAAAATTTACAAAAGCCCTATACGAAGAACGGATAGAAAACACCATAGGGCCACCACTACTTGATCAGGGACTCTGCAACCTCAACGGAGACAACGTCACTCAGGAACTAGTAAACACTAGCTCCTGTGATGACTCAAACAAGGCCAGGCCTAATGGTATGCCAAAATCCCTCCAATTTGAATGGAGTGGATGACGGAAGGGGGTTATTTACCAGGTAAAAATCCCGTGTGGTGAGTATTGAAGTCTTCATAATAGGGGGTATCAATTATGACCCACAATTAAAACCAGTGAATCAGTTTTTTACACAAAATTTCACTTTTGAGAATTCTGAACCATTTTATATTGATATCCATGATTTTTAAAAATGGTGGATTTTCAAAACCAGTTGATTAGATAATGGTGGATTTGGTCATATTTGATACCCCCTAATTCAAATACAATGTAAAAAACAAAACAACAAAGTGTCAGGCAGTTATATTTTCCTGTCACTCACTTTTGGAACCAATCAACCACACGGGGATTGGTGAACAAATTTTTCCTCCTAAAAAATCTTTTGGCCATCTGCGCTACGCGCAGATGACATTAAGATTCCGTATAAAAAAAATAAAAATAAAAATAAAATTGGCAGGCTCTACCTGATTGGGGAGTGAAAAAGATACTAGCCAAAGAACATTGAGCACTAACAGTATCTGCCATTGACGAGCTCACGGACAGTGCAAACTATCCTCATGCTGTGGAATCCATAAGGACAAACACCTCCACAAGCACATATATAACAGCATATATATTCTGTATAATAAGTGACTAGATAGATCACAACCACCACAATTTCTTTACTTCCTTCATTAATTCTAACTCTATATGAACCAAAAAGTACAATCATTCTTTATTTCCTCTCTTCTTATTTTCTTTTTCTACATGTATTATAGTCTTGATATGCTCAGCAATAAATAGGTATGGCACCATTTTTACGCTGAGTCCCAGCCTGTTTGATGGATACAGTAAGACCCTCAAAGAAATATGTGTAAGAAATGCACCTATGTTCCAGAGAAGCTCTACTCAACCTCCCCAAATATCCTGGGTTCCAATTCTAAAAACAACAGATGGACATCAAACCCCATAAACCTGCTGACATATAGGATCTCTCTTTCCACCAAATCAAGCATGCCGAGCCACCTTGACCAGGCCTGAAACCAAAATTGATCCACACTGGAACCCCCCTACCCTCCCAGGAATGCACACCTGAATACGCAGGTAACCTGTGTTTTCAAGCATGTATAGTCTCTTTACCCCCATGTTTATAGATGTTGAATGAAGCTCTTAACATTCTTCATCTACCTGGGAAACAACCACCAGATAGAATAGGCTACTCTCAACCTTTCACCCATAAAGGTAAACTAGAGAAGTAAAAAAAATATACATCTGAAACCCATATAGGTTAGACTGGGAATAGGAAATCTAGGACACCATCTCAACTACAAATATGTCAAAAACCGCTGAAAAAGAAGCCTGAAGAACTAACAGGAACATATGACACTACAGAATATAGTAAATTGGGAACTGAACACTAGACAATAGTTCAAACTGCTTGAAAATGTTCCCAAGGGTACCTTCAATCACCAAAAGTATGTAATCTAATACCTCTCAAAGACAAATCCTTTTCCACACCACCACATGTAAGGAAAACCAAACAATTGCAATAGGGGGTATCAAATATGACAAAATCCACAATTAAAACCAGTCAATTAGGATTTTCCACAAAATTTCACTTTTGAGAATTCTGAAACATTTTATGTTGATATCCATGGTTTTTAAAAATGGTGGATTTTAAAAACCAGTTGATTAGATAATGGTGGATTTGGTCATATTTGATACCCCCTAATAGGTGAGCCTAAAAAAAGAACAACCACCCCAACAAAGCTCTGCAGAGTCCTGCCTCCATGTGGCATCCCAGGATAATAAAAGATACAACCTAGACCCAATCTTTTATATAAAACTAAATGGAATTTCAACAAACGAATAAATGTATATAAATACATAAATATATATACTTACTTGACTAAAATAAAATATGCCCTGTTCCAATACAATCTCCCAGAAAGTATCAACCCAAGGAGAATATCAATAAATATAACCGTGTTATACGTAGCACAAAAACCAATAAAAACAACACTATGTATGCAAAAACAACTTTATAATAACACTACCATAGACTCATACAACAAAGACAGGGAATTTCTACAAAAACACAGGATGACACTATGGATAAATAAATAAATAAACACTCCCAAGAAAACACTCTGAACCACTGAAGAATGTCTACTTATATCAAATAACCACAAAATTGCTTAATCATGTCTGTTCCATCAAACTATTCAAATGATACACTATCACTAGAACACACCAAGAAAAACACCAAAACAAACATTGGCCTACACAAGAAAAGAAACAGGGCAAATTCCACATTGAACACAAATGAGCTCACACTCTATAGTCAAACAAACAATTGTGAAAATGCATCTCTATGAGGTTGATGCTAAATTACAGTATTATATGATAATTAATTAGTTAACAATAATGTTCCTCACAGAAAGAAACTGAAATAATATTAATTGTTAACTGACTCCAACTCTTGTGAAGGACAATACCCCACACAAAAAGGACAACAAACATACAAGGTCAACACTCACAATGATTCTGATCAGGAAGCCATCATAACACACAACCATAATGATTTACTCCTGGCATATCAATAGCTATATATATAATTGAAGAATACACTCCAATAGGACAACCAGCAACAATTCAAGTACTGCAAAACATCTGCAAACTATTACTATCTTTAATCTATGAGCAACAGGCAGATAAGATACCTCAAACACAAGAAGTAATACCTCTGCAAACAATAATAGTCAGCTGTTAAAAAAGTACCGACCACACAAAAAAAATAACCAGAAAAGACAATGAAAGCTCTGTGAAGTCTCACTGCAACTGTGAAAGCTGACAGTGTTTGCTCTCACTGTTTCACTGTTAGAAAAAAAAAACAACAAGGATCTACTGATGAACACACCCAAATACCTCCGTTTGCTCCAATTAACCCAATTGTACCTTGGGGGGACTCAAACAGAGCTCCATACTGTTCCTGTAGCACAAACCAACCTCAAACTTGAATTGAAAAACGGCACCTACTGCACCCGCAGGTATTCATATGCAATACACTCTCCACAGGTATACCAAACCTCACTCAATCAAACCCAGTGAAGTTTCAAACATGCATAACCACATCTCAACCACCAGCAATGTCCATAAAAACTTTGACGTCTAACATATACCATACATGATAACATCTAACGGGGCAACACCCACAAACAAACAAACAAGCAACCTGGGTAACTGATGACACACCATCAACATGACCAAAGCATTACAGCTGGGACCGTTCACAGTAAGTACCATGACGAGCTCTACTTTGTTATGTCATTTTTCCATGACATTCTTATTTTTATATTTTCTCACATTTTATATGTATAGTTTGTGAACTTATGGGTTTTGGTCTCTCACCAACCCAAGTATGTACATAGACTTTACCTATAAATACTTCACCACCAGAAATATTATTTCCCCTTGGGGGAGTTTCCGGTTTCAGCTCTAACAGGTTATGAGCCCGCGCTGTTACCAGCTGTAGTTCTTATTCTCGCTACTTTACTCTCCCCATCCACAAGCTCCCAGTGGATTTTTATCGCTTGAATATATCTTGACTTCATTTTACTGCCCTTCTGCAGTATGTTACATCATCTATCAATATGGTTCTGCCCTTCTGCGGATCATTTTGTCTTAACTCAACTGGCTTTTTGCTCCGCCCTTCTGCGGAAAGTTTCTCTTCAATATACTTCACCCTTCTGTGAAGTAAAGAGATTTTCATCTTATGTTAGCCTCAAGACTCAATATGACTCGGACACTCGGTCACACATCAACTCGTTTTGATCACCCATCCCACCTCCCACTTCAAGCAACCCCAAGCATCAGCATCTAAATTCTCGAAACAAGCCGACACAAAACAACTAAAAAAGTTCGATCCGGTTAGCCTTCCTCCTTGGTTTTGTGATGGTCTTGCAAGCCACAACTATCTCCGCCGCGCCAACCGTGCAAGTGGTTCAACCCAAGATATGCCGTCGAGGCAGAGACCACCACACAGCCCAATGATAGAAGGCCCAAAAACAAACTCGGACGAATTGGAGAACGACGAGAGCCAACTTCATCGATCCCTGAGGCTAAATTTCTTTCTCTTTTGACTCTTGTATCCGAAAAGTCATTCTCAGCCTTGCCCTTCTGCAAGACCTCTCAGCTCTCAAAATCTCCAATTTGGCAAAGAAGACCGTTGTTTTATTGTTAAGAAGACTGTGCTCCTTGTCGGTTTTGCTTCTATTTTGTTACGCTTTTCCTCTCTCCACCTAATCGCGGGTTGGTGAGGGGAGTGTTATGTCATTTTTCCATGACATTCTTATTTTTATATTTTCTCACATTTTATATGTATAGTTTGTGAACTTATGGGTTTTGGTCTCTCACCAACCCAAGTATGTACATTGACTTTACCTATAAATACTTCACCACCAGAAATATTATTTCCCCTTGGGGGAGTTTCCGGTTTCAGCTCTAACATACTTAACCCCAATCTTGCAAATGGCATACAACGTTTGGCACAGCTGATGCTTGACTCAGCAGAAATAGAACCAAAACAAACCAACAGCTGAACAATCAACTCCTCAGCCAATATTACATAAACAACCCCAATGAAAATCCTACCCCAACAACCCCAAAATCTAAAAAAAAACAGAATGAGCTACATACCACTGTCATATAGAATGAGAAGACGCCTTGATAAACAATCCTGGACACTCCTCCAACCATTAATAAGTCATCAAAACATCAGCTAGCCTAGAATAACTAACAAATAAGTCTCTGACCCTACAGCAGTGTCTACCTGTTAAATCATTAACCAAGATTGGAAACGACAAGGTCAGCATAACCAGCTTAACTCAGCAACTTACCAAGAATAAATGACACTGATAAACTCATCTCAAAAGAGAATCTATCAATCCTATTCTTACTCACACAAATGGCAAGATCTGACCAAACAACACATCACCCCAGTTTCTTGGTGAATCAACAGGTGAGAGGCTTGCAGAAACACTATTATTTTCAATAAGACTTGGTTTCAGTATTTCTGTTGTTCAAATTTTGCACATGCAGATGCAAAAGGTGATCTTATAGGAGTTGACTATGTGTTATTCTATGGTGGTGAGGTGAGAATAAAGGTTAGCTTAGGGGGATTGTGAGTGTCATTGATGATGAGATTGAGAGGTTCCACAGGGATGTCCAAGTGATTGTGAGTGCTGAAGGTTGTGGTTGGGGGATTGTGAGTGGCTTCTGTGATGATTTTGAGAAGAAAGTGGAGCACACCCAAGTGAAGTTAGGTGATATGTTTGGTGTTGAATGTTGTAGTGGGTTTGTGATTGGGTTTTCAGATGGCTTCTCTGATGAGAATCATAAGAAACAGAGGGTTCAAGTGATTGTGAGTGCTGTCTTTGGCAGTGAAAGCTGCCATGATGGGATTGTGAGTAGCCTAGCAAATGAGATTGAGAAGAAGGAGGGGCAAGCCCTTGTGAGCTTTGGCTCTGAATGTTGGTCATATGTTGGTGTGATGGGTGATTATGAGGGTGTGATGGGTAATCATGAGGATGGAAAGGTGATAATACATTTTGATGAGAATTGTATGGGTGATGAGGTGATTGTGACTGATGTAATTGATGAAGAGTGCTATGAGAGGGGTGAGAAATAGGGAGATGTGAAGAATGAGACATTGGTCATTGATGTTAAGATTCATGATGATGGGAAGGGTTATATTGGTGGAGAGTGTTGGGTTTCAGAAGGCGGTGGTGTGATGATTGTGAATGCAACCTTTGGGATTGATTGTTGGATTGTGAGTGGTTCAGGTCATAAAAAGGGTCCCAAAATGTTTGAGAGTGGGAAATATCATGGTTGTGGATTGTTGATTCATTATGGAAGGTGAGGGAGAGAATTTTGTTGTGAATTAAAGTTGAAGGAAGGTTTAGATTATATAAGTTGTTATAGTGATTCACATTTCCATCAACAGCAAGTATCCGGCTATGATAAAAATGTTAATTGCTGTTGTTGGTTAGAAGCTCTTCCCTGTTCTTGTCATTTGGTTTTATAAGCTCTTCCCCAGTAATCAAACCTGAAGCTCATCTTTGTAGAGATTTTGGTTTTGCACTGTGGAAAAGACAAATTTTGATGACTCAATTTAGGAAATATATCCATTATTGTATTGGTGATTTTATCAAATATTTTATTTTTTATTGTTCACATATTGCAATTGTGATTTTGGGTGTAAAGAAATTAATGATTAAGATTTAATATGATGAATGTTTTTGTTGTTTTCTGTTTTGTTGTTTTTTGTTTAATCTTTTTGTTCTTTTTTTTGGATTGGATTTCAAAGTTTTTGGGTGTGGAAAAAATGTTGATTTGTTGAAAAAAATTATCTTTGTAGTTGTTGATATAAATTGAATTGCACTGATTTAAATGGATGTATTTTGATTTATTTTGATTTATTTTGATTTATTTTGATTTATTTTGATTTATTTTGATTTATTTTGATTTATTTTGATTTATTTTGATTTATTTTGATTTATTTTGATTTATTTTGATTTATTTTGATTTATTTTGATTTGTTTTGATTTATTTTGATTTGTTTTGATTTATTTTGATTTATTTTGATTTATTTTGATTTATTTTGATTTATTTTGATTTATTTTGATATATTTTGATATATTTTGATTTAAATTGATTTGATTTGATAAATTGATGTATTTTGATCCCTTGATTTATTTTGATTTCTTTTGCTTTAAATTGCTTTGATTTGGTTTCTTTTGCTCCCTTGATTTAAATTGCTTTGTTTTGATTTCCTTGATTGATTTTGCTTTAAATTGCTTTTGATTGATTTCGCTTGCTTGCCCTTGCTTTCGCTTGCTTTCTTTTGCTTTCCCTTGCTTTGATTTGCTTTCTTTTGCTTTCCCAATTGCTTTCCCTTGAAGTGCTTTGATTTATTTTGATTTATGCTGCTTTCCCCTTGATTTATGTTGATTTCCCTTGATTTATTTTGCCCTGAAGTGATTCTTTTTGATTTGCTTTTTATTTTTATTTGCTTTGATTTTGCTTTTGCTTTTCTTTTATTTTTCTTTTCTTTTCTGTCATTTTTATTTTTTTTTATTTTTAGTTGGTTTTATTTTATTTTTATTTTTATTTTAGTTGATTTGATTTTATTTTTCTTTTCTTTTATTTATTTCTTTTCTTTTTTTTTTTCTTTTATTTTATTTTTTTCTTTTCTTTTATTTTTTTTCTTTTCTTTTTTTTCTTTTATTTTATTTTATTTTCTTTTAATTTTATTTTATTTTATTTTCTTTTATTTTCTTTTCTTTTCTTTTATTTCTTTTCTTTTCTTTTCTTTTCTTTCTTTTATTTCTTTTCTTTTATTTTATTTTATTTTATTTTCTTTTCTTTATTTTCTTTTATTTTATTTTCTTTTCTTTTATTTTATTTTCTTTTCTTTTCTTTTATTTTATTTTATTTATTTTATTTTATTTTCTTTTATTTTATTTTCTTTTCTTTTCTTTTATTTTCTTTTCTTTTATTTTTTTCTTTTCTTTTCTTTTCTTTTATTTTCTTTTATTTTATTTTCTTTTATTTTATTTTCTTTTCTTTTCTTTTATTTTATTTTCTTTTCTTTTCTTTTCTTTTCTTTTCTTTTCTTTTCTTTTCTTTTATTTTATTTTCTTTTATTTTCTTTTCTTTTCTTTTCTTTTCTTTTCTTTTCTTTTATTTTATTTTCTTTTCTTTTCTTTTCTTTTCTTTTATTTTATTTTCTTTTCTTTTCTTTTCTTTTCTTTTCTTTTATTTTCTTTTCTTTTCTTTTCTTTTCTTTTCTTTTCTTTTCTTTTCTTTTCTTTTATTTTATTTTCTTTTTTTTCTTTTTTTTCTTTTCTTTTCTTTTATTTTCTTTTATTTTCTTTTCTTTTATTTTCTTTTCTTTTCTTTTCTTTTCTTTTCTTTTCTTTTCTTTTATTTTATTTTCTTTTCTTTTCTTTTATTTTCTTTTCTTTTCTTTTCTTTTCTTTTCTTTTCTTTTCTTTTATTTTCTTTTCTTTTCTTTTATTTTATTTTCTTTTCTTTTTTGGTTGCCTCCCTACATCCTGTCCCACTTGGTCCCAGGATGTGTTTGGCTCCAGGCGCGTCTATTTTTAGTTCTATCGTAGATCATTTCATTAATTTTCTTTTGAAATTGCCTCTATCGGA
Source organism: Puccinia hordei (assembly GCA_007896445.1). Classification (NCBI taxonomy): domain Eukaryota; kingdom Fungi; phylum Basidiomycota; class Pucciniomycetes; order Pucciniales; family Pucciniaceae; genus Puccinia; species Puccinia hordei. The sequence continues at coordinate 435,054 of RDRW01000397.1, read as the reverse complement.
ATGCGCCGCCGCCCGAAGAAGAAAGAAGATTTAATTTTGATTTTGAGTGAATGTTTCAAAGAAGTGATAAGGGTGGTAACAGGAATACATTGGTTGACTTGGAAGATTTTGAGTGATGAGTGATTTTGAGTGATGAGTGGATGTTTGGAAGGATGCTGCTTGGGTGAGTCTGAGTGAAAAACTCAGTACTGGGGCAGCCAACCTGACCGCAAAACAGGAAAACAACACACATCCCAGTTAAAGATATGTACTTGTTCTGGGTTAGAATTATATTAGATTGAGAAAATCACAAAACCCTGAACATTCCTTGCAGAATCAACAAGCTGAGAAGTTTCTTCTCCAACAGGGAGCTCAGTTGATAGCTTGCTTTTGATGGATTTGAGAATTTCCTCCAGATAAAACTGTTCAGAATGTGAGTTTGAACCAGATCTGCCAGTACTATGTTTAGAGGCATTCACAATCTGGGAGGGCAGTTGAAGTGGAGTATTGAGATAATTTGTAAGATTCCATTAGGATATTGGCAAAGTGCTTCCAATTTTGTAGCAAAAAACTTCTTAAAGATACGGAGCTCATCATCTCGGTTGTTGCACTTATGCCACCTTCCTTTGCTCCACATTGTTAAATCCTGCAAAAGTAGTTCCAAAGTAGGAGTGAATCAAAATGGTACCTTTTCTGGGACTGGTAATAGAACAGCTTGACCAAAGCAAATTCCAAAGTCAATGTGCATTATTTTCAAGCTGTCTTCTGAAACCAATATAATTCCTGAATGCCAATCCCCTATTCCAAAAAGATAACCCAGTGTTGAATGAGTGGCTGCTGTCTGGATAAACACCCTCTTCTTGTTGTAGGGAAGTTGAATCCAGTTATAAAGAGTGTATTTTCTGAAGAATTGGTTGGTGTCACCGGGGTCTATTGTCAACAACTGAGCAGAGTTTGGGTTATGTGATACTGAGAAGTGAAATGTTTGAGATTTTGGCATCCGGTTAGATGTTGAAATATGCCAAAGTGAACAAGCCCAAATTCATCAAGCAGCAGAAAGTTTTGTACACCGGTGTGGGTTGGATCTTGGACAAAAAAATCATCTTTGTTGACATGGCTGGGTGTGATCTTCATTCAAGTTGGCCATTTGGATATTCTGTTCAGGTAAGTCTCTCTCTAATTTCATTTGTATATCTATACCTTTTTTGGCTGTTTGCTGATTTTTATTGTTCTTTTCAATTCAGGTGAGCCTGGTGCCCAAGGCTAAGCAGATGACCTTCATAGGGGCCCTTTCCAAGGAAGGTTTTGATTACCACAAAAGTTTAAACAATGACAATAAAAAGGCAAAGGGGGTAGGGGCAGATGAGTTCTGCCTGTTCCTTGGCAGTCTTGGCTTTAGGCTACCAAACAAGGCCATAATATTAAGGGAAAACACTCTGATTCACCTTGGTAGCCAATTTGAGGAGGTCAAGAGGTCTCTTCAAACCTCAAAATCCATGTCAGCTTGCCACTAGTTCAGAGACAACCTGACTAGAACAATAAATAAGTAATAATTAATGAATAAAAAATACATATGAAAGAGAAATGATTACATAAGTAATAAGGTAAAATAAGCTATAATAAACATGAGAAAAAGATAACATTATTACATAGTAATAATGTAATAAACGAATATAATACATAAATTAATAATAAAATAAATAATAACTCATTAAACTTTGAGATAAGTGAGAATATTATTTCATATTCTGAAATTGAAAGTGAAATAACCTAGGGTACCTCAGCCAAAGTATCCTAGAAAACTTAGTCCTTCTAATAATAAAATTAACTTAAAGAATACTCCTACTAAGCGCTAAAATACTTACTAGGTATAAACCCATGTAATATGAGAGTATTCTAGTAAGTCAAAGTCCTTAAAATACGGGATAATAACTTAAATAAAATATGTAATTATCCTTTAAACAAATAAATGAAATATTAAATAACATTTGACATAAATACCACACTGTTTTATAGTCTTTGTATTATTATTGTCTTATACAAATACATACAGTATAAGTTAAATAATATCATAACACATGAAAGACACAAAACCAGGGATAAAGAAAACGTTAGAATACTTCAAACAAGCCAGAAGGAACTTGTACAATTAAAATAAATGACAAGCTCCTTTAAATCATGGGAAAATAATAAATGCTGACACTTTTCCCAGGATGTTTGTTTGTCAAATAATTGAATGGAGAGCTGTAAAAGCGCCCACCATGCAAGTATGACAAGAAATCTCATGGTACAGAAATTTATATATGAAATAACCAAATTGAACAGAAATAAGATTCTGTACTATAATTTGATTATTTATTTTTTATTCTATTGATCAAGTAATCAATACATGTTGTACATCAAACTAAGAGCTCTTGAAGCGCCCTCAGATGATGTCTACAGATGACTGACAGACTGTATCAATTATTGACAGCCTGTACATGTAATAATTTGATAAATTACATCATTCATTTCTACTAAGGATAACTCCTTCCTTGTAGTGTTCCCATAGCCACATAACACTTGATGTTTTGCCATCAGGGCTCCAGAAAGAACTTTAAGAGGTCTTTTCTTCCCCCTGTATTTTGATTCCCCAGCTTTATCATATTTACAACCAGCATTCCACCAGTCCAGCATGCTAGTGTCCTGCCCAGTAAATCAGTTTTCAAGACTTCAAAGCCTCTTGTCCTCAACCTCAACTCGTTCAAGCCTTCCAGACCACCTTTCCAATTGCTTCCAGCTGCTCATTTTACCATAAGAAAGTCCCCCCACCTCCTTCCCTCAAAGCATACTACAGTAAGTCTTTTTCTACTAGGAGTTGTGGCCCTTTCTTAGCCACTATTTCACTGGGACTAAACACCCCTGCTTGCAGGCCCCAGTTTTAAATGTTCAGCTCCCTGCTTTTAGCACAAACACCTTTAGAGGGCACTAAACACCCCAGCTTGCTGGCCCCTCCTTAAAATCTTTGATCTTTTAAATATTAATATAAAAGATCAAAAAACCCCTTGTTCCCCATATTTTTTGCCTTGCACCTTGTGTAGCTAGAAGGATATCAGTCCTTGGCATCACAGAGCGTGACAATTGGGGGTCTGGCTGGGAATTAACCTTTTTCATCTCTGATAAAAAATTCTTCACCTTTCCTCATAAAAATATCCCTTACATCACACCAAACCACCCCTTCTTGTATTCTTTATTCTTTCCAGAATAAACACCTCTTAAAATTCATGATAAACTCCAAAAATTTACGTATTTTCTATTATATTCTTACATATAAAAATATAATAAAACATTATTAAAAAATATCTTACAAAAAATTTGAAAAAAATCCTAATTTTTTATTTTCCTCTAAATTGCTAAATTTAGTCTGGTATACTTATTAAGAACAAAAAAACCTGAAAAAAAAATCCCTTCCCTTACTCATTTTTTGTCTAGAAATCTTTCTTATAAAAATTAAAAATAAACAAACAAAAAACCATTTTTTTCAACAAAATTACTCATATAAAAATCTTTTATTTTTTTTCTTCTTGATCCATTTTTTTTCAGTGAACCTGAAAGAAAACGACGAGCTGATTAGATATTACTTAAAATATTTGAAGCTAAGACAAGACAAATCTCTAGCGTGCTACGTTCCGCATCCTTGGGAGTTACTTACACAGGAGGAACAATTACAAATCACAACGCACCACCTCCAAATACAGGAGGAAATGGATCTAGAAACCGCATTACTCGTGAACCAACTATTTAGAGAGTATCAAGCTGATAAAACAGCCAGACGGATTGCTAGAAGTAAGCACTTCCTATTTTTCTTTATAAATACATATAAAAATTAAAAAAAAAAAAAAAATACTAACAAAATTTTTTTTCATCACTTCAAATGTAGTGACAGCCAAGAAAACTCCCAAAGCCACACCGGCGCCGGTAATAACAAGGCAGCACCTATTGTTGAAGACCATCCTACTACCAGTGAGCTTCTTTTCCTTTTTTTTATCAAAAATAAAAATATAAAAATAAATAAAAATAAAATAAATAAAAAAATTCTGATCGATTGTTTATATCATGTTGACTAGATCAAACCAACCACCTCTCACCGGACTTCTCCTTGACCCCACTCGCATCTCCAGAAGAGGCCAAGCTCCAAGACCGCATCAAGAAGATGCAATTCAAAAAGGTACCTTGCAGACATCCAAAGGAGACGGAGGCTACAAGCAAAGCAATGGAAATAGATCCTCCATCAAATTTGTCGGCGGCTACCCTCCTACCCCCCAAGACCCCGGAGATCAAGATTGTTACACATTTGGAGGACGTCTAAGAACTTTACAAGCCAGAGAAGATCAAGGTACTTGTCCGCCAGCACATGGCTCTTTGGAAGAAGTGCAAAGAAGCCGCAAAAGCCAAGGACTTGAATCCCCTGAGACAGCTATTCAACAAGGCTCAAGACTCCCAACGAGTGCTCCAGAAGTTAATCCCCAACAAGGAGATCAAAGGTTACGTCCAAGGATGGAACCCTTGGACAGAGAAACAACTACAATTCCCTCCAACCAAAAAACACACCGGCAAAGCGAAGACAGAAAGTGCCTCCGATAAGCGAAAGAGCTACAAAAACCAAGAAAATGGAAACAGATCTCGGAGATGATTCAAGCGGCCAAAGGTCTGTACGACAGTACCGATTAGGCAACATAGCCTACTTCAAAGCTATATTAGACAATCTAGATGTTGCAAATAGTAACCTGACTAACTTAGATAGCAATTTTGAAATTAACCATAAAAACATCCTATATAGGATTGCTACCTCTTTGTCTCTTATTAACAATGATATTGATTCCAGGTTTAAACAGTTAATTAAAGTATTAACCAAATTGCCTTTAGATTTAAGTGAGAGCAATATCTTCAAAGATAATAAAGGTATTTCTGAGAATAATAAAATAAGTAATGAAATATTAGATGAAAGAATACAGAGATTGGAAGAAGTTTCCAATGGTAATGTTGATTAATTGGCTTCAAGTCCTAAACAAGATATCATCAAAGAACAAAAGAAGGAAAATGTAAATAATAATGTTAATAATGATTCTTTAGATGAAATCAAAGATTTATTAATACACATGAATGTAAGAATGAATAATAGTATAGAAAATGTTAATTCTTCCATTGAACAACTTTCAAATCATTTCAATTCTGAAATTCATATGATTAAAAATGATGTAAGATATTAAAATCAACCAAAATCATAACATAATTACAAAAGAATTTGTGACATCCAAGATTTCACAAAATTCCCCTGAATTTGCCCCTAAATTTAATAATCCTTTTATGAGAAGCACTAATGAAAATAAAAGAGAACCTTCTAAAAAACCAACTGTGATAAATCATAGCTTAGATTTAGCCACTATTAATAAGTTAATGCCCCCATTAGCTGATTGGCCTAAATTCTCAAGACAAGGAGAATATGATCATATTAGTTTCATTAGATATATTGATTATCTTATTAAAACTTATGGAGGTGTAGAAGATCTCATTACTACCAGGTTAGCAGGATTGTTTGAAGGAGTAGCTCAAGAATGGCATGTGGCTACCCAAGAAGAAATTGGCTTACAAACATGGGATACTTGGAAACAACTTATCAAAGCTAAATTTGGTACCAGAATGTGGGAAGAAAAAATGTGTAACTTACATGAAACTGATTACTTTGATCCTCAGAAACACACCCCTCATAGATGGTGCGTGAAACAGAAGAAAAGAATTGATTGCATATATGATAATCCAACTAGTCAAGAAGTAGTAGAGAAACTTCTACGCCAATGTAGAGGTAACTTTCAACATTCTGTGAGATGTAGAATGAAAGAAGGAACTCATGATTTTGCATACCTTATTGCTGTTATGGAAGAAGTTGTAGAAATGAAAGGTCTTAACAAGAAAGTGAACAATTTTGATAAAAATAATTATGAGAATAAAGATGATTCTAAAGATAAATGAGCCCTCACTGTTACGAAAAAGACTAAGATACCTGAATGTTACAATTGTGGAGAAATAGGCCACAAAAAGCCTGATTTTACCAAACCCTGTAAGCAGATTGATAATTTTCAAGTAGACTCTGATGAAGATGATGAAGATACAGTTTCCCAAACTGGATTTAATATAGTGTCAATAGAACAAAATAGATCTTATTATGATCCAGAATCAGAAGAGGACGGAGACCATAGAGTAGTAGCAATTCAGGCTGATATAGGAGATCCCATTTCTATAAATGAAATACATGGTGAATCACACCTTCCTCAGAAATGGGATGAATCTCTGAGTGTACAACATATTTCTGATGCCAAATTACTCACCAACAAACCTGATTCTGGAATGAATTATACTTTAGGAAAAACAAGTTAATCTACGGTGATATTTGATAGCAAACACTTGAAAGTACTCTTAGATATTGGTGCCTTCTGTTCCTGCACCAGTGTTGAATTTTTAAATCATAATTACCCTGAATGGAAACAACATCTCTTACCAGTACCTAAGGCAAAGTTTAGTAGTTTTAATTTCTCCATGAAACCTGTAGGAATTATACCCATGCCTCTCATATTTCCTCGTTCTAAGGGATCTCTTAGATTGCATATTGAGTTTGTAGTACTACAAGATGCCATTTGTGATTATCTTATATTAGGAATTGATACTTTCTGCATGTATGGGTTTGATATTCTCCAAAGTAAAGACAGATACTTCACCATTGGAGCTGACTTGAAAAAGAAATTCCAAATCTGTAATATCAATATAAGATTACCATCACCTAATAGCAAACTGAGGAGATAATGAATGAACAACTGGAATCCTTTAATAAAGAATATCTTTCACAAGCTGCTATTAGTGACAAACTAGATAATGAACAACAACTAGATATACTGAAAATATGCTATAATAACAAAGAAGCTTTTTGTACTACAGAAGAACCAATAGGTAATGTGAAAGGTCATGATATTAAACTTGAATTGACTTTTACTGAGCTGTATCCACCAATTTTAAGGAGACCCCCTTATCCCTCTAGTCCAAAATCTAGGATGGCTTTAGAAACTCACATTAAAGAATTGCTAGACCTGAAAGTAATTAGAAAAGTGGGTCATAATGAACAGGTAGAGATCACCACACCTGTTATTATAGCTTGGCATAATGAGAATTCTAGAATGGTAGGAGAATTTAGAGCATTAAACAATTATACTAAAGCTGATAATTACTGTCAACTTGCTGTACTCTACTCCACTTATTGTGGTGTGTACAGTAAGGAATAAAAAAGGATCTTACACTTAAAAGTGTAATAAAGAATGTAACAATAACAATATTACCTTAAGTGTTATAAAAACACCAAGTAACAAAAAAATAACAGGTTATAACCCTGCTGCCAAAACTTCTGTTGAGGGAATAATACCTCAGAAGGGCTAACCAGACTAAGACACGGTTCTTCCAATCAAATTAAAGAGTATTCAATTTATTGGGGGGGGGATTTGTTGAGGAATTTTAACTAGAAGATAGTATATCAAGGATAAAGGCCAGTCCTCCTTAATTACAGGAGAAGGTGAGCACCTTTGTAGCTTATAATATGTTATCTATGTGTATGTTAAAATTGATGGGGAGGTTATCTTCCATTTAGTGAAGAAAACCTCCTCTTAAATAATAAAATAATTATTATTTCACATGCTTGTTGGCAGTAGTGATCAGGGTAACATCACCAGGGGGAAATGATCACCCTGTTCGTGATCTGATGTCAAAAATGGTTTCATTTCTTCGTAGAATGACCCCATAATTATTTCACATCAGATTACTTAGTGGGGAATAATTATTTCAGCAATACATAATTATTTCACTAAGTAAGACTTGTGAATAAATCTTCCAGGGACCAGAGCTTGAAAAAGCACTTGCCCTGAGTGATCACTGATTTAAAATCACATATACTTATGTATATAATACATACTACATAAGTTATGTAAGTAAATACATATGTAATCTTATAGTATATATTACTATGGGTTATGCTGGGATTTTCCAGGATTTTTATGGAAAAAACTATACCAATAAGTGGTTCTTTATCCATTCATTGCGTGGTTGAAAATTGATTTGCCAAGGATTTTCTTTAATTGAATTTCCTTTGATTTTTGATAAAAAATAGTGATAATTTAAATAAGTTTATTAATATATTTTTACATGTGGTCATGAGTGTGGCTTGAACAGAGAGCCTTATGTATCAACTAGATATTTCTAAGCTTGTGCTTAACTGTTAGACTATTTTACCAATTGTTGAAACAGTTAAGCAAAATTTCTATTCTAATCAGACAATCTAGTAAAATAAATAAAATAAAATAAAATAAATAATAGGGGGTATCAAATATGACCAAATCCACAATTATCTAATCAAATGGTTTTGAAAATCCACCATTTTTAAGAACCATTGAGATGTATATAAAATGGTTCAGAATTCTCAAAAGTGAAATTTTGTGGAAAAACCTAATTCACTGGTTTTAATTGTGGATTTGGTCATATTTGATACCCCCTAATAATAGAATTAGATATTATTAATTATTTCAGCTTGCAGTTTCAAGTGTTACATGTTGTATGTAATATCTTGGTGGCTGACACTCACCCACACTAAAAAAGAGAAAAAAGGCTAATGTCTTTTTTCTACTCTATAATTTCTAAGTAGAGAATCATTATTAATATCCTTAGCTTCTAACCACTTATCTTTGTCTGCTAAGGAGTTCTTAAATCTCACTAGATACTGTTTAATGCTTTGATTATTTCTCATAATTCTTCTATCATTCATGATCTTGTGAGGAATCAAATTCTCATCATGTAGTATAGGTGGAACAGGTGTGTTTTTCTTAGCAGGAACATTTTTATTCTCTTTATCAAAAGTGATATACTTTTTAAGGAGACTAATTGGAAAAGTTGAATTTTTTCTATTGAATGGTTCTGTCAATATTACTTCTACTGCATTTGGACCATGGAAAGCTTTGACTACAAAGGGACCAATGAAAGAGTCTCTAAGTTCCTTAGGACCATCCATGTTAGCCAAGTTTATTGTGGATATCAATACTTGATCACCAACTTTAATGTTAGCTTCTTTATGGGTCTTATCCCATCTTGACTTATTATAGTCAACTGCTTGTTTGATACAATCTTGAGCATGTTTTTCTGCTTTATTCATCATATTTCAAAATGATTCAGATGTTGGATGAATGTGTACTGTTTTACTAAGCAAACTAGTTACAGGCATAACAGGAGTCCATCCTCTTTCTAACTCAAAGGGAGTTTTTCCAGTAACTGAGTGTTTACTTGAATTATATGCATATTCAAGGGCTGGTAATAAAGATATCCAATCATGAGTGAAACCATCTTGATCTTTATAACTAAGGCCAAAGGCACAATATCTTCTAATCATGTCTTCTAAAGTTTGTATCATTCTTTCAGCTAAGCCATCTGTCTGAGGGTGATAAGCTGTGAAAAGGCTAATTTAGTGCCCATTAAATTAAACAAATTATCCCAAAATTCAGAAGTGAATTTTGGATCTCTGTCACTAATAATGACTGAAGGACATCCAACATCAGCAATGATATGATTCCAAAATAATAGGGCCACATCCATTGAATTATTTTCTTTAAATCAAGGAATAAATCTTGCTCTTTTGGAGAACCTGTCTACTACAACTAAAACACATTTGTAATTTTCTTGACCTGCTGGAGGTAATCCAGTTACAAAGTCCATGTTAATGACTTCCCATCTGGATTTTGGTTCATTAATTTCTTGTAACATACCATGCCTTTTACCAGTAGCTTTATTGGCTTTTTGACATCTGTCACAAGAAGAACAGTATCCTATAACATCTTTTCTCCAATCAAACCACCAAGCTACAGATCTTACTCTCTCAAGGGTTCTGTCAGTAGACATGTGGCCAGAAAACATATTATCATAACATTCAAACAATATGTCATTAATATGATTTTTTGATGTAAGTACAAGACTACAAGCATGGTTACTTTTATAATTAAGGAGTCCATCTAGGAGTACAAATCTTTTTTCCTCAAATTTCCTTTTCCAAGGTGGATCCAAACCATTTAAAATACCAATGTCCTTGAAGTCTGATTTCAGAGCTTCTAAAATTATAGTGGTGTTTTTGTTATTGGAGTAACTGTCTACAATTGTGTCAAAGAATTCATCCTTGAGGCTAGTAATTGTAATGCCCATAATTGGTAAATCTCTTTCCATATTTTCCTCATCATATGCAGGATTATCTGGAGTATTTGGTAAAGACCATCTACTAAGTGCATCAGCATTCTTATGGATTAATCCTTCCCTATGATTTATAGTCATAGAGCTTCTCCATTCTTGGATTGAGATTTGCCATCTCAGCATATGTCTATTTGGTGAATTAAGATTAATAAGACTTTTAAGAGCGGTACAATCTGCCATTACTTCAAAGAAACATCCATCTAAATAATAGTACAATTTCTCTGAAGCCCAAACTAAACAAAGGCATTCTAGTTGAGATGCACCATATCTTCTTTCAGAATCTTTCAATTTTCTAGAAATAAAGACTACAGGTCCTTCAACTGGTAAGTCATCTTTAATTTGAACTTGGTGCAAAGCTGCACCTAATCCCTCCATACTGGCATCTACATAAAGTTTGTATGGTTGAGTAGGATCAGGGTGAAAAAGCACAGGAGCTGTGGTTAACATTTCTTTCAAAGGTTTATATATATCTATTCTTTCTTTAGTCATTTGAAATACTACACTAGGGCTGATAAGTTTTGTCAGACTAGAAGATATGGAAGCATAATTTTTCAAATGTTGTCTGTAATACCTCATAAAGCCTAAAAAGCTTTGGAGTTCTTTTACAGTAGTGGGTACTGGTTTAACTAAAACAGCAGCCACTCTGTTTTGATCTATTCCCAAAGTAAGACCAGATACTACATGTCCCAAGGCTTTGAATTCATTAAACCCAAAGTGACATTTGGGTAGAGAGATTTTCATATTCATTTTAATGGCCCTTTTAAGGACTAGGTCTAATCTGGTAAGATGTTCATCCCAATCTTGAGAGAAAACAATGATATCATCTATGTAGATAATCAACCAACCTTCTCTAAGTTCATTGTAGAATTCTACATCCATCATTCTTTGGAAATGTGAAGGTGCATTCTTAATACCAAAAGGCATTCTTAAATATTCATAGACACCCAAGTAACAAATAATCCTGAGATATTTTCTACCCTCTATACTGACTGTGTTTTGATGAAATCCTTTAAGTACATCCATTGTAGAGATGTATTGAGCCTTAGCTAACTTAGTAAGTGATTCATTAATTTTAGGCATAGGATATCTGTCTGCACCAGGAAAAAACAATGATCACTTGATGGCAAGTGAAATTTGGGCAACTTCACTCATCTATCCTCCATCCATCCACTGCTATTCCTTGAATTGCTTTAGAACAAAATTGGTCATTCATATTTTTACCTTGCACAAACAGAGGCTGTGCCTGCTCAAAACAGATCTTTCTGCCTGCTGTGCGTATAAGTGCTGGGTAGCTGCTCAGCACTGCTCAGATTTGATTGAAATAGGTACATAGCTCAGTGGACACTTCATTCCTACCCTCATTGATGTGCCTTCCTTCTGCCCAAAAGTCATGTCTGAGCTGCACCAGATTGAACACTGAACTGCACCAAACTAAACACTGAGCTACACTAGGGTTAATACTGAGCTACCAGCGTGAAAACTGAGCTTCCCCAGGGGGAATATTCAGCTATTCTGGAGTGAACACTTATAAGCTGTGCTACATATCAACAAAGGAAGAAGGAAAGATTCAGTAATTGATTGCTAGTAAAATAAAAAAATATAAAATATCCAACTGACCGCTTTGGTTAACTCTTTCAAATCATTAGAATAATTTCTATTTGCAGATGATTTCTGATCATTTTTATTCTTTGAGGTGATTTGATCATAGCCTACATATCCAGATCCATTCCCCTCATCATTGTTGTCATTTTCAGTTTCAAGATCTGGCTCATCCTCATCAACACTATTGCTATCAACATCCATCTCATCTTCCACCCTGTCTTCAACCAATAATTCTACAGATTGCTCTTCTTCGTCCTCTTCAATTATTGGGCCCATTGTGTTGGAAAACTGGAAAATTCCAAGGAATGACTTTTTGAGCTTTGGTGGAGGAGGAGCTTCAAGGCCCATTTCTTTCAATCCAGCATTGAAAACAAGCGCCATGTTATGACAAAAGCACTTGATATGCATTGTCTTGTAGTTCCAATCCAAATCCGTGGTTTGGGGAAGGGCAACAAGTTTGGAGTGCATTGTTTTGGCCATTGTGTTGTTAATTGATCCCAAATCAGTTGTCTGGCAAAGCATGTGTTTATAGCACAAAAAATAAATAGGTTTTTGGCAGATTACCAGTGATGAATCAAAGGGTGCTTATCTTATTATGTAAATTGTGTTTCTTCAATACATTCACAACAGGTTCAGCCAGCATTCTTCCCTTATGGTGACAGGAAACTGGCTTGAGAGTCAGATGCAGCACTAGATAGTTCCAATCCGTATCAATAAACGAGACAGAAGCTCCAATAAATCCAAAACATTTTCCTTTTGTTGTCCAAACATTGTGTATCAAGTTAAACTTGCTCCCAGAATCCTGTTGAAATGTTGTTTAAAGGGAAATAAGTATGTTTTTAAATTTAATTGAATGCAATGGTATCACTCACCTTCAACCGGCATATCATAGCCTCTTGTAAATCCAAGTATACCACTTGTCCAGGATTTGCAGACCACTGTTGTTTAAACAAATTTTCTCCAGCTTACCAATAGGAGAAGTGTCAGCCTTAGAGTCAGTGCAGCTGACCTAAAGTCTGCCTTTATTACTCATGATCTTAATACCAGTCCCAAATCCATTATATCTTTTTACCCTGAGTTTTAAACCTTGTTTTGACTTCAAATTCTGTTTCTTCATTAAAATTTAACCATAGTGTTCACTGAACACTTTGTAATTGCTCAACTCCTTCATGGAGTAATTAGATTAACAATTCTACGCTACAGCTGGCTGGGCAAGTGAAACAAGGCCAGCCAACCACATCTACATGTTAGATTACATAAGCAAACCTTGAGAATTTTCAAATTTGGTGTATCCCCCGTTGCAGGCAGGATACACAACCTCCAGACACCCAGAACCACCAACTCAGATCACCAAGGATTCACCAAGTTACAGCTCACCACTCTAACCAACCAAAGGCCTCTTTCACCCAGTACCTCAACAGTATTGTCAGTCCCTTCTTTCTTTCCCCTTTCCTGTCCTCATCCCTCATCAAATCAGATCAATCCAAGCACCAATCATAAGATCAGATCAGCTTCAATCATCCTCAGAGATCAATCAGCTTTGCTTCAATCTTTTTCTGTGGTTTTTCCTTGAAACAAACCACATAGGTTTCCCTCTAAAGAACCTTGACTATCCAGCTTGACATAGTCTAAAAAACTGGGCTGATTAGACTTGTCTTCTCAGATACCTTCCAAGTTTCCATTGTGTGAAGAGACTGTTGCTTCTCAAAGACTCTGGCACAGTTCATCCAACTTTTCAAGTTGTTGATTATCATCATTAAAGAGCACTCAGATTATTAGAAACACAGATCAATCAATAATCTTATCCCTTTTCCCTTCTTCTTCTCTAACAGTTGTATTCTTTATCCCTTGAAATACAACTGTTGCCCCCCATTTCTTGTGTCCTGTTGTCACTTTAGAGACCCAGGCTCACAAGAAGGCAGCTTGGAGATAGGGGTCTTCAACACAATTCCAAGGTAATGATTGTTGTAACAGCCATAGATTTATTATCTGATTGAGAAACTGATTGTCAAACTTTTCAACAGGGGCAAAATGTTTGGTGAGCAATCCAGATTGGGTAGTCTGTTTGATTCTGTCCTCTTTAAGTGCTGTTGGTGGAAGCTTGGCACCAGAAGAGATTTCTTGATGAAATTTGGGGAATCCGTGAGAAATCCTTCCTTTTTTGACAGGAAACATCACAATGAGTACAAAGATTTAAAAAGATGCTTAAAGACACCCTGACATCCTTCTTGCACCACAAGCAGGTATAGGTTGATGGCATTTTACTTAACAGATTTTTTTAACAGTTATATTAGTATACATTCATTTCAAACAATTAGCTAAAAAGACTTGCACACATCACCTGAACACCGAGTTGGTTTGGAAAAAAATTTCTTTGGATCATCAAATTCAGGGTTTTTCTTTCTACGTTTGGGTTTTGCCTTTGTGTTTTTGTCATGCAAGTCTTGAGCAAGATCCATTACTTGTGAGCTTGGAACTTCAGAGGTTGATATGTTCTGACTAAGACTCAGAGTATTTTGATCCTTTTTGTGTCAGGGAGTGGAGTACTTTGGTTGTCAGTTGGATATTCTGATGTAGGGTCCTTTCATTTTTTGGATTGGAAATTTGATATAGTTGGTTGATTTCTTTCCAATATTGATTGGCTTGATTCTGGTGAAGGCTGAATCATTCCAGAACGCCTCATGGGAGTGGTGACTTGGGAAGATTTTTGGGTTGGTCCTGACAAATTGCTTATGTCTCCTTCATGGTTGTGCATTTGCAGTGCTTGGCTAGACTGAGAAATGTTTAACAAGAGGTTATAAATTTGAAGATTGGTTTTTTAGGATACAGGAATGAGAATGGACTAATTTGCTTGGAAGCCAGGATTGAATTTAATTCTCCTCTTGAATTTCAGCTGAGGGTTCATGTCACATATTTATTGGGAAGAGTGACATTTTAATATTATCCACTTGAGCTCCCCCGCCTTACCAAGGAATGATGTACTTAATTCAATTATATTACCCTTTGGAATGAATAAAGTCCTTGAAATTAAGATAGATATTGAGTTGAATTCAATATGTCTACATTTATACCAAACCTCTGTTTGCAACCCAGAAAATTTTGAGTTTGTAACTGATTAATAATTATATGATGTGCATTGAGTCCAAGACATAACCATACTTTCATTGCTGGGTTGATTAAAAAAATTGTGTTTTGAATCATTCAAAATTCTGAATCATTCTTTATAAAAGGATTGATAACTTATGATGAGTTATCCCAAAGATAAAATTAGCTGGTCAAATCATCTTGAAACTACCATGCTAATGTTGAGATGTATCTCTTCTTTTCTGCTTCATTTTCTTTGTTGTGTTTTCTTTCTCTGATGTTTCTGCTTCAGTTTCTTTGTTGTGTTGTCTTTCTCTGATGTCAAAATGTATAACATGTAATGTATTTTATTTTCACTACATGTCCCAGTACAAACAGTACTGGAAGTATTATGTTTTATTCATCCTTCCAAACAAATCTCTGCTGTCTGTTCCAGGTTTGTATCTCTTTCTTTCTTTAATCATTATCTTTCATTTCTCTATCTCTCTATATTTTGTTATTGCAATGAATCTATCCGTCCAAACACATCTCTAACATGTGTCCCGCAACAGATAATGATCACCAATTTCCAGGAATGTGATTTGAAATTGTTTCAAAAGAATCTATAACTCTTGTTCTGACAGGAAAAGTTTTTTTTAAACCAGCTTAAAAAGGTCTAGGATTTCTCAAGCCAGTCAGAACTTGCCAATGGAAGTTTTCTATTTACAAATGATATTAATATCTACATTAAAGCAAAATTTCATTAATTCCACCAATATATTTGTTGGTATCATCATCATATTGACCTTGAATATATATTTTACATGTTTGACTTGCCTTGGTAGCTACCTGTAAAGCAATTCCTAATTTAGTGTAACTAGTAGGTTCATATGGTAATACAGTACTCTGGACATATTCTTGTGCTCTAAAGATCAATCTACAAATATTTTTTGTTTTGAAATCAAGTGCTACTCTAATATCTCTGAAAATAAATTGGCCATTTTCTACATCATAGCCATCAGTTGCAATCCCACCATTGATTATGGTTGGAATAACTAAGGAAAATGCTAATGGAAGCTCAGATGCATCACCACTGTCAACATGGTGGTGATTATAAAAGCCATGAGAAGAAAATGCCAAGTTGGAAGCAAAGGCAAAAGGTGATGCATCACCTGGTGCTTTGGGAAAGTTGTTATCAGAAAAGGAGGGGATGTTGAACTGTTTCATAAATTCATGATTCCTTTCCACTGCAAAATTATCAAAGCCATGGAATTTTTTCCAGAAAACTTCACCAGCCCTGAGTGATTCCTCCATGAGATTCTTGAACCTGGAAGGATTAGAATCAATTGCTGCTTGATTTCAATATTGTCCTATTATTTCAAGATCTTCATAGCCTTTCCTCCATCTCACATCCCACATGATTCCAGCGCATTTCTGAGATTTGGAACCAACAGGAGAAATGAACTCTTTACACTTGTGTAAAAAGAGGCAGAGGAATTGGAGATCATCCCAGCTCTTTTTAGATAGATCCTCAAGCTTTATAAACTCTAAAATTGCCACCACTTCACTAGTCCTTTCATTAGGGGGTATCAAATATGACCAAATCCACAATCAAAACCAGTGAATTAGGTTTTTCCACAAAATTTCACTGTTGAGAATTCTGAACCCTTTTATATAGATATCCATGGTTTTTAAAAATGGTAGATTTTCAAAACCAGTTGATTAGATAATTGTGGATTTGGTCATATTTGATACCCCCTATTGTATATCTTGGTGTAGAGTCTAAAAAGAAGAAAGTATCCTTGACAATTTGAAGTGCCAGTTGATTTTCCTCCATAGTGGGATTGCGGGCAACAATGGTTTTTTTAGGAGGTTTGGGATTGTTGGTTGGATCCTCTTTATGGAGAGCTTTAAGTTGTTTTCGATGATTCTTCTGTGTTTTGTATTTGTTAGTTATTTCAGGAAACAGATCAATTGGATTTGCCTTTCTGGTAAGAAGTCTGCCACCAGGTGGTAGTGGAGCAGTGGTGAAACTGTGGTGGAACTTTTTTTCCCGCTTTGGCCTCTTCCTTTGAGTCAAATAAGCACTTCTTCTCATTCTCTGATGGGAATTATGATTGCTGTTTCACCAATTTCCATATGAGCAAGATGTATTGTTCAAGTTGAAATTGATTCAACAACAATCCCAATTCCCAAAGAAAAGAAAGAAGAAACACAAATCCAAACATTGGAAAAGGGAAAAACATTCAGACAGGGTGAAAGCCACATTCTATACCTGCACACACACGTCAAAAAACTTGTGTGGTTTCCATTTTGGCGGTATCCTCTACACTTCCAATACTGGGTTGCGTCAAATCCTTCTGATATTTGCCTTCCAATTGCTGAACCTTCTTAGGCCAAGTAGATGAAAAGATCAGCATCTGTTGAACAGGTTGAATCTTTTCAACATTCTTTTTGATCTGAGGCTCAAATGTAACATCAAGTGTTTGGTCTGCATTGCCCATTATAAGAGAATTTTCAGTTGGAAGCTCTTCCTCCAGTAAGGTTGATCCCATCGTGGGAGTTTTAGGTTTACAGGGTGAATTGAGTATGAGGTTTTAGTGATTGAATGACTTGGTCCGTAGCTGAACGAGGTCATGAAGTAGGTAGGAAGTGGGGCAAGGATCAGTTTGCTATATGTAAGGAGCCAGAGCATGTGAGGTGGGATCTACTTGGCCATTTTTCTTGCCTGATATAAAGTCGCGATGTTCAAAAACCAGCTTGACCTGAAATTGGATCTCAACTTGAGAGTTTTTGACCATGTCTAACTCCAAAATCTTTTTGACAGCACGTTTGGTGACTTTGGATTTGATTGCAATGCAATTGCCATCAGATTGGATTGCAGTCTGATTGACAATGCTAGGCTGTGAGCCATTCAAATACACATCTTGGAGTGACTTGGGCAGTAACCAAATGTTGGCATTGTAAAACTTGCAGGCCTGAGCCAAAGTTTGGAGAAAGAGGTCAGATCAAGGTTGAAGACTGGCCCAGGAAGAATGAAAGAGAAAGGACAAACCAGTTGCATGAGGCTTCTGATAGAGCGTTCAATGTGAACCCAATGGTTGCCATAAACCAAAAGCACGCTGACCTGGCTGCCAATGGGTGGAAAGTTGATAAGTGTGCCGTTGTCATACATGAATTCTTGAAGCTGGGATAATTTTTTGATAAGCAACAAATCCAACTTCATTGGAAGCATAGCTGTGTCCTTGCATGAAATACACATGGTCTTTTTTTGCAAAAGGGGAATTGATTGGCATTCTAGGGAGACTACAAACAAAGAAATGGGCTTAATTTGTGCATCAATACTTGGAAAAACATCTCTCAGACACACTGAACACCAAAGAATTCCCTGGTGATAAATATCATGGTTTGATTTTTGGCCAAAGATGTAGAACATGCACCAAGGATGCCACCACCAGAGAGAGCCGAGGGAGAGTAGATGCCTCTGCTGCCGCTGTAGCCCCCACCGCGGCCCCCATCTGCATTGACATTATTTTTGGAGATGACCAGCCCACATACGGGCACCCATTTGCTTATGGATTGTTCATACGCTGTATACCTGTAAAACAAGAAATCCGAATGAGTACAACTTGACATTTTCTGCTTGTTGGAATGTGAACTATGGATGCTTACACATCCCAATGAGCTAGAGGAGCACTGTTGAAAGCAAGACCCTTAGAAGATAAGGCAGGAATCAGCCAATGGACCCAGTCAAGAATACATTTCAAGCAGAAATGCAGAGACAAGAGTTGGAATACTAACATCTGCAGCAGATTTGGACTGGTTGAGCAACAGCATCAAGATGTTGGTAGAAGACATTTTTGAGTGGGAACTTTCTGGGTGAAAAGGAGGAGAAAAAAATAAGTGTGATGTTAACTTATAAGTTAGAATGCAATACACTGGGAGGGAGGAATTCTAGAAAACAAGGATGATAAATGTTCCAGACAGCCAAGAGAAGGTCCAATGGGTTAGATGGTTGATGAAATGGACACTATGACTAGAACGGCAGAGGCTAGAAAAGTGAAAATTGCAGATAGGATGGCCAATAAGGAAACGTAGGCTGTACTGAGAAGTTCAGACTGCAGTGCAAGAGAGGAAAGACAAAGCTATGTATGGGAACGTTTAATGATCAATCAATAGAGCCAAGGGGGGGGGGGGAGGGTGGGGGGGGAAGGTAGGATATATATATATATCTTCTCTTAATGAAGTAGGGGGACACAATGGAGGAGGATTGGCAAGGGTTTTGACAACAGTTTCTAGGAATCAGATGGCCGGATTGGCTCAGCAGGGAGCAACGAAATCGGCAAGGAGCTGTATCTATCTGGTCAGAATTCTTGGTGACTGGTTTCAGCCTCAGGAAATGAATATATACCGGGAAGGATGGGAATATTGTCGTCAACTGAGGCTAGCCAACACACTTCATGAAACCCTTCTCCCAATCTTGGCAAAGTGCAAGAAAACGGGATGTATGTATCAATGCATCTTATACATTTTACTGTGTCAGGTTTGCTCAAACGTATGGATTACAGAAGTCTTGGATTGGAGATGAACATTGTCATAGCACTCCTCCTGGACAATTTTGTATTGGTGGTCTGCTGAAGCGGGACAACTGATTGTAACATAGCAGCGATGGATGCAATGCAAGATTTTGGGAAAGTATCAAGGGATCCAATAGAACTATTATGGCTATGCAAGTAACCAAGCTCATTGGCTTTGATCCAAGTTGAAAGATATACAAATTTTGGGTTCCAAAGCGCATTGGAGTGGTAGTTGAGAAGCTGTAAAATTTAATAACTCAATAGATAGAAGAAGAACATATTACAGCCTTGTACAGCAGGGGTGGTGTTGGGACAGAAAATGAATCAGATAAAAAATTGGTATTATCCCAGTAATCCTGGGCTCCTCACGTGGTGAGAGGTGATTGTTTCTCCTGAATTTTATAGCAGGTGCACCCGTGTGTCCTAGTGTAATGGGTCTAAACGGCAAACTGACATAATTGGTGGGGATGCATGATACACAACCAATACCAATGGGTATGTTTCATACACACCCATTGAAAGGTAGGATTCCACGCAACACACCACTTCAGAATAGAACGTTTGGGTGGCATGGCCTTTCTGGCACACTGAGGGGCAAGAAAGGTTGAAAAGCCAAAACATCAGGCAGTTGTGTATAGTTGCAGCCATGGTTCATTGGTCAAGAATGGAAACTTGACTGGGATTAACCTTTTGTGCAGGAGTTCCATTCCCATGGGTGACATGATTGGACAATCACGGCTAACAGATTTGCCAAGCTAACAGTTAGTGGCCAAGCTAACAGTTAGTGGCCAAGCTAACAGTTAGTGGCCAAGCTAACAGTTAGTGGCCAAGCTAACAGTTAGTGGCCAAGCTAACAGTTAGTGGACAAGCTAACCTATGTGGGATAATTCAGCTAACTAGCGCGAAAGAATGCCGCTAACAGCTAACATGTAGCGTAGCATAGCGTGGATCTGATGGCGCTAAACTGGTGGGACCTCCAAAATATGTTAGCGTAAAAAAATTACACTACTTGTTAGCGTAGCGCTGATTTTCCAAAGCTAACACTAAAAAAAAATTGGTTGATAAAATAATTGCTATTCTAACTGTTAGTTTAGCAAAGTTTAGCGTCAGCTAACACTACAGATTCTCTGGCAAAAAAAAACCCCGCTACGCTAACAGGTAGTGGTAAAGTAGGGTAGCGTAGCATAGTGGCCCGCTGTTGAAACAGGGTAGGCGAAAGATTAATATTTCATAGATCTTTGATGAGAAGAGAAAACCACTGATTTTCTTTCTCCCCATCTGACAGTGCATTAATTTTGGATTCTGTGGATAAAATTGTGGTGTTCTTCTCTTTCTTGCTGAACCAATTATTGGGAAGGATTTACAGAAGGCTGGAGTCCTGCTTTGTGAGAATTGAGACTCTTGAGCCTTGGCCCAACTAGTGTCTGCAAAGAAGTTTACCAGGTGTTGGGGGTAGGAAAAGAACCAACTTGAATTTTCCCTTCAAATACTTCCAACAGTGTCCAACCTCTTGCAAGGGAATCAAGCCTGGCCATTGGTCAAACTTGAAAAGAATAGACACTGCGGAGGAAAGATCAGTTCTTAGTTGACAGGCAATATATTTTTCATCAATCTGGTGAATGAGTGTCAGTTGATTTTCATTTTGAGGAAGCCTGTGTGGTCCTTGTTGTTGAAGTATGCAGCTGCAATGCAGGAGTGAGTAGATTCTTTACTGGTTGACTCTTGAAATTTTAGGATGAAGGCAAGTTGTTAGATGGTGATTGTGATTAGTCACTTCACAAAGTAAATCCCCTTGAGCAAAAATCAATGATAAATAATTATTGGTTGGGCAAGTAGTTGAAGTAAGTTGACTAGTTGACACCGTTTGTTATTGATGACCTATTGAGGATAGAATCAATTGAGAGAGCAGTTGCTCAAGGCAACTGGAACATTGGAGTATTGTATATTAGTCATTTTTGATGTCATGTTGGAAACTTCCTGGAATGGATGGGCTATTGATGGTTCCATCATCAGTCTGTTTTTCATTTCTAGGGATGGGTCAAACTATCATCATTTCTTTTAAGAAGAAATTATTCATATTTTTCTTAGGGTGTTGTGTCCTTCTCTTGGAATCTTAGGAGCTATTTTGAATTAGCACCCAAGAATTGGGGTTTATGGAAATTTTTTTTGGAAACAGTTGATTTGCGTGGAGGCTTTTTTCAAGTGTTTTACTGTTGAAAAATCATGGAACTCTATGCATTGACATGTGTCAGCTTTCTACTAGTTCAGAGACAGCCTGACTAAAATAATACATAACAGACAGATAATAAAAATAAATGTGAAAGAAAAAAAAATCATTACACAAGTAATAATGTATAATAAATTTGAATAAACATAAGAAAAATGTAACATTTAAAAATATACACATTATCACATTGTAATAATAGGGGGTATCAAATATGACCAAATCCACCATTATCTAATCAACTGGTTTTGAAAATCCACCATTTTTAAAAACTGTGGATATCTATATAAAATGGTTCAGAATTCTCAAAAGTAGAATTTTGTGGAAAAACCTAATTGACTGGTTTTAATTGTGGATTTGTTCATATTTGATACCCCCTAATGTAACAAAAAAGTAGAGTAAATAAATTCATTTTAAAATAAATCATAACTCATTAAAGTATGAGATAAGTGAAAATATTATTTCATATTCTGATAGAGCAAGTAAGTAAGTTAACCTAGGGCACCTCAGCAAAAGTACCCCAGAAAACTGATTCCTTTTATGAATATAATTAACTTGTCAGCCTATGTGATGCCAAGGACAAGTCCTTTTAGCTACATGTGGTGCAAAGATGTAAGGAAAGAGTGTACAAACTCTGGGTAAGGGATAAAAGTTCACTGCCAGCATAATTGCCTAGGATGAAGTCATCCCAGTTAAACTGGGATGCACTCAACCAATTTAAACTTGGTTGAAATCAACTGATGAAATATAAATCCAAGGGACCCCCCTTGGTTTTATATTTCATTGGTTGAGGTCAACCTACTTGAAATTGGTTGTTTGCATCCTAGTTTAACTGGGATGAACTCAACCTAGGCAATTATGCTGGCAGTGGTTGTAATTCCCAAAGAATATTAGGGAATTGTGACGTAAAAAATAGGGGAAAAAGATTAAGAATTATATTAAATAAATTCAGTATAATTAAAACCAGAGGGGTCTGATAATCAGGGGTGCTTAAGATCCCTCTAAGGTATCTTGCAAATAAATGCAGAGGATTTAGGTACCTGGAACACTGGGGCCTGTTGACACAGGGGTGGTTTAATCCCAGGAAAGGAAATGGGGGAATATCTTCAAGAAAAGGGTTATTACTTACTAGTAATAATCCCAGAGAGATCTTGAGTATATTCTGGGTCAAACAGGACAGTTTTGGGCGCTTTGATGGGTTGATTGTGGAGCTGGTTGGACACTGTAGTGTTGTTGGGGAAGACAAGGCTAAAAGATAACTACTAATAAACTTACCATACTGTTTTATAAAGATTTATATCTAATAATAAGTGGGTATTTGGAAAGAATGAGGAGCCTTGTTTGGGTGGTTGAAGAGCTCCTTACATAGTCTCGAGATCTCTCTGGGGACCCTGTAGGTATTATTGGCCAACTTGTGGGAGCTTTGACCACATTTTGGCCATTTTGGCTTTATTGGTGACACTACTGTTTTATTTTATTAGTTTATTATTTATTGTGTTAATTACAGTTTATAGTATATTAGTACTGGTTGATATTGATTATTACCAGTGGCTTCTTTGTATTTTATAATAAGCCACAGTACTTGTTTTTATACTGTTGTTCAGTCAATACTGTAATTATTTTGTGTGTGTAATAATAATAAAATAATACAACTATTTATTCTAGTCCCCAGTAATCTTTATTTCATTTGTAAGATATGTAATGAAGTTACTGGGGCGTGTTTTGTTGCTTTGAGTGTACCTATTGTTGACTTTGGTGTCTGCGTGCCACACTGAGAGCCTGTAAGGGGTTTGATGCTTGTGCAGGGGCTTATACTCCAACTTTGGAGCAGGCTCTCAGTCATGCGGGTTGAATTCAAGGTATGCAGACTACGGTGCGTGGGGTTTGAGTAAAACACAGTGGATTTACACTATCTCCCCCAATTTACACAACACCTCATTTCCGTGACTGGAAATGGGGTTTAAGCATATGTGTATGTATATATAAGCATACAATAATGGAAGTTCCTTTTATTTCTAAAGGTTCTTGCTAATTTACATAATGAAGGAGTGAGAATTAGGGGTACCTATGAGTGAGGTACCCTAGGTTAAGTTTAGAATAGATTCAGAATATCAAATAATATCTTAACTTTTATTTGATATTCTATGTAATTTTTAAAGTAGTGTAAAAGCTTGTGACAGGTTGCTCTGTCATAGTAGCAAGCTGACATAACTTAGAATATTCCTACCAAGTGCTAAAAATACTCACTAGGTATAAACATATGTAACATAAGAGTATTCTAGTATGTATAATTCATGAAAACATGGTGTAATAAATTAAATAAACTAAAATTTATCCCTTTAACCTATTAATAAACTATTATATAAACATTTGACATAAACACCACAATGTTTACAGTCTTTTGAATAACTTTAAGTTACACAAATACATACTGTATAAGTTAGCCACTATTATAATAAATTAAAATCACAAAAAAAGGTGGAATTCAACATTAGATAACTTCAAAATAAATCAAGAGAACCTTTTACAATCAAACAGAAATGGCAAGCTCTTTAATCACCGGAAAAACAATAAGTGCTGACACATTTACCAGGATATTTTGCTGGTAAAATAATTGACTGGAGAGCTAGACAAGCACAAATCATGCAAGGATACAAAGCATTCACATGGTACAGAACCATACATTATAAATAAACAAATTAAACAGAAAGAGACATTTGTACTGTAATTTGATTGTGTGTATTAAATATTCATTGATCACACAATGAATACATGTTGTACATTCAAATCAGAGCTCTTGAAGTTCCCTTAGATGCTATCATGAGATGATTGAAAGGCTTTATTATTTATTGACACCCAGTACATACAATAATTGTATAAATCCCATTTTTTTTGTCTACTAGGGATAACTCCTGCCTTGTATGGTTTCCATAGCCAAAATAAAGCCTGATTTTTCTCCATCAGGTCTCCAGAAAGGCATTCAAGAGGTCCCTTCTGCCCCATGTTTTTTATTCCCCAGATTTATCATATTTACAACCAGCATTCCACCATTAAATTGTACTAGTGTCCTGCCTAGTAAGTCAGTCCTCAACACTCAAAGCCTTCTTTTCTCAACTCAAACTCTGTCCAGCCTTCAAGCCAAAATTTCCAACAGCTTCCAGCTTCCCAGTTTACCATAAGAACACCCCCCCACTTCCTTCCCTCAAAGCCTACAGTAAGTATTTTTGTATTAAGCACAAACACCTTTGGAGACAACTAAACACCCCTGCTTGCAGGCCCCCCCATAAAAGATGTAATATTTTGAATATAAATATAAAAGATAAAATTATATATATATTTATATTCTTCCCCATAATTTTTTCCTTGAACATTGTCTAGCTCAAAGGATATCAGTCCTTGCCATGACAGAATGTGACAATATGGTTGGTTGTATGTGTTGCAACTGTTTTTTTTTGTAAGAGAAAGGCAAGGGACTCACATTTTTCTGCAATGTCTTTGGTTGAGAGAGTTATTTAGGAGGATATTGGACAGTTCACATTTGTAAATAAGGTTATGTTGTAGGTCTGAGAATTCCACATGATAAAAAACCTCAGAGGAGAATTTGAGTCTGGTTATGTAAAAATAAAATGGAATCAACTGGGCAAAAATTCTCAGGAATTATAGGGAGATGGTGGAGTATTTACAAGTTAGTTTTGATTTGTTGAAAGGTATACTGAGGAAGTTTTTCTGAAAAACAAAATGACTTCTCAAAAGACATTTTTGGACAGTTCACACAAAGTTTCAAGCAAAAAGGTTCAAATCAACAAAGAGATGTTTTTTGAGGAGGGGTAATTATGGGTAAGTAAGCTTTGCAGGTGTTTTTTAGCTGCAGTTGTGAACTGACGTATTTAGAGATGATTAAAAAAAATCAATATGTCAATTGAAGGAATTTTCAAGGTTACTGGGTTAAGTTCCCAATGAAACTCCCAATTTGAGCCTGTGTATCTTTCTTTACTGCAGGAAACAATTAAAAAGATTTTTTGAAGCGTAAAAAACAGAGCAGTATTGTAGATATTACTGTGTAATACTTGAAACTGCAAGCTTGAATAAAAATAATCTGTCTTTATTTTTTACTTTTCATATTCTGAACAAAACATAAATTAGGCCTGATCATGTCAACAAAGTGGTTCATAGTGTAACAGTTAAGAAAAAGCTTAGAAATAACTGCCTTGAACAGAAGGATTGGGTTTCAAGTACACACCCATGACCAAATATTGAAAATTTTACAGTTATGTTTCTTCCAAATATAATTAAGATTTAATAGGGGTATCAAATATGACCAAATCCACAATTAAAACCAGTGAATTAGGATTTTCCAAAAAAAAAACACTTTTGAGAATTCTAAACCATTTTAAGCAGATACCCATGGTTTTGAAAAATGGTAGATTTTCAAAACCAATTGATTAGATGGTGGTGCATTTGGTCATATTTGATACCCCCTAATTTTTGGAAAATCAACTTTCAAACGCTCAATCAATGGATAAAGAACCATTTCTTGGTATAGTTTTCTTCTTTAAAATCCTGGAGAATCCAAGCTTAACACATAGTAATTTATATTATAAGATCACATATAACTCGAATTGAATCCTTTTGTAATATGTATTACAGACTTAAACATTTTATTTCACCTGATTGGTTCTCCAGGGCAAGCGCTTGTCAAGTTCAAACCCCAAAGGAATCCTACTCACATGTGATTATTAGTTGAAATAATTATTTTAGTTTTATTAAGATGATATAGATATCATACCATTGTAATTAATGTGAAATAGATATGGAACCATTTTAATTAAAAATGACACCATTTTCCATCTCTGACCACAAACAGGTTGATCATATTCACCTGGTAATATTCCCCCAGCCCCCACTGCCAAAAGAATTGACAGAGGGATTATCTAAAAATTATTAAATATTTAAAGAGCAGGTTTCTTCCCCAAATTGAAAAAAACACCCCCATCAGTGTAATCATACATGAGATAACTTATTATAAGCTACAATGGCACTCAAATTCTCCTATAAGCTTGGAGGACTGGCCTTATTTCACTTATAGCTATCTTAAATAGTTAAACTCTTCAATTTGTCCCAATTTAACCAATTGACCTTAATTTAATTGGGAGAACCATGTCTTAGTCCGGTTAGCCCTTCTGTGGAACCATTTTTCAATCAGAAGTCTGGCAGCAGGTTCTTATCCTGTTTATATCTTGTATTTGTGTTCTAAACAAACAACAAAGTAATCTTTGATACTGTATTATATTTTTATTACACTTTTAAATCATAAGACTTATTAATTACTTACTGTACACACCAAAATAAGTGGAGCAGAGTCCAGTTTGTTGGAAATTATGTAACTCAATCTATACCTTTAGTAAAAAGGGAGAAGGTTGTCTAAGGACAACCTTAAGAGTAGAATATAGGTGTGAAAGAGAGGAATTTATGTGATTGGAGGTTTTTTTTAAAAAATAAGGAGGACAAATTTTCTTCCTTTGGTTAATTAAAATTGTTGGTGGAATAGTAATGTAAGAAATTCTAAGGATAAATAAGCTAATTATAGCTAGAAGGTTACTTGAATGATTATATAATTTAGTACTAAGAATGTAACTCTTGGTGATGAATTATAAATCTGGGAAAAGCCAAAAAGGTAGTAAAAGGGTATGTTCATGTAACGCTCTGTGATGCCTAGGACTGATATCCTTCTAGCTACACAAGGTGCAAGGCAAAAGATATGGGAAAACAGGGGTTTTTTTATCTTTTATATTAATAGGGGGTATCAAACATGACCAAATCCACCATTATCTAATCAACTGGTTTTGAAAATACACCATTTTTAAAAACCATGGATATCTGTATGTTATGGTCTGATCTGTGGAGAGGAACGCTCTGGGGTTCTGGGGTTTCTGGGGTTTCGGGATCCTATAATGTAGATTGCAGGATGAGGAAGAGATGTGGATCCTTGTTCTGACAGACTATATAGTGGTCTGTCTGTGACATGTACGTGATAGACTATCTACATGTGGTGCGGGCTTTGGTGCGGGCAGGCCCGCAATACGGCTCATGAAATTATCCCCCTTTTAATGCTAAATCCTCCACTCATTCGCCAATCAAGAAAAAAAGAAAAAAAATTCCACCTCTTATCAATTTTGTTCCTCACTTCCTTCTCCGCCTCCGCCGATGAGTAGTTGCCGCATTCGGAAATCTTGAATTAAATCCCGCTACCAGTTCCTCGCAATTCTTCAAGTTTTCCGTTGGTTCCCATGAGTTGTCTTCTGTTCCAAATCCCTTCCAGCTGACCAGGTATTGGGTCTTCCCACGTTGTCTTTTACAGTCCAGTACCTCTTTGACTTCCCACTCATCCCCGCCGTCCGCCGTAATTGGTTCCGGGTCTTCCCTCCGTCGTTCCGCAATTTCGTCGGGTCTGTGTTTGCGGAGTATTGATACGTGAAATACGGGGTGTACCCCCCGCATGGATATAGGGAGTGTTAGCTTATACGCGGATCTTGAGATTCTTTTACAGATAGAGAAAGGTCCCAGCCATCTATGTTCCAATTTTGGGCTGGGGCGGGTCCTTGAAATGTTGCGTCCATCTAGCCATACTTCGTCCCCTACGTCTCATTCCGGTGTTTCCCTTGTTTTCTTGTCAAATTGGCCTTTCATTGTTTCTTGCGCCTCTTCTGAGCAATGCTTGAGTTCTCCTTGGACCTCCGCAAGTTTGCGGAGTCGTTCCTCTACTGCGGGGATGCATTGTTCTGTTGAGGGGGTTCCGCTATATGCCGGGTTGAATCCGTAGTTGGCTTTGAACGGGGAAACTCCTGTTGAGGTGTGGTCGTTGTTGTTGTAAGCAAATTCGGCCATTGGGAGGAGTGGGGCCCAATCGTTCTGTTGGTAGCAAACAAAGTGCCGCAGGTATTGCTCGACTGCTTTGTTGGCGATTTCGGATTGTCCATCTGTCCTTGGGTGGTACGCTGTGGATGGCTGTAGTCTAATCCCCATGCGGGAGCTCAATTCACGTGTGATTTGGGAGATAAAAATACTTCCCCGGTCCGAGACAATTGTCTTGGGGGTTCCATGGAGTTTCCATACGTGTTCTGCCATCAGGTCCGCTAGTTGCTCCGCATTCATGGTTTTCTTGCATGGGATGAAGTGGGCCATCTTGGTCAGTCGGTCTACTACTGTTAGTATGCTGTCACTCAAGCGGGATTCAGGGAGATCAGTGATCAAATCATAGCTAATGTCCGTCCATGGGCCTGCGGGGATTGGGAGGGGTTCTAATGTTCCGAACGGCCGTCGAGTGCTAGATTTGCCTCTTTGGCATGAATCACATCTGTCTACGTACTGGTTTACAAATCTCTTCATTCCACTCCACACAAAGCTTCTCCGTACTAATGCCAACGTGCGGGATCTGCCTGGGTGGCCTGCGGACTTTGTGTCGTGTCGACTTTTGAGGATTATCGTCCGCAATGCCGAGTCCGCTGGTACCACTATCCGTCCCTTGTCATAGAGTACCCCGTCGGCTTCCGCATACCTGTTGTGGTCCCCTGTTGGTTTCTGTAACAGCTTAATCCAGTCAGCCAATTTTGGGTCATGTTTCTGGGGCGAGGTCCGGTCTGCGGGATAGGGAGTTGGGTTTTGTCGATTGGCGTCCTGGTCGGAATATGATCTCGAAGTCAAAACATCCCATGGTCTCCGCCCATCTTGCCTGTCTTCTCGTGAGCTGCTTGGTTGTCATGAAGCTTTCCAAATTACGGTGATCGGTGTATACAATTGCCGTCAGTCGGTGTGGGTTCCCCTCCAGGTATTGCCGCCACTCTTTGAAGGCAGCCACAATAGCCAGTAACTCTTTGTCAAAGATCTCATAGTTGCGTTCCGCCTGTACAAGGGATTGGGACAGGTAAGCTACTGGGTGAAGTTCCTGGTCCTTGGTGCAAACCTGGGACAGTACCGCGCCGAGCGCGAAATTGGAGCAATCACATTCGAGGACAAACGGTTTGTACGGGTCCGCGATTTTCAGGATCGGAGCGGATGTGAAGGCGGTTTTGAGGGATTCAAATGCAGAGTTGCACTTGGTGTCCCATACAAAGGGGGTCTCTACTCTTGTCAGGTTGTGGAGCGGTCTGGTCTTTCCTGAGAAATGGTCGATGAATCGGCGGTAAAAATTAGCAAACCCAATGAATCGTTGAAGTTTGGTGACATTCTTTGGTGCGGGCCAGTTGGTTACTGCTTGCACCTTTGCTGGGTCCATTCTGATCCGGTTGCATGATATCAATAATCCTAGGTATTCTACTTCCGGCCTTGAAAATTCACACTTTTCGCGTTTCAGCCACAATTGGTGCTTGCTCAATGTGTCCAGTATACTGCCCACCGCTTCCGCTTGGTCTGACCCTTTCCGCGTGTAGATCATGATTTCATCTAGGTATGCAGCGGTGTCTTTCCCAATCCGTCCAAGGAGGATGTCTTGCATGAAGTATTGGAAGTATCCTGGCGCTCCCGTGGGACCGAAGGGCATGGTAAGCGGGGCAAATTGTCCTGCCCTGCAGATGAAAGCCAGCTTATCTTTGTTGCCTTCTGCAACTCTGAGGTTTCCATATGCGTTGCGGAGGTCGAGCTTTGTGAATGTGTCCGCATCCAAAAGGCTGTCAACTAAGTCCATTGTCAGTGGGAGCGGGTACTTGTTCTTCACCGTTACCGCGTTGAGTCTCCTGTAGTCAAAACAGGGTCGTAGGTTTCCGTCCTTCTTTCCAGTGAATAGTACTGGTGCCGCCCACGGGGATGTGGTCCCTCGAATGGTCCCGCTTGTCAGTCCTTCGGCAATCATACACTGCCAGCATAATTGCCTAGGATGAAGTCATCCCAGTTAAACTGGGATGCACTCAACCAATTTAAACTTGGTTGAAATCAACTGATGAAATATAAATCCAAGGGACCCCCCTTGGGTTTATATTTCATTGGTTGAGGTCAACCTAATTTAAATTGGTTGTTTGCATCCTAGTTTAACTGGGATGCACTCAACCTAGGCAATTATGCTGGCAGTGATAATATCAAGTGCCTGGTTCTCTGCTGGGGATAGCGGGATGATTCTTCCGGCCTGTGGGGTGGCTCCTGGGATCAGATCTACGCGGAAGTCATACTTTCTTCGCGGGGGAAGTCTCATGGCACTTGATTTCCGGAACATGTCAAGGTGTCGGTGGTAGCACCGCGGTACTAATTCTTCTGTAGTCCGCTCCGCAGTCGTGGCTTTCCCTTTTGCTGCCAATCGGGCCGATGTCGACCACGATGTTTTGGCCGTGCTGATCACTGCAGGGGTATGTCCTAGGGGGAAAAGAGGCTTGCCAGCTGTTTCGAGATTCAAACGCGGGGGAGATCTATCAGACTCACATTGCGGGGGTATTATTGTGCTAAAAGCACACACCCCCTCGTCACTAATCCTAGCTTTCCCCATGGGCCTGTAGACCGTATGCGGGGATGTTGGCGGAGAGGACAATACTGCCTTGGCAGTAGCAATAATTTCATCGGGTACCTGGTCAGAGTGTCGAGTCTTGGGGTTCTTGGCGGGGCTTGCGAATCTATCTACAAGGCGTACAAGCTTGCCAGCTGTCTCGGGCAGTAAAGTATGGGGTGGGGGGTTGTCAAACTCACATTGCGGGGGTGTTATTGTGCTGTAAGCACACACCCCTCGTCACTAATCCTAGCTTTGCCCATGGTCCTTTCGACTTTCTGCGGGGATGTTGGCGGGTAGGACGATACTGCTGCCGCAGTAGCACAAGTTTGGTTGGATACGGTTTCATTGGGTACGTGGTTGGGGTGTCGGGTTTCGGGATTCCATGTGGGGTTCTGTCTATCTACAGGGTGTACAAGCTTGCCAGCCGTTTCGGGAATGATGTGGGGGATAGGGATGTCAAACTCACATTGCGGGGGCGTTATTGTGTTCAAACCACACCCCCTCGTCAATCTTCCTAGCTTTCCCCGACTCGCCGGTTGGGGTGTTTTTTGGAATAGACGAAACCGCCAAAGCGGCCGCAATGTCCGGGGTCCATAGGGTACGGTTCGTCCAATTGATTTGGTGTCCATATTGGTGGATCCAGGGCATCCCTAGGATCCCATCATATGAGTCTTTCAGTCGTGTAATGATGAATCAGGACGGGCGGGGTTCGTCGTTCAACATTAGGTCTATCACATGGGTTGCTCTGCTTGCGGACCCGTCAAATCCAAAGACGGTTTGCCCCAAGGCCGAAGCGGCCTCGAGGAGTCCCCATTGGGATGCGTACGATTCACTCAGGACGTCGTGGGTTGCTCCGGAGTCTATGAGGAAGGATAGGGGGGGATAGGGGCTTTGGGGTGTGGCTCTGGGAGTTGTGATGGTGCATGAAAGGAAACATTGGGGATCAATTTCATTTACATGTAATGTCTGACTAGCACCAATACTGCATGACAACTCCGCTACGCTCGGGAAGGGCACAACCTTCATTCCCGAGCGTCTCCATTTTTTGACTTATCGGCCCGTCCCTTGTTCACCTTGTCCGCCTGTCCCTCCGTTTTGAGCGCCGCCAATCCATTGGCTAGCTGTCGGATCTGGTCCTCAAGTGCGGAGACTGAGGCAGGTGTCCGTCCTTTCCCTTTCTTGTTTGGACACTCCCGAGAGATATTTCCTTGCGTCCCGCAGCGGAAGCAAAGTCCTTCCCGCATCATGTGGGCCTTCTCGTCCTCGGACAGTCGGCCGCTGATCGCAGATGTGTCCATGGCGTCGGGATCTGGCTGGGTCTTCGCAAATCCAGTGGTCGTTTTGGCCCCGTGCATCTCCGAATCAAGCTCCATGGCTAGACCCGCTGCCTCATTGACAGTGGTGAAAGTGGTGCGGGCCAGCACTAGTGCCGTCTGAATGTCCCGTTTTAAGCCCTGTCGGTATTGGCTGATGAGGGTCGGGACTTCCCATCCGGTGGCAGTAGCGTGGGTGAGGAATGTGTGGGTGTAGTCGGCCACTGTCCTCGTCTGTTGTAGCGTTCGTAACGCCCGTTCCGCCTTCCCTTTCTTCTCGGAGTCGAAATACATTGTTCCAAAATCCTTCGTCCACCCGTCATACAAGAAGTCCGCCCCTTCCGTGACTAGGTCGATGTACGGGGCGGACCACACGGCGGCGGGTCCAGTAAGGTAGGACGCGGCGAATAACTGCTTTGTCCTGTCGTCAGGGAACATGGCGCTGTTGACCGATGTATGAATCGCCACTTGGCAGGCAAACATTTCTGCCTTCGTCCCGCGTTCACCATCGAACTTGTTGGGACATGCGATCTTTGGTCCGCGGGTTGTGGTGGAACCGGTTGGTTGGGATTGTTGGTCCCGTTGTGCTTCGGCCGCTCTTCGGCGGGATCGTTCGTTCTCCCTTGCTTGAGTCATCTCCTCAAGCTGTTGTCGGAGTTGCTCTACTTCATCCATCTTTTGGGTGCGGGTGGAGTTGGGATTGTTTGGGTTGTCTGTCTGGTTTTGTTCAGGTGTCTGGGTGTTGGTTTCTTGCCTTTGTCTCTGTAGTGTTAGATCCTGCAATATGGTCTGATCTGTGGAGAGGAAGGCTCTGGGGTTCTGGGGTTTCTGGGGTTTCGGGATCCTATAATGTAGATTGCAGGATGAGGAAGAGATGTGGATCCTTGTCCTGACAGACTATATAGTGGTCTGTCTGTGACATGTACGTGATAGACTATCTACATGTGGTGCGGGCTTTGGTGCGGGCAGGCCCGCAATACGGCTCATGACACTGTATAAAATGGTTCAGAAGTCTCAAAAGTGAAATTTTGTGTAAAAACCTAATTGACTGGTTTTAATTTTGGATTTGGTCATATTTGATACCCCCTAATATTTGAAAGATCAAAGATTTTATGGAGGGGCCAGCAAGCTGGGGTGTTGAGTTCCCTCCAAAGGTGTTTGTGCTAAAAGCAGAGAACTGAACCTTTAAAACTGGGGCCTGCAAGCAGGGGTGTTTAGTCCCAGTGAAATAGTGGCTAAGAAAGGGCCACAACTCCTAATATAAAAAGACTTACTGTAGTTGGCTTTGAGGGAAGGAGGTGGGGGACTTCCTTATGGTAAAATGAGCAGCTGGAAGCGGTTGGCAAGGTGGGCTGAAAGGCTGGACAGAGTTGGGGGAGAGGAAAAGAGGATTTGAAGTCTTGAAGACTGATTTACTGGGCAGGACACTAGTATGCTGGACTGGTGGAATGCAGGTTGTAAATATGATAAAGCTGGGGAATCACAAAAAGTTAGTACATGTACAGGCTGTCAATGATCAATACAGCCTTTCAATCATCTAATGAGCTCATCTGAGGGCGCGTCAAGAGCTCTTAGTTTGATGTACAACCTGTATTGATCAGTTGATCAAAAAATATTTAAAATAAATATTTTTAATTTGGTTATTTCATATATAAGGTTCTGTACCATGAGATTTCTTGTCATGCTTGCATGGTGGGCGCTTTTTCAGCTTTCCATTCAATTATTTTGACAAGCAAACATCCTGGGAAAGTGTCAGCATTTGTTATTTTCCCGTGATTAAAGGAGCTTGTCATTTATTTTAATTGTACTAGTTCTTTTGGACTTGTTTGAAGTATTCTAATGTTGTTTTTGTCCCCTGTTTCGTGTCTTTTATGTATTATGATATTATTAGCTTATACAATATGTATTTGTAGAAGTTGATAATAATATAAAGACTATAAAACAGTGTGGTATTTATGTCAAATGTTGTTTGATTTTTTATAAATGTGTTTAAAGGATAATTACATAGTTTATTTAAGTAATTATCCTGTATTTTAAGGAATTCTAATTACCAGAGTACTCTCATATTACATATGTTAATACCTAGTAAGTATTTTAGCGCTTAGTAGGAGTATTCTTTAAGTCAATTTTATTATTTGAAGGAGTAAGTTTGCTAGGATACTTTGGCTGAGGTACTTTAGGTTATTTTACTTGCCCCTTTCAGAATATGAAATAATATTCTCACTTATCTCAAAGCTTAATGAGTTATTATTTTTTGTATTATTAATTTATTTATTATATTTGTTTGTTACATTATTACTATGTAATAATGTTTATATTCTAAAATGTTATCTTTGTCTTATGTTTATTATGATTTATGTTACATTATTACTTGTGTAATAATGTCTCTTTCATATAAATTTTTATTAATTAATTTATTATTCTTGGTATTGTTCTAGTCAGGTTGTTTCTGAACTAGTAGCAAGCTGACAGTTTATACATGTCTTGTGTCTCTTCAAATTAGAGGACTCAACTTATAGTACTTGGCTGTTTTATTCATTGCCTATAAAAGTAAATGTGTCATTCTCAACCTGCATCTTGAATCAAAAGGTAGGCTTTAGCAGCAATAGACCATGATTTATTTAATTAGTATAACAAATGGTATTTGATGCTAACAATTCATGCTAGTAACTTAGTATTCTTAATTTTGAATAGCCACTTGTCTCATTATAGACACCATTCATTAGTAATGTGTATTTATGTGCTACAGAATCATTATGGGTTGTGTTATTTTTCCAGATGATATTAATTATTTTTCCATTGATAAGGTGATTTTCCCATGGATTTCACATAATACAAGGTTAGTAGTTGTTCTTTTTGGGGTTGACCTGTTGATTGCATATACTAAAAAGTGTTGTTACATTTTTTAAGGTGTGGTCTTCTTTATTTGAAGTACTTAGGACCATGATTTTTTCAGAAAATTCCTGTTAGCTGATTTTTAGCGGTGTTAGCTGGAACAAACGCTACGCTAACTGTAAGCGTAGTGTTCTTTTCAGCTACGCTAACTGTTAGCGTAGCGCTCTTTTCAGATACGCTAACTGTTAGCGTAGCGCTCTTTCCAGCTACGCTAACTGTTAGCGTAGCCCTCTTTTCAGCTACGCTAACTGTTAGCGTAGCCCTCTTTTCAGCTACGCTAATTGTTAGCGTAGCGCTCTTTTCAGCTACACTAACTGTTAGCATAGAATTCTTTTCAGCTACACTAACTGTTAGCGTAGTGCCCTTTTGCAGTGCACTAACTGTTAGTTTAGCGTTACAGTAACTGTTAGTTTAGTGCTATGCTTGTGGGAGTATAGCAATCATTTCTGTTCTTCAGGTGTTGATTCTTTCAAATTAATATTTTCATGAATCCTGTTGAAGAATTCCTTTTCCAGCTTTACTTGCTTCCTTTGAGTTAAATAAGCATTTCTTCTCATTCTCTGATGGGCATTCTGATTACTGTTCTGGGCAATTTCCATATGAGCAAAATGTGTTATTCAATTGAAATTTGTCCAGGCAGTAACCATATTTCCCAAAGTAATGAAATAAATGCATATCCAAACATTGGAAAGAGAAAAAATGGAAAAGAAACAAACAATTCTTTTTTTGAAAAAAAATAAATAACAATAGAAATTAAAAAAAAACACAAATAGGCTGTTTTGATTGATGTAGTTGCACAAGTACAAGAGTTAAAACAGCATTTTGATTGATTTACTTGTGAAAGTTGAGATTTTTGATTGCTTGACTTGCACAAGTACAGGATCTATAATTGGGCAGAATGGACCAGCTTTGACCTCAGACAGTGGGATTTATCACTCCTGCTATACTATAAGTAAATGCAACATGCCTAATCAGTGTTGCCCTCATTGGTGAGTAGGATTTGTAATGAGGGTGACATTGATTAGGTATGTTGCAGTTACTTATAATATAGCAGGAGTGATAAATTCCACTGTCTGAGGTCAAAGCTGGTCCACTCTGCCCGATTATAGATCCTGTACTTGTGCAAGTCAAGCAATGAAAAATCTCAACTTTCACAAGTACATCAATAAAAATGCTGTTTTAACTCCTATACTTGTGCAACTACATCAATCAAAACAGCTTATTTGTGTTTTTTTTTGTTTTTAATTTCTTTTGTTATTTTTTTTTTTTTCAAAAAAAGAATTGTTGTTTGTTTCTTTTCCATTTTTTCTCTTTCCAATGTTTGGATATGCATTTATTTCATTGCTTTGGGAAATATGGTTACTGCCTGGACAAATTTCAATTGAATAACACATTTTTCTCATGTGGAAATTGCCCAGAACAGTAATCAGAATGCCCATCAGAGAATGAGAAGAAATGCTTATTTAACTCAAAGGAAGCGAGTAAAGCTGGAAAAGAAATTCTTCAACAGGATTCATGAACATATTAATTTAAAATAATCACAGCCTCAATGCAAGGCAATTTGTGCAAGGGAAAAACTTTCAACATTCCCACATCAGTTTCTTTGCCCAAGCACATCACCACAACTATTGGTAAAACAAGCAGGGATGTAATCCACCCAAAAAATTATGTTCAGACTGTTCACTCAGCTGGCTGTGGGCCAACACTTTGCACTATTTGAACATAGTGTAGTGGGAAAAAATTAAGCCAACAGCTAACATTTAGCAGGAAAAAATTCAGCTAACAGCTAACATTTAGTGGGAAAAAATCAGCTAACAGCTAACATTTAGCGGGAAGAAATTCAGCTAACAGCTAACATTTAGCGTAGCGTAGCGTAGATCTGATGCCGCTATGCTAATGAGAACTCCAATATGTGTTAGCGGAAAAAAATTCCGCTACTTGTTAGCGTAGCGGTTATTTTCCAAAGCTAACACTACAAAAAAATTGGCTGAAAAATTTCTCGCTCCCCTAACTGGTAGTTTAGCGGAGTGTAGCGTCAGCTAACACTACAAATTTTCTGGCAAAAAAAATAACCGCTACGCTAACAGTTAGAGGTCAAATAGCTTAGCGGCCCACTGTTGCATTCAGCATGCTACAAACAAGCTACCATTGTTTCTCCACTCATTTACATATGCAGCTTCTTGGGCACATTCACTGGGTACCATGCAAAGTGAATGCATATTGACACTTGGTTGATTCACACTTTGGGAAATTTTGGAGTAAAACCACCAGCTTCCTTGGAGTTTCCCCATTAAAACTGCAGGCAGTTAAGCCAGTTGTTTCTGCAGGGGATAAGGTACCAATTTCAAGAAAAAAAATCAGATGTTTAACTTTCTACCAGTAGATAAAACACAATGCTGAAAAGGACCCATAAGCTCACTGTCTGTGAAAATTTCCTTTCATAAAATTTGCACTACAAGGAAAACTCCAAAAAGTGCCAGCAGTTGAAATGCAGAAATTCAAAGGAAGCTCAAGGGGACACACACAGCTTTTCCAAGGGGGATTCAAACCACAATTCATTGAAGAATCACTTTGAATGAAGGGGAACTATGTAATTGTGTGAGGCTCAAATGGCATTTACACTGGAGTATGCCACATGACAACTCCTGGAAGTGTCTATGGTTATTGCATTTTTTAAAAAGAATCTCTCCTCCCAAGAGTAGTTTTCACTGTGTATCAGTTTCCCCATTTCCTTTCCATATGACAGTTGATGGTCTTCTACAAAATTTCTAAGATGTGAAGTGAAAAAGATTTCTTTTTGACCCTCAAGGCTCAAGATGATGAAAATTTTGATAGTTGTATATAAACTCTTTTGGAGTGATTTGTATAAACCTCAAGGTTTAACCTAATTGGGGAAGCTAGTAATAGTAATTTCTTTACCAGTAAAATGTTTAGGGGATAATCAGGCTGAATTAAGAAAATCAATAGGGGGTATCAAATATGACCAAATCCACAATTATCTAATCAACTGGTTTTGAACATCCACCATTTTTAAAAACCATTGAGATGTGTATAAAATGTTTCAGAATTCTCAAAAGTGAAATTTTGTGGAAAAACCTAATTCACTGGTTTTAATTGTGGATTTGGTCATATTTGATACCCCCTAATATCTATACTTTTCCTTACTGCTCTTTCCCTCCATATTTTGCCCAGTGTTTCTGCATGACCTAGTGGTTTATCTTTTTTGTTGACCCAGAATAATTGCACCATGCAGAAAAAGAAGATTGTAATTATTTTTATGATCAGAAAGGAAGTTATTTTAGTGCACCAATATGTGCATGCATAACCCCTTACAATTTTTCCTGTAGACAACAAAAAGAGACTTTTATGAGATATGGAGAATGGAAAAGACATATGATAAGAATGATTTGTACTGGATTTTTGTACTGGAAAAAAAATGTGTGACGCAAGTTCATTGAGCAATCTCAATCCAAATCACTAGATTCACATATCTTTATTTCTGTTCACCAGGAAACAAAAGTTGGAACCTCCATGCAGGTGACTTCACTATATCCCCCACTTATCCCACCTCTATCTACTATGTATCCTTTGTGTGCACCAATGTTATCTCCTTGCCTATCTATTATATATCACCAATGTATAATGATACATCAGAGGAGTTTTCAAAAAAAATTCAAAAGATCCAATTGTTTTTATAGAAATTTCTGAGGCAAGAAATTCTTTTTATTACAACCAATGTTTAATCAATGACAGCTCATAATAAAATCAAACAAATTATAACTTGTGAAATGGAGACTATAGTTTGATCTTGGATGAAAATTATATCCAACCATGGTTTATGTATTACTAAAGTTCTTGGAAAACATGACCATAGAACTCTGAAATAAGCCAGTTATATTTTAAAAGTGCATACATCACCCCAGGAGATCCACCACCCCCACTGCCAAAACCTTGGAAGCTGAATTTCTGATATGCACAAGCTTCAACATCCAAAAAAAAAACACCAAGTAGCTTGATCAAGTGAAATTCAAGGTTTCAAAAATATTCTTTACAACATGGCTAACATGAACTCCTTGTGGTTTTCAACTCTGGTAGAATTGTTGCACAGTCATTCAACCACAACTAATATTTTATTTTGTATAAATTTTATATTTTGGGATTAAACATGGAAATAAAACCAATCTTGATAATCAACTTGAAGTAAACAACATGATTCATTATAAGCCATTTTTTGCAAAATTTAAGTTGAAAAATTCAACTTTTCCTGTTGAAAAGGAACAAAATTCTTATTACATATTCCTTGTCTATGTTGAAACCTTGCATTGTTAAGAATGATTCTTTTGTACCCATCAGCTATTCAATTTGAAGCCAATATGGCATTGGTTTCCCCAATTTTTTTACTTCCTCCATGTTCACAAGTTTCAGAAAAACAGTGATATCATATTCTTTTTCCTTCATCAGATTATTTGTAATTATGGTAAGTGCAACTTGAACTAAGAACACAAGCGTAAAAATATCCTATCAAAAAGCATCTATGGAACGTGGGCCTTGAATTCTGCAAAAAATCAACAAAAGATTATTCCATTAATTTTAGTGCCACATTGCACATTCATAAATATGGTATATAGATTTTTCTAAAATCAAATTGAATGCCCTAGTTGGAATCAGGAAACACTTTCCAGGTGTAGGATCATTTTTCCCCCCACATATGTTAATATCCATTTGAGAATCACCATTTCAACCTCCTATTAATTTGATATATATCTCTCATTTCTGTCTCAATAAATTTCAACCTAACACATAATTTAATTTAGACACAACAAGATTTCAGGTGGGGATCAATTTCTTTTTTGATTCTCTCTTCAAATCTTCTTAAATGTATCCCTGTCAAGTCCTAAAAAGAATTGTAACAGAAAAGATGTTATTGATCCTAATGAAATTTGGCCATTCAATTACATGAGAATTTTTAAATATCCACAAAAACAGCTTAAGTCATTTACTTGGAAGCTTCCCGCATGGAAAAGCCCTCTTGGGTATCAAATCTCCTGTATAATTTTGTGGTGTTGTTGAAATATGTATACCATCCTGTTTTGGTCTTACTGCTCTGAATCCTAGATTATCCTTAGATGATATTTTAGATAATTTTCAAAAACCATGTCAAGTCCTCTGGTAAGTTATGCAAATCAGCTTCCATCTGTCATTTTATAATACCAACTTTGGTTAGAAATGATTCACATGATTTGAAAAATCTCATTCTTTTTCCATGAATAATCAATAAATTTTGGATTCAAACAAAACAATTTTGCCATATCCTATGATCTGATGTCAAACCCCAATCTTAATTACCCAATTACTCATAAGCCGGCCAGGATTTTCTGTTGTAGATTAAGCCCGCCGGGCTTAAACAGAACCCTTGATTTTCCTTGTTTTCCTGCACATACAATATTTTTTTAGTTCATGTATCCTTAAGCCAGCCGGGCTTAATATCAATGAATTTTGGATTAAAACCAAACAATTTTTATGTATTCTATTATTTTATGCGGGACCCAATCATACTTACCTAGTGACGCACAAGCCCACCAGGAATATCTTTTTTAGATTAAGCCTGCTGGGCTTAAAAACACCCCTGTGCTTCCTTGTTGCCCTACACTCAAAGTCTTTTAGTCCAAGCATTCTCAAGCCCGCCGGGCTTAATATCAATCAATCTGGATTCAAAAAAAAATTGTCCAGATTCTATGATTTTATGTGTTTCCCAAAACTTACTTAATTGGTGAGACATACAACTGCCACGATTTTCTGATATAGATTAAGCCCGCCGGGCTTAAATCCTAGCTGAGCTTGTCATTTTTGGCCTGACCCTCGATTTTTTTTGGTCCAACCATCCTTAAGCCCGCCGGGCTTAATCACTCAGATCAAGCCCCAGCTCATAATTATACTTTTATGCTACAGTACGAGTGGAAATTTCAGATCTTCCAGGAATTTTTGAAGAGATATTTATCAAGGGAAAATAAAGAGGATGTGGACAGGAATTCTGGATACTAAGACCTGAGTCAGGAGAAAACAAAGAAATACAGTCCGCTAGGTTGCATTGCAGAAAATTACTCATCCAACAAGAAGTATTGACCTTGAGGAAATGCACTTAGATGAACAAATATTTTGATGTCTATATAAACATTAGGTTTGAAATTTACAACAACTTTGGGGTCAGATTGTAGGACAGAAGATGGTGGATTACATGCAAATTCAATCTTTATGGGGAGAATTGAGTGACAGGAAGTGAAAGGCGTGATATATACGGAAACAGAGAAAACAATGAGATATATGAATGATGAAATTCCAACACTTAGTGAAAATTAAACTCAACTGCAAATTTTTTCATCTGGTTTTTACCTGAATGAAAGGATCTTGAATAACCACATGCAAGCTGCACGCTTCTTGCATAAAGAACCACCCACAAAAATATTTGTTTTTGGTTTGATGAAACTTCAATGATTTTGTGTATAAGGCAGCTCAAATATTGCATTAAACTAACTGATTGGACATTTTCAAGGAGTGTGAGCCTGGGTCTCTTTAGTGACAACAGGACACAAGGAAAAAAGCTTTGTAGAAGCTAACAAAAATGAGTTTGTTGAACTCAAGCTCAACTTTATGATAAAAGGAGCTAAGTTGCCAAAGGACACCCTCCAACCTAGAATATAGGTCTGCAATAAGGCACTTTAAGGGTAATTGGGTTTGTTTAACCAAAAGAGGAGGACAAATTTGGTTCCTTTGTTTAAGGGGATGGATTGTTGGTGATATAAGGGAGGACATGGTGCTGATAAACAGAATACTGGATTGTTGGTTACTTCAAAGACTTGTAAGGCAATAATAAGAATGTAATTCTAATTGGTGACTTAGAAATCTGGGTGAAAAACCAAGAAGGCAGTGATGGGTGTGTTTACATATATATTCTTTCCATCAGCTTAGAGTACTTCTTTAAATAGTACTTGGCTGGGAGCTTTTAGTGCCTGTATAAGTACATGTGTAATTCTCAACCTCCTTGTTGAATAACCATGGGGGCTTAAGCTTTACGTAGACCATGTGTCCTGTAATTAATCTGACACATGGTGTTTGGGGCTTAGTGTAGAAACTAGTGGCTTGGCATTCTCAATCTGGAATGGCCACTAGTCTCAAAGCAGAAACCATTCATTTGTACTGTTATACTAAGTGTTACAGTATCTTCTATGGGTTATGGCTTCCCTTTAGACTATAATCCTTATCTTTCCAAGGATAAGGTAATTATCCATAAGTTTCACATATTATAAGGTATGTGTTTTGGTAATTATGGGTTATCCATTATTACATGAGCTGCAGAGCTCTATTTCCCTCTTTCTAGGGGACTTTGGTTTATTTTGAAGTCTTTAGGGCAATAATTGTTGGCCTAACTGTAGGTTTAGGACATACTTATTGTCTCTAAGGCTGACAAGGAGAGTGCTTCTCTTTGCACGTGTTATTTTCACTAGCCTTGGGGGGGGGGGGGGGGGTAGGTTAGATCAAACCCAAGACACTTATTTGGTAGAGACCACATGAGAGAATGATGAATTCAACCCTGCAGTATGATATATTTCAAAACTGGATACATATGAGTGGATTCAGATAGCCAGACATCAGGCATAAAACATATGTATCCCTCTGCTATCCCTTTAATCAAATGATTGATATATGTTTGATACAAATTGGAGACAGTGTGGTGAAACACAAAGACCTTGTTTTCCCTGAAGCAAATCCCTCTCAGGCTTCATAAATTATGATCAACTCTGACAAGAAGTTTTTAAATAAATTTTGAACGGTTATGTGGGTAATACATTACAACTTTGGTTCACAGAAAACCGCCTGAAAAACCTATCCATTCAATTCACTCAGCTTAGATGATAAATTACAAGATATAACTTCCAGGGTATTCCACTTGAGTTTTAATTTCCCCCAGCACCAACTCTACTATACTAGAAATAAAGATTCTGACCTCTTTTGAATTTTGAAGAACCGCTAAAAAAAGAGGCACACTCTGAGTGATTTCATGTATGATCCAGTATTTTTGAGCTCTTAATATATTCCAAGGAATGATGATATCATATGAGATTTACAGAAGATTTCACTGTTTGTGGGTTTCAGTTGGTAACTGAAACTCAACATCAAGAATTTAACCTTACAGGTGAAATCCCCAGGAAATTCAATCACAGAGGAATTAAAAATCCCTCAAATCAATTATACATCTGATAAACAGATAAATTGTGCTGGATGAAACATTTTGATTGAGTATATGCTCAGTTGCTTTGATTTTCATATGAAACATTTAGAGCTGTTCATTTGGATCATAAACCTCTTATTTGATCCATTTGAAACCATTATTGCTGTGAAATTCAAGCACACTAGCTCTTTGGGCCAAGAAATTTAGCTCATGTATTTCATTTCCTCTATCAAAAGTCATCTGCTCTACAGTACTCTTTGGAGTTTAC
This sequence comes from Puccinia hordei, assembly GCA_007896445.1. Taxonomy (NCBI): domain Eukaryota; kingdom Fungi; phylum Basidiomycota; class Pucciniomycetes; order Pucciniales; family Pucciniaceae; genus Puccinia; species Puccinia hordei. The sequence goes on along the minus strand of RDRW01000397.1, from coordinate 391,135 downwards.
TGTTCAGAAGCAATTTCCAGTTTCAGCCTTCTCTATCAACAGATACACAAACTTCAAAGATTGGATAATAAAACCACCCCATAAGCGCCTTGCTTAAATACTCCCATCATCCTCCAGACAAACCACCAATTTTCAAACTTGAATTACATTTTATTTAGGATACTAAATTGGATACCATATCCCATATATACCAAGCAAGACATTGGTTTCAATTTCTTAAGGAAGCTGTTTTATCATTTGAAGTCATGGTTGATATTACAATCCAGCTGAGCTTGGAGGCCATGATTTGACATAGAGGATATTGTTTGTCCATTGTAACTATTTCCACCAAATTGATGAATCATGGAATTTAATCTCTCAATTTTGCATGGAACAGAGAAACCACTATTAAGCAGTCCCTGATTCCTTAGTAATTTGGAATACCCATAGAATGCATTTGGATAGAGGTACTTCAGTCATATTTTGGAAAATTTGTGACATTTTACTGAAATTTCCAGCTTCAAATTCCATCAGAATCCATGATTAGAAAACCAAACACAGTTTCAGGTCAAAATTGACCAATTTTAACCATTGAAGAACTAAATATGCAGGTCCTGTGGATGATTAGTTGAAGTCCACTCAAATTTAAGCTCTTTTTTCATGGAATTTTCAGGATAAATATAGAATTACGCCTATTAGCTATGATCAATTCACAATAACCATATATTTAATTTATTATCCAGGATTTGGAGTTTTTTGGAATAACTGTTACTAAAATCAAGCTGCATCAGTTTTGACCTGACAGTTGTGAATTGCTTCATTTTATCTTCATTCTTCCCCTCACCATCTTTCACTACAAAGATTGTTCATTTTTCCTCAGGGTATATTGATCAAAAAATCAGGTTCCCCTTTTTTTTTTTTTTCCTCATGCGGCAGCGCTACCATCCTTATCAGGAACTCCATGTGTAATCAATTGTTTCAATTGTTATCAACTCATTTCCCATTTCTCTGATTCACAGTTTTTGTTGAATTATATTTCTCGGAGTCAAGCGTTGGTTAGATTTGATAAATTTTGATAGGTTAAATTAGATACAATTACAATCAAGTATGTACAGGAGTTTTTACAAAAAAATTATTTATGTACAAGGAAAAATGTGATTATAAATGAGAACTAATTTCCGGGGACCATCTCCGAGTTTTTACAAATAAATTATGTATGTACAAGGAAAAATCTGATTATAAATGAGAACTAATTTCCGGGGACCATCTCCTCAAGTTCCTTAACCAGGGCTCTAATATCAGGTTTTGAGCGCAACTTCAAAGCAGATCTTGGTTGCTTGGTGAGGGAGTCAAGCCATTCACAATCAAAGCATGCCTTTGGAAAATTGGATGGTGGTTTGAGCTTGCTTTCAATTGGCAAAGAAACATTCTGAAACTCCCGGGCCGCAGCACCAGAAGAGCCTTTTGGGGTTTCTGCTATCATAGCAGCCTTCAAATCATCAATTTTACACATCATGCAAGAAATTTTGTGATGTTGCCATGGGATTGATCAAACGGTGCATTTTTTGGGATTTCTTTTTGAATAAGCGATTTGGATCATTTGAGATACTTCATCATTGGTATCATTGTCACTGCATGCGCCTTCAACAATTGGAACAAGGCCCAAAAGCTTTTGATACTTGCTTAAGGTCGCAATTCGGGCGTGTTGTAGCTGCAAGAAAAGTTTGGTTTTGTTAGTCCGGGAATATATTTAAGCGGTCAATTCAATTGTTGCTTACATTAACCAATCTAGAAGTGCGCCAAGCAGCCTTGTCTTGTGCTTCTTGTTGACTGTTGGACCACTTATTCTCTTGTTGATACCTGATGAAATTTGTTTAGTAAGGAGACGTGAATCAATATGATAGGTAAACAAAGCATCAGGAAAAAACTGACTGTCTTCTGAGTTGCTGGGTAACATGGAGATGAATGGCATTTTGGATGCTTTCCTCTTTCAGACCTTTGGGAACAATTCCAGTGTACTCTTTGCATTTGACCAGCTCAACAAATGTCTTCACGGCCAGATCAAGCAGATGCTCATTATCAGGACTGTTGATTGGTTGGTTGAAATTTGGGCGGAAGGAATGAACTCTGGCGGCAGTCATCATCCTGCGCATGATGGCCAATGTTTTGGGGTTAGCGGATGGATGACCAGGACCATGAGGATACGGGTAGTCTGGATCACTCAAGAGATCCTCCACCTGATCATCAATATCCATGCGCAATTCCTCTTCATCATGATGAGGTAGAGTTTTGCTTTTTGACCCTATCAGGGTGGCGACATGTTGTTGTATCAAGGGCTGAAGATCAAAGTTGAGTTAGCAAGACGTAACATGTGGGGGAAAAATGGAGACATACAGTGAATTCCCCTCCTTGTGGTTTTTCATGATCACTAGTCAAATTTCATGAAGTTTATCGGGGATTTACTTACCATTTGAAAAATTATTAATTAAATATATGGAAATACTTCAACTTTGGAGCAGTCTTGTGAAAACAAGATACCTCATTGATACATTCTGTTGAAGTGGGGGATACAGTCAAGATACAGTGTTGATATGTTGAGGATGGGTAAGAGATAAGCAAAGGCACCTCTACGGTATTTTCATCAATGGCAAAAGATATCCCTTTGAGCCATGGATCATAAGAAGATTGATTTACTTTTGAGGCTTGAGGATTCTTTTTTGACCAAGTGGATAAATTCTTAAAGCAATACTCAATCTTATCATAAGTTTTACATAATTTTGTGTTCAGAAAGATAGCTTTATCTTGATAATCTACTAAAATTGAGTCCACTAAGCTTGGAGACATTTCTTTGTTGATTAACAATCTATCAAAATCTATTCCCATAACCATAATGGAATTGAGCCTTGAAGGAATCAAAATCAAGTCAAATTGTAAATGAAGATATTTGGATGACAAGCTCTTGTTTCCCAATTTTTGGAATGTATTGTGAAGGATTCCAGGAATGATATTCTCATCAATAAACGCTATAATTTCACACAAAATCTGAGATAATTCTTTTAATTTTCTTGGGCCTTGAATTGATGTACTCCAAAGGAATATTTGAACAAGATGTTCAAAATCTTTTTGTATCTTTGAGTTTATCTCATTTAGTTGACCTTCAGAATGATCTACAAAAAGAGTTGGATTCTGTGGGTTGTTGTTGGTATATTGCATATATTTCAAGTAATTATTTTTATCAAATGATTCCATAAATCTCTTCAAATCTTCTCTGTCATAAAATGAATACTTTTTCAATTTGTTCAACTTCAAATATAGACCTGAAACCAATAATTCAAAATTCATTCTCTTTTTAACATCCTCACCAAGTGCTTTTCAAATGAAAACAAAATGTTCATTTTAGTAAACCAACCAAGTTATTACACAGATAAGTAAATTAATCAATCAATGGAGTTAATTTAGTAAACTTACCATCCCAAAATGTAAACCTAACCTTCCAAAGGAAATGCTCCATGATCAATGAAGGAGAAAGATTCCTTACACAAGATTGAGGCAAGATATTTTTAAAACCAAGAAAAAAGTATATAGTTGAGAGTTTCAGAACCTTTTCATCTTGGAACATAACTTTGAGATCATTCTTAGAGATGTATCTTTCCATCCATAGGAATTCAATTGTTTGAAACAGATAATCAAATTTTAACTTTGCAGCCACATTTTCCACATTATTTGTGAATGGACCATAGTGCATGTGCTCCTGTTGATCCAGTATTAATTTTTTGAATTTTATCCTTAATAGATTCCAAATAATTACTGAATCCTTGCATTCTAATTGATGGAAAGAGCTCTGGGGGCAGGTTTTTGAGTAATTGAGTGAATTTCTTGTTGGTTTTAATTTTGAACTTATTGAATTGATTATAGTCATTTGTTCCAAGTTCCATGAGTTTTAACTGAATCAGCTCTAATATCTTAGTGGTCAATTCATTAAGTTGTATTTCCTCATTGAGATACTTTTCTTTTGTCTCTGCATCATTGTCTCCTTGATTCTTGATTGCATGTCTAGCCTCTTGTAAATCTTGGAAGGTTTTTTTCATTTTCAAAGGCTTGCATACCAAGCCCTAAAACGTTTGCTTCATTTTTTTGAGTGGGTCTTTTTAGTTCATCAATGATCAGCAAGAACAGATAGAAATCAACTTACCCACATTTTCTTCCCAATTATTACTCATTCTATTGGCTGCCAAGACAACCATCATAATTAGTACCACAAACCTTTATCAAAGGAAGAAAATGAATTAAGGGAAATTTTTAACCTTGTTGTGGGGTAAAGTGCTGAAGAAATATGTGTTGTTGTGAAGCAAACCGGTCAAAACCCATGACAACTCCTTGTGGTTTCTGAGAATTGGTAGGACTCTCAGTTGAATCATGTTCCAATTCAAATTCCTCCATTTTATCTGATGCCAAAGAACCCTTTTGTTCTTGATCTTTTGACAAATTATATCCATTGTGGGGAATGGCCAAATTTTCAAATTTTTTTAGAGTTATCAATAAGGAAGGGACCATTTCCATAATTATCAATTGGTGCATATGAATATCACTGGATCTTTAAAGAAAGAATATATCTATTGTTTACCATTGACATCAAGTGCCTTTTTTCCAGCAGTAATACTACTCTCCACTTCATTTTCAACTGGTAAAACATTACCCCAAGAAAATGCAGTCAAGAAAAAACCCAGTGGCCCCACCAGAGCCCTGGAAAAAAACATATCTACAAGCAAATTCAAATTTAAGAGCTTTGTGCAAATAATTTTTTTACAAAGACAAACATAATCACCTCCTCAAGTACTTTTCTGGATGGAAAATCACGGTCTTTGTGAGCTGATCTATGATTTCTTGATGTGGGTGTCAAAAAAACTTAATTTTCAAAAAGCTCAAAGCATGGACAACAAGGAAAATTTTAACTATTTATAAATGTATGGGGCTCAACATAACCTTTAATCAGCAATTTTTGTGTGAAAAGATGTAATAAAATCCTCTTTGTGAGCTTCATGGTTTTTTGTACTGATATTGTGAATCTCATACTTACTGATTCTTTATGAATCCCTCCAATATCTCCAACCTCCTGCATAGTCTTAAAATATTAACTTTGGATGCTTACCAAACTTTACCTAATAGGTCAGTTCATGTTTCATCTAAAGTTTGGCTATTTAACTATACCGTGGATACTCAGGAGTCAGAATTGTTTTTCTGTCAACTTTAACATGAGACCATGAATCCAAAAGCCCTTCTGACACTCTTGGATTTCTGAAGTTTCTATCTCTGCTGAGTTGTGTATGGATGTATGGATGTATGTATCAGTTTCAAAAAGGAATAGCAGAGGGGTCATCAATGATCCTCATACTGACAACCACTACAGATAATAATTATTTCAAATAGAATCTAAATTGGATTTGCACATGCCAAATGCTGACAATGTCAGCACCCAAGATCTAAACTGAACACCACCACAATTTATTTTCCAATTCTAACTGCCAAGGGTTCAACTTAATTACTGGTTTGAAACCCCTTGTTTTTTGAGAAAGAACTTATCCATATGTTTCTTGGTTTTTTGTTTCCTTGTTTTGGTAACTCAGGATTTAACTTGAGTTGGCACTCAGTATTTTGGATTGTTCAAAGATCTTTGGAAAAACAAGTGTTTTCCTTGGATTCTTTGTTTGATGTTTGTACTGTTAAACAACTCCTGGAACTCTATGTGTTGATATGGTTTGTTGTCAATGTTTCAACTGTTTTTGTTAAGAGAAATTCAAGGGAATCAGACGGTTTTTCTGGCTGTTTGTTTGAGGAAGAAATTCTGGGAGATTTTGGAAAGTACATGTTTTCCAATAAGTTTACTTTGTAGGGCTGAGAATTCCACATAGTGAAAAAAAATCAGAGAATCATGTATTTTTATTGTGTAAAAATCAAATTGGAAAAAAACATTTTCCAGGAGATGGTGGGTATTTAAAAGTTGGTTTTAACTTGTTGAAAGATATACTGAGGAGGTTTTTTTTAAAAAAAAAAAATGACTTCTCAAAAAACATTTTTGGCAGTTTAAACTCTTCAAAAATTTGTTCAAAGGAAGTTTAAAGCAAAAAGGCTCAACTCAACAAAGAGATTTTTGAGGAGGGGTTATAACTATGGGTATGTAAACTTTCTAGGTGTTTGTTAGCTGCAGTTGCAAACTGAAGTATGTAGAGATGATTAAAAAATATCAATATGTCAATTGAAGAAATTTCAAGGTTACTGGGTTAAGTTCCCAATTAAACCCCCAATTTGAGCCTGTGTATCTTTTTTTACTGCAGGAAAAAATTCAAACAATTTTTTGAAGCATAAAAAACAGAGTATTACCGGGTATTGAATATGAGCAAATCCAACATTTTCTAATCAACTGGTTTTTAAATTTCACAATTTTTAAAGACCACGGAAATTATAAAATGGCTCATAATTCTCAAAAGTGCAACTTTGTTGAAAACCCTAATTCACTAGTTTTAATTGGGCATTTGGTCATATTTGATACCCCCGATTATGTAACTCAAGCTCTACCTGTAGTAAAAAGAGGTTGTCTAAGGATAACCTTCAAAGTAGACTGACAGAGAGAAATTTACGGGATTGGAGGTTGTTCTTAACCAATAAGGAGGACAATTTTTTGTCCTTTGTGTGTGTAAAATTTTTGGTGGAGTAATAAGGTAAGAAATTCTAAGGATAAACAAGCTACTGGCTAGAAGGTTACTTGAATGATTACATAATCCATTACTGAGAATTTAACTCTTGGTGATGAATTAGAAGCCTGGAAAAACCCATTAAAGTTTTACCTTTATATATGCCTTGTTTCTCTTCTTCTAGGAGTCAATTTTTATTACTTGGCTGGTTGTTTGGTTTTTCCTTTGCAATTACATGTGTAATTCTCAACCTGCATCTTGAATTAATTTTGAGTTTCTGTCTTGCTCCTTGCGTCCTGCCTTGCTCCTTGTGCGCATCCTGCTTTATAGTATCTAGTGTGCCGCAACCAGTCAATTAGACACGCAGCTACAATTGCTTAGGGCTCATGATCAGTGTGTTGAACCAAAACAGCTGGCTAGCAAACTATAGACTCAACAATATTCTTGGCTTCACTACTAGATCAAGATCAAGACTCAAGGCTCAAGATCTTTCTCAACCCGCTTCTCAAATTCCTTCAATTTAAAGTCTCACCGCTCAATCTCTTTCACTTACCATATTTGATCAATACTCAATTCCTCCCACTCCTCAAGATTGATACGTGGCTCTGCTCAAGCTATCAAGTCAAGGCATTCCATCTACAACACGTTTTCTCAATGTGCTGTAGGTTATCTATTCATGTCTTTACTTGTATTTCTATTGGTTGTTGATAAAATTGCTAATTTCCTTCTTTCATTATTCTCTCAGTCTTCGTCTCATCCCTTGCTTCCTCACTTCACCTCCTAAGTTCTCTTACACTTATATGTCTTTCCATCTTATTAGTGGTGTGCTATTCCTCTCTTCTCTTTTCACTTTCTTGTCTCTTATCTTCTTCCTTCTCTTCATGGCTCTTCTGATCTTGTCTATTTTTCCTCAGTTCTGGTTCTAATTCAATCTCAATTTCAATCATTACAATTTGGGCTTTAGCAGTATGTACCTGCTCAATATACCATTATTTATGTAAATATCTTAGCACATGGTGTTTGAGGCTTATAATTAAGGCTAGTGGCTTGGAAGTTTTAATGTGGAACAGCCACTTTTCTCATTACAGACACCATTCATTAGGAATGTTTATTTAGGGGTTACAGTATCATGTATGGGTTATTTTATCTTTCCAGGTTAAATTCCTGATCTCTCCTTTGATAAGCTGATTATCCCATGTTTTTAAAATATGATAATGATATTTTCAGCCTTAGATTTGGCTCAACTGTCCTATAGGCTGCCTTGATTCCTCATTCTCTTGATCCTAGTCCCAAATGCCTTATATATTTTTACCCTGAGGTTTAAACCTTGTTTTGCCTTCAGGTTCTGTCATCCTATTCAATTTTAAACTCAGTTTTTACTGAACAATTTGTATTTTCTCAACTCCTCCATAGAGTATTAAATACATAATTTTACGCTACAGCTGGCGGGCAAGTGAAACAAGGCCAGCCAATCACATCTGAATTTAAGATTACATAAGAATACCTTGAAACATTTGGAAGTTGGTTTATCCTCCCTTGCGGGCAGGATACACAACCTCAAGACACTGAGAACCACTACCTCAGGAACCCAAGGATTCAATCAAGTTACAGCTCACCACTCTAACCAGCAAAAGACCTCTTTCACCCAATAACTCAAGTATTGTCAGTCAGTACACTTTTTGTCAGCTTGCTACTATGTCAGAGAAAACCTGAACAAAAAACATATAAAAATATAATAATGACAGAGACATTATTACAAAACAACAATAAAAGAGACATTATTACAACACAATAATGAAAGACACATTGTTACTCTTTACGCCATAAAAAGAGAAAAATGGATATAATAAAATATAAATAATAAGAATATTATTGAATATTCTGATTCTACATGTAAAATAACATAGGGTACCTCAGCCAAAGTACCCCTGTAACTTTACTCCTTCTAGTAGTAAATCCACCTTAATCATAAGTATAAACATGAATAGTAGAATATACAACCTGTATGACGAACAGAATAATCATCATACAATGGTAAAACTATAGTACAACTCAAAAGAGACATATGTAAACATCACTACATACATATTTTGACATTTGTGGCCCAATTGGGATGACATATTACCAATGGTGATCATGAAAGATGTTCTACATGGTTACCACTTCAGTTGGACACTCTGAAGCGCACACTTGAACCATATTACATGACAGTAACTGTGGTAATACTCACATGTCAACCATTGACATCATTGCCAATCTGTCATGGCTCATCCTTAGTAGTTACTACTAAGAATCATGACACAAGACAGCCCTCTCTAGCTCTCCTTTTTCGCCACCAAGGCTTCAAAGAAGATATTTCAGAGGCTCTTCTTTCCCCTTGCTTTGATCCCCATCATCTTTTATACATACAACATACATACATAGCATTCCGCCAGTCATAGTAACCAGTGTCCTGCCTTGTAAGTTTGTCTATTATAGACCTGATCACTCAGCCCTCTTTCTTCACCAACTGCCAGTCTTTAGCCCATCAATCCAACCGCCTCAGCCTGTCCAGTAACCCCTAGAAGAGCCCCTTCCTTCCAGAAAAGACCATAACAGTAAGTCCTTTTTCTTTCAGGAGTTGTGGCCCTTCTAGCCATCTTTACTGGGACCAAGACAACCCCTGCTTGCAGGCCCCAGTTGTAACAGGTCACCAATTTCCTCTGCTTTTGCAAGAAAACCTGTGGAGGGAACTAAACCACCCCTGCTTGCAGGCCCCTCCTCAAAAAATATATGTATATATATTTTTTATACCTCTCAAAACCACCATATTACCACCCTTTTTTATCTTTGCACCCTGTGTAGCTAGAAGGATATTAGTCCTTGGCATCACAGAGCGTGACACTTTTGAACCTTTCTTCTCTGAAAGCAGTCCTTCTCTGCTTCCCCTTCTTCCCCCTGTTTGCCTTTTCCCCCATTCGCAATCAAAAAATCAGATCACATTCTTCAACAGGTTAACCTTTTAGAACCTTGAATATAAGTTTTAAGATCAGGGCTGCTTAGTTTACTGATTCAGTTTTCCTTCCACTGTGTCCTTAGTGTGTGGGGATGCTGTTGCACTTCTAAAGACTCTGGCACAGCTTAGCCAACTTTTCCATGTTGAGCTCATTTCATTTCAAGGAGCACTTTAAATAAATAAAGAAAAAACAATAAAAGATCAATAAATTAATTCCCCTTCCCTTTTCTCTTCCGCTTATTCTTCTACTAGTTGTATCCTCTATATCTTGAGATGAAACCAGTAGTGTCGCCCATTCTTGTGTCTTGTTGTCACTTTAGAGACCCGGGCTCACAGATAGTACCTATTGGTTTTGGGGTTTACCTGGTTATTACATATGTTAAATAGTGTTCTTGAATGTTTTAAGGTGTGTTATTCTTTGTTTGAAGTACTTAGGACAATAATGTTTGGCCTAAAAAGTGATTGTAGGACAGCTTAATTTTCTCTAGGGCTCAAAATTGTTGAGAGAGTAGTAAGCTCAAAGCTGGAGGAGGTAGATTGGGAAGAGGAAGGCTAGGTGGGCAAGCTGAAAAAAGGCATTGTGAGGGAAGTGATACCAGAAAATGGGCAGACCTAACATCTGAGGATGAAGAACAGCTTGGGCTGGAGTTATAAGATTAAGGATGTCATTTTAACTTACTGTCATGAGGTGCATGGATGTATTCAGTTCATTTTATGTCTGGGTCAATTTGAAGAGGAATGTGAAGGGGGGGGGGGGGAGATTTAAGAAATAGGGTGGAAGGAGAGGGGATAGGGGGGGGGGATAGGTGATATGGAGGGAGTATAAGCGAAAGAAAGAAGGAGGCTAGAGCAGTTCCACATTTCTGGTGGGAGGATTACCAAAACTGTGCCACTACACTATATGAAATCTAACTGTTAGCATAGCCGATTTTTTCGCCAGAAAATTGGTACTGTTAGTGTCAGCTAGCTACTATAGCAGAGCCAACTTGGCCACAAAACATAAATAATTAATTAAATAAAGAGAAATTATTACAAATATAAAAGAGAAATTATTCTTGAACAATAATGACAAAATAGTAAAAAACTGATAAAGATAAATGTGGAGACATTAGGGGGTATTAAATATGATCAAATCCACAATTAAAGCCAGTGAATTAAGTGTTTCCACAAAATTATACTTTTGAGAATTCTGAACCATTTTATATAGATATCCATGGTTTTTAAAAAGGGTGGATTTTCCAAACCAGTTGATTAGATAATAGTGGATTTGGTCCTATTTGATACCCCCTATTATTACAATTTACACAACAAATAAATAAGAAAAGCAAGAGAATTACTGTAAATTATGAATCTACTCCCAAATTAACCCAGGGTACCTCACTCATGAGTGCCCTTAAATGGTACTGATTCAATCAGCATGAATTTATTATTTAACACCCAGAGGACACCAGGACTTAGGAAAAACCGCCTTCCTCTAGATTTTGGAACACGTGAAACACTTGTAAAAAGGATCTCAGTGTTTCATAATTAATGAAACACTCTAGAATATTCCAGAAAGTACCAAATCTCTGTGTATCATAATATATGAAACAGAATGGCCAATTATCCAAAAGAGTGTGGATAAAACACATAATAATTTGATGAAACACAGAAAAACTTCAAATTACACTGAATTGTGGTCATTCACCCACAATCCGGCCACATACAGCTAGAATACAACCGCAAATTGGGAAAATAACTGTATAAACCACAATTTGAACAGTAACTGAACAATTTTGCGCTCCCTGGTACCACAAGGTATTTAAGGAGCGCCATGTCCCCCCAAGACAGTATTCACCAGATTATTAAACATTACCTTAGCAGTTTACCTGCTTTCAACAAAGCATAGTCACCAGCCTCTTGCCTGGTAAGTACCTTAATTATTTAGCCTATAATCCCTTTGAAAATCCCCTCAAAAGCTCCTGAAACAATTGGATAAATTAATAACAGTAAGTTATGACCCTTCCTCCCTCTGTGGCGCCTTTTCCCTTCCTTTCCATATACCTGGGATTTAAAAAAACCCTGATTTATCAGTCCCCAGTTTTAAAAGGTAGACAAGTCCTCTGCGTATTGCAAGATACCTTAGAGGGATCCAAACAACCCCTGATCTCACAGGCCCCTCTTTTATTTTTTATTTTAATTAATTTCTTTAATTAAAAATTAATAAAATGCATAAGAAACATATAAAGTAATAATTTTTCACATACCAATTCCTCTGAAATTGTTTCAGAAATATTTCCATACATATTTTACCCTTATTAAATATCCTTGCACATAGTGCAGCTAGAATATTTAACATCTTGGAATCACTGAGGCTGACAGTTAGATTAAGCTACACTCTTCTAAACTAACATTTAGCCTAGCAAGTAATTTATAAACAATTATTGTTGTGGTTAAAGCTTTCAAAAATCACATTCCCTGTGCCTAAGATCAAGCAGAACTTACTCCTTCCCAATCCCAAAACCTACTTTCAGCATTCCCAAATTAGGCACCTTTTCTGAAACTAAATCAAGCAGACAAAAAACACCCAAGGCCTTTAATATTCAAATCTTTGCACCAGCTAATCCATCTGAGCACAGCCATTTGTAATTAACCCAAAACGAACTATTCTGCCGTCTGACAAACCAGCCAACCCTCCTGAACCCATGCAGTCCAAATTCCAAAACCAATACAATCCTCAAGGTTTAACTCGGATCACTGATCAATTGGGAGCTGATATACTTTCAGAGATTAAGAATTCTTTTCACTGTAGCTCAGGGTAGTGCACAGGGGCAAATGTGCAGAAAAGGTAATTATACTTGTTGTGAGCCTAAATCATTCCATGGACTAATCCTACTAGCTACGCATGGTTCAAAAGATAATTATAAAGAGTTCATATATCTGGTATGAGGGTATTGGGAATAATTCTCAAAGGATTATGGGAAATTTGGGTGTAAAAATATAGGAAAGGATAGTAATTGTATTAATAAAATTGAAACCTAGAGGGGCCTGATGAGTCATGGGTGTTTTAAGCCCTCTAAGATATCTTGCGAAGGAAGAGGATCCAGGCACCTGGACACACTGGGGCCTGTGGAACAGGTGTGATTCAAGTTGCAAAAAAGAAACGGGGAAGATTCTCAAGAAAAGAAAGGTTATTACTTACTAGTAATAATCCTGGAGGGACTTGAGGATCTTGAGGGTAAAAGAAGCAGATTTTTGAGCCCTTGGAAAGGTTATTGAGAAATCTAGGTGATAAATGTAAAGTTTATAAGGGGACAACAGGGCTAAATAATAACTACTAAAGAATTTACCTGACAGTGTCACAAGAGTATAACTATTATAGCATGGGGATAAATGTTGATTGGGTATTGTAAAGCTTGATTATCCTTTGTTTTCAGTTGAATAGCTCCTTGAATATTCTGTGATTCCTCTGGGGACCCTATCTTTTTTATTAATATGAAAGATATTAGAATTTTTTAGGAGGGGCCTGCAAGCAGGGGTGGTTTAGTTTCCTCCAAAGGTAATTTAAGACATGAATAAACTGGGGCCTGCAAGCAGGGGTGTTTAGATCCCAGTGGTAATATTGGCTGAAAAGGGCCACAACTACTGAAAGAAAAAGACTTACTGTAGGCTTTAAGGGGAGGAGTGGGGAATTTTCAGAGGATAGCTGGACATCTTGAAGTGGTTGAAAAGGTGTGGTGGACAGCTGGACAGAGTTGGAGTTGAGATAAAGAGGCCTTGAGTCTTGAGGACTGATTTACTGGGCAGGACACTATTATTCGGGACTGGGGGAATGCTGGTTGTAAATATAATACAGCCGGGGAATCAAAATACAGGGGGAAGCAAGGGCCTCCGGACTTCATTTCTGGAGCTCTGATGGAAAAACATCAAGTGTTCTTTTGGCTATGGGAACACTACAAGGAAGGAGTTATCCTTAGTATAAATAAATGATGTATTTTATCAAATTATTACATGTACAGGCTGTCAATAATCAATACAGCCTGTCAATCATCTAATTACATCATCTGAGGGCGCTTCAAGCGCAGTTAGTTTGATGTAAAACATGTATTGATCAATTGATCAATAAATATTTGAAACACATAATCAAATTATGGTACGTATGCTTATTTCTGTTTAATTTGGTTATTTCATATATAAAGTTCTGTCCCATGAGATTACTTGTCATAATTGCTTGATGGGCGCTTTTCTAGCTCTCTATTGGATTATTTGACCATCAACTATCCTGGGAAAAGTGTCAGCATTTATTTGTTTCCCATGATTAAAAGAGCTTGTCATTTATTTTAATTGTACAAGTTTCTTTTGACTCATTTGAAGTTATATAATGTTTTCCTTCTCCCCTGTTTCTTTTCTTTCATGTATTAGAATGTTGGTTAACTTATACAGTATGTATTTGTATGAGTGAGCAATATTCAAAAGAATTTAAACAGTGTGATATTTATGTCAAATGTAGTTTAATATTTTATTTATGTGTTTAAAGGATAATTGCATAGTTCATTTAAGTTATTATCCCTTATTTTAAGGACTTATACATATTAGGATACTCTCATATTACATATGTTTATACCTAGTAAGTATTTTTAGCGCTTAGTAGGAGGATTGTTTAAGTTGATTTTATTAATAGAAGCAGTAGGTTTTCTAGGATACTTTGGCTGAGGTACCCTAGGTTATTTTACGTGCTCTATCAGAATATGTAATATTTTCCACTTATCTCATAGGGTAATGAGTTACGATTTCTTTTAATATTACTTTATTCATCATGTTTGTTTATTACATTATTACTATGTAATAATGTATATATTCTAAAGTTTTATCTTTTTCTTAAGTGTATTATAATGTATGCTACATTATTAATTGTGTAATAATTTCTCCTTCATATGTATTTTGATTACTTAATTAATTATTATTATTGTGTTCTAGTCAGGTTGTCTCTGAACTATTAGCAAGCTGGCAGCCTCAGTGATGCCGAAGACTTGAATCTTTCTAGCTACACTGGGTGAAAGCAAAAAACAGGTGGTAACACAAGGGTATGTGTCAAGGGGAAATGGGTAATGGTTGATTTAAATGAAAAGGTTTTAATAAGAACAATAAAGTTTCTATTAAGGGAGGGGCCTGATTTAAAGGGGTGGTTTATTGTTCCCTCCAAGTTTCTGGTCTTTTTGGTGAAAGAGTATGCCCAGACAGTAGTATACTACTGAATTATATAAGGAAATAAGACTTACTAGTTTAGTTCCAGGTAAGATGACTTCAGGAAGAGTATGACTGGTCTTGAGGGAATCCAATAACTGGGTAACAGGTTGGTGATTAGTGATGAGAAAGGTGAAAGGTGACTGGATGATCTTCAGGTCAGAACCAAGCAAAAACTATACTACATGACAGCCTATAAGACTGGTTTACAAGATTGGACGCTGGTAAATGTCAATGAAGATGGGGATATCATTTCGTGGGAAGGAAGGGCTGTTTGAATATTAATTCTTTTCCCTTGGGGGAAAAGTAGAAGCTCTGTTTTTCCCAGTCTAGTCTTCTACTAAGCCCTAGTTACCTGTATATATAACTGGTTTGGTTGGTTGGGCTTAGTTACATGTTTCAAAAGGCCCAAAGTGGTTTAATATTTTCCAGTAAGGTGAATAATTTTGTTTATTCCTTCCCTTTGGACCATGAGTTCATTTACAACCAACCAATTGGGCTATCTTGGCCTTAGTAGGAAAAGTATGGCCACGGTGTTGGTTGTGGCTTTTATTACAGGTGCCAGGTACATGTAACTATAGAAATGATGATGTAAACCTTATTTATGCATCATAAACAATCTCTATTGACCTTAATTAAATATTCTACTAGTATACTTTTAAGTTTTATGTGGATCTTCAAGTGATATAAAACCTTGAAGGCCTGTGAAGGGATATGAAGGAGTGATAATTATGGGGTACTTTTGCTGAGCTACCCTAGGTTAATTTAAATTTAGATTCAGAATATGAAACAATCACTGCCAGCATAATTGCCTAGGTTGAGTTCATCCCAGTTAAACTAGGATGCAAACAACCAATTTAAAGCAGGTTGACCTCAACCAATGAAATATAAAACCAAGGGGACTCCCTTGGATTTATATTTCATCAGTTGATTTCAACCAAGTTTAAATTGGTTGAGTGCATCCCAGTTTAACTGGGATGACTTCATCCTAGGAAATTATGCTGGCAGTGAATATTCCAAGTTCTCTGTATAATTTAGAAGTTATATGTAGATTCTGTGTTACGTGTTTTGTTATAATAAACTCTTTTGAAACAAAAGACATAAGGTGTGAATTCTTTTGAAACTAAGAAAAAAAGTTGTATATTGATACAGTTTGCTATAGTCAGGATTTCTCTGAATTAGTAGCAGGCTGACAGCACTGCCAGAATAATTGCCTAGGTTGAGTTCATCCCAGTTAAACTAGGATGCAAACAACCAATTTAAAGTAGGTTGACCTCAACCAATGAAATATAAAACCAAGGGGGGTCCCTTGGATTTATATTTCATCAGGTGATTTCAACCAAGTTTAAATTGGTTGAGTGCATCTCAGTTTAGCTGGGATGACTTCATCCTAGGCAATTATGCTGGAAGTGCAGATTCTGTAAGCCTTAAAGCCAGCACAAGCTGACCTAAAGTCTGTCTTATCTTCTTATTTAAGTCAACACTACCTCATCTTTTTTTAAGCTCAAGCATTAAGGTTTTTTTGACTTAGGTTTCTGATTCCTTGCTTGATTTTGACCTTAGTCTACACTGAACACTTTGCAATTTCTCCACTCCTTCTAGACTTACCCAACCTTGAGTGAAGTGAAAGAATTTCAGCCAACCACATGTATGCACCAGATTACATAATCAAACCTTGAATATTTGAAGTTGGTTTATCCCCCATTTCAGGCCGGATACAAAACCTCAAGAGACTCAGAACCACTCCCTCAGGAACCCAAGGATTCAACCAAGTTACAGCTCACCACTCTGACCAACAAAAGGCCTCTTTCACCGGCCAGTACTTCAAGTATTTTCAGTCAGTCCCCTTGTTGAACCTTTCTTCTCTGAAATTAGTCCTTCTCTTTCTTCCCCTCCTTTCTCCCCTGTCCCCTTCCTTCAGTCCTCAGATCAAATCAAGCTTCAATAATCAGATCAGATCACAATAGGTATTGTACACATGTGCAGGTGCTTAATCGTTCCCAAGTTGAGCATTCTGGTAGGCACATGGTGTGCTATGCGGTGCAGCCTGCAGTATTTATGCTTAGAGAAATTCATGCCTCATCTACACTTTCTCTGTCAATATACACAACACCTGATTTGTGTGACCAAAGTTTAGGCTTAAGAATATGTTTGTCAATATAACCGCTTCTGGTTTTCAGAAGTACCTGTTAGATCTTTAAACTGGATTTACATACTCAAGGAGTATAAAATAGGAATAACTTTCAGTGAGGAAATTGTGGGCCTGCTAAGCTAACATTAGATTTAGAGTAGTGTGGTTTTAGCTTGTTTAGCTATGCTACCACAAGGTTACTTTCAGCTTGAGATTTGGGAAGCTAACACTAAATAATTTCCACTGGAAGAAAAATTAGTGCTTTATAATGTAGTGGTAGTTCTATTGAAAAACAAAAGTTAACATAAAATAAATTTTGTGTTAGCTGATTTTTAGCAGTGTTAGCCGGGAAAAAATCTGCACTGACTGTTAGCGTTGAACAGCTGAGATATCAGCATAATGGCAAATGAGATGGAAAACTCCCCCAAGGGAAGAATAAGATTACATAGTATGTAGAGTTTATATACATGTGAGACTATTTACTTGGTTTGGTGAGAAGAAATGTGTAAATACATAGTGAAGCTAAACAACAAAATAAATAATAATGTGATGAATTTATGTAAAACCACAGTAATTATGTAAATCCTAAAGTGACGTGTCAAAACAAGTGTGGGCTCTTTTCAGCTACACTAAAATTTAGTGTATTGAAACTAAGCTGTAGTCTAGTTCTCTTTTCAGCTACGCCAACTGTTAGCATAGTTCTCTTTTCAGATACAATAACTATTAGTGTAGTGCCCTTGTCAGGTACACTAACTTTTATTTTAGTTCAATACTTGCATGCAGGAGTATAGAAATCAAAACAGGCATGAGTAAAACAATTGAAATAGCTGGTATTCACTGTACTCGTGCAACTACAGAAATTAAAACAGCTTCTTTGATTGTGGTACTTGCCCACACAGCAATTAAAAAATCTGTTTCAATTGCTGTACTCACACAAGTACAGCAATTAAAAAGGCATTTTTAATTGCTGTAATTTATGGAATATCAATACTGAATTTCAATCATCACAACATTGCATACATCAACATTAAATATCCAACCCACAAATATTCAATACTTAAGATGAAACTTTTCACCCAAGCTGTCTTCCTTTTTTCTTTAGTCAATCAATTACTCAATTAACTAAAGAAAAAGGAAAAGTCTCTTCTCATTCTTCATTTTTTCATTTATTGTTGACACTCCTCAATAAAATAATTATAAAGATTCTCAATCTTCATCATAATTGGGCAGATCAAACCCAAATCATCCTATCTTCAGGTCAATCATAAAGATTCTCAATCTTTATTGTCATTGGGCAGATCTAACCCAAGTCATCTTATAATCTTCAGATCCTTGCCAAGATCACCTCATCTAAAAATTATATACTTGCAAAAGTAAAACAATTAAATAAACTATGCTGATTTTTGTACTTGTGCAAGTACAGAAATTACCGCCACTGCTGTTTTGATTGCTGTACTTTCTCAAGTATAGCAACCAAAGCCACTGATTTCTAAGAAAAAAAAGAATTTATTTTTTCAATTTAGTTTTAAATGATGGATCTTGGGACAATACTGTCCTGAGGAACTGATTAGAATCATCAGATTCATGAAAATACTAACTTGAAAGCATCACAGCTTCAAAGCAAGAACAACTGTGAAAGGGAAAAACTTTCACTGTTCCCACATCCTTTTCTTTTCCCAACCAAGTCACACCAACTATTGGTAAAACAAGGTATGGAATCCACCCAAAACATTCTGTTCAGATGGTTTGCTCTTCTGGCTCTATGATTTTGATCCTGGTTGCAATTTCAACACAAGACAGACATTGCATTTCTCTTCTAACAGATTCAATGTAGCAGGACTTTACCTGTTGAATTGTCATGAGCCTTATTGCCGGCCTGCCCGCACCAAAGCCCGCACCACATGTAGATAGTCTATCACGTACATGTCACAGACAGACCACGTTATAGTCTGTCAGGACGAGGATCCACATCTCTTCCTCATCCTGGAATCTACATTATAGGATCCTGAAACCCCAGAAACCCCAGAACCCCATAGCCTTCCTCTCCACAGATCAGACCATAACATATTGCAGGATCTAACACTACGGAGACAAAGGAAAGAAAGCAACACCCAGACACCTGAAAAAAACCAGACAGACAACCCGAACAATCCCAACTCCACCCGCACCCAAAAGATGGACGAAGTAGAGCAACTCCAACGACAGCTCGAGGAGATGACTCAAGCAAGGGAGAACAAACGATCCCGCCAAAGAGCGGCCGAAGCACAACGGGACCAACCATCCTGACCAACCGGTTCCACCCCAACCCGCGGACCAAAGATCGCATGTCCTGACAAGTTCAATGGTGAGCGCGGGACGAAGGCAGAAACGTCCGCCCGACAAGTGGCGATTTACACCTTGGTCAACAGCTCCATGTTCCCAGACGACAGGACAAAGCTGTTATTTTCTGCTTCCTATCTTACTGGACCCACCGCCGTGTGGTCCGCCCCGTACATAGACCTAGTCACGGAAGGGGCGGACTTCTCGTACGACGGGTGGACAAAGGATTTTGGAACGATGTATTTCGACTCCGAGAAGAAAGGAAAGGCAGAACGGGCGTTACGAGCGCTACGACAGACAAGGACAGTGGCCGACTACACCCACACATTCCTCACCCACGCTACTGCCACCGGATGGGAAGTCCCGACCCTCATCAGCCAATACAGGCAGGGCTTAAAACGGGACATTCGGACGGCACTAGTACTGGCCCGCACCACCTTCACCACTGTCAATGAGGCAGCGGGTCTAGCCATGGAGCTTGATTCAGAGATGCACGGGGCGGAAACAACCACTGGATTTGCGAAGTCTCAGCCAGATCCCGACGCCATGGACACATCTGCGATCAGCGGCCGACTGTCCGAGGACGAGAAGGCCCGCATGATGCGGGAAGGACTTTGCTTCCGCTGCGGGACGCAAGGAAATATCTCTCGGGAGTGTCCAAACAAGAAAGGGAAAGGACGGACACCTGCCTCAGTCTCCGCACTCAAGGACCAGATCCAAAAGCTAGCCGATGGACTGGCGGCGCTTAAAACGGAGGGACAGGCGGACAAGGTGAACAAGGGACGGGCCAATAAGTCAAAAAATGGAGACGCTTGGGAATGAAGGTTGTGCCCTTCCCGAGCGTAGCGGAGTTGTCATGCAGTATTGGTGCTAGTCAGACATTACATGTAAATGAAATTGATCCCGGATGTTTCCCTTCATGCACCATCACAACTCCCAGAGCCACACCCCAAAGCCCCTATCCCCCCCTATCCTTCCTCATAGACTCCAGAGCAACTCGCGACGTTCTGAGTGAATTGTACGCATCCCAATGGGGACTCCTCGAGGCCGCTTCGGCCTTGGGGCCAACCGTCTTTGGATTTGACGGGTCCGCAAGCAGAGCAACCCATGTGATAGACCTAATGTTGAACGACGAACCCCGCCCGTCCCGATCCATCATTACACGACTGAAAGACTCGTATGATGGGATCCTAGGGATGCCCTGGATCCGCCAATATGGACACCAAATCAATTGGACAAACCGTACCCTATGGACCCCGGACATTGCGGCCGCTTCGGCGGTTTTGTCTATTGCGAAAAACACCCCAACCGGCGAGTCGGGGAAAGCTAGGAAGATTGACGAGGGGGTGTGTGTTCTGAACACAATAACGCCCCCGCAATGTGAGTTCAATATCCCTATCCCCCACATCATTCCCAAAACGGCTGGCAAGCTTGTACACCCTGTAGATAGACCCCAGAACCCCACATGGAATCCCGAAACCCAACACCCCAACCACGTACCCAATGAAACCGTATCCAATCAAACTTGTGCTACTGCGGCAGCAGTATCGTCCTACCCGCCAACATCCCTGCAGAAGGTTGAAAGGCCCATGGGGAACGCTAGGATTAGTGACAAGGGGGTGTGTGCTTGCAGCACAATAACGCCCCCGCAATGTGAGTTTGACAACCCCCGACCCCATACTTTACCGCCCGAGACAGCTGGAAAGCTTGTACGCCTTTTAGATAGATTTGCAAGCCCCGCCAAGAACCCCAAGACTCGACACTCTGACCAGGTACCCGATGAAATTATTGCTACTGCCAAGGCAGTATCGTCCTCTCCGCCAACATCCCCGCATACGGTCTACAGGCCCATGGGGAAAGCTAGGATTAGTGACAAGGGGGTGTGTGCTTTTAGCACAATAACACCCCCGCAATGTGAGTCTGATAGATCTCCCCCGCATTTGAATCTCGAAACAGCTGGCAAGCCTCTTTCCCCCCTAGGACATACCCCTGCAGTGATCAGCACGGCCAAAACATCGTGGTCGACATTGGCCTGATTGGCAGCAAAAGGGAAAGCCACGACTGCGGAGCGGACTACGGAAGAATTAGTACCGCGGTGCTATCACCAACACCTTGACATGTTCCGGAAATCAAGTGCCATGAGACTTCCCCCGCGAAGAAAGTATGACTTCCACGTAGATCTGATCCCAGGAGCCACCCCACAGGCCGGAAGAATCATCCCGCTATCCCCAGCAGAGAACCAGGCACTTGATATTATGATTGCCGAAGGACTGACAAGCGGGACCATTCGACGGACCACATCCCCGTGGGCGGCACCAGTACTATTCACTGGAAAGAAGGATGGAAACCTACAACCCTGTTTTGACTACAGGAGACTCAACGCGGTAACGGTGAAGAACAAGTACCCGCTCCCACTGAGAATGGCCTTAGTTGACAGCCTTTTGGATGCGGACACATTCACAAAGCTCGACCTCCGCAACGCATATGGAAACCTCAGAGTTGCGGAAGGCAACAAAGATAAGCTGGCTTTCATCTGCAGGGCAGGACAATTTTCCCCGCTTACCATGCCCTTTGGTCCCCCGGGAGCGCCAGGATACTTCCAATACTTCATGCAAGACATCCTCCTCGGACGGATTGGGAAAGACACTGCTGCATACCTAGATGACATCATGATCTACACGCGGAATGGGTCGGACCATGCGGAAGCGGTGGGCAGTATACTGGACACATCGAGCAAGCACCAATTGTGGCTGAAACCGGAAAAGTGTGAATTTTCAAGGCCAGAAGTAGAATACCTAGGATTATTGATATCATTCAACCGGATCAGAATGGAACCCGCAAAAGTGCAAGCAGTAACTGACTGGCCCGCACCGAAGAATGTCACCAAACTTCAACGATTCATTGGATTTGCTAATTTTTACCGCCGGTTCATCAACCATTTCTCAGGAAAGACCAGACCGCTCCACAACCTGACAAGAGTAGAAACCCCCTTCGTGTGGGACGCCAAGTGCAACTCCGCGTTTGAATTCCTCAAAACCGCCTTCACATCCGCTCCAATCCTGAAAATTGCGGACCCGTACAAACCGTTTGTCCTCAAATGTGATTGCTCCAATTTCGCGCTTGGCGCGGTACTGTCCCAGGTTTGCACCAAGGACCAGGAACTTCACCCAGTAGCTTACCTGTCCCAATCCCTTGTGCAGGCGGAACGCAACTATGAGATCTTTGACAAAGAGTTACTGGCTATTGTGGCTGCCTTCAAAGAGTGGCGGCAATACCTGGAGGGGAACCCACACCGACTGACGGCAATTGTATACACCGATCACCGTAATTTGGAAAGCTTCATGACAACCAAGCAGCTCACGAGAAGACAGGCAAGATGGGCGGAGACCATGGGATGTTTTGACTTCGAGATCATGCTCCGACCAGGACGCCAATCGACAAAACCCAACGCCCTATCCCGCAGACCGGACCTCGCCCCAGCACCGGGAGAAAAGCTGACCTTTGGTCAGCTTTTGAAGCCAGGTAACATCACAGAGCGGACGTTTGAGGAGCTTGCGGAATGTGCGGAATTGGACAGCTGGTTTCTGGACGAATCAATTCAAATGGATGACGGGGAACATTGGTTTGAGGTGGACGTGATGGGGACTGATTGGGAAGATGCGGGAACGGACGACCTAGCGTTGTCTGACGCCGAAATCATTGCCAGGATTAGAGAACTGACCCCACATGACCCAAAATTAGCTGACTGGATTAAGCTGTTACAGAAACCAACAGGGGACCACAACAGGTATGCGGAAGCCGACGGGGTACTCTATGACAAGGGACGGATAGTGGTACCAGCGGACTCGGCATTGCGGACGATGATCCTCAAAAGTCGACACGACACAAAGTACGCCGGCCACCCAGGCAGATCCCGCACGTTGGCATTAGTACGGAGAAGGTTTGTGTGGAATGGAATGAAGAGATTTGTCAACCAGTACGTAGACGGCTGTGATTCATGCCAAAGAGTCAAATCTAGCACTCGACGGCCGTTCGGAACATTAGAACCCCTCCCGATCCCCGCAGGCCCATGGACGGACATTAGCTATTATTTGATCACTGATCTCCCTGAATCCCGCTTGAGTGACAGCATACTAACAGTAGTAGACCGACTGACCAAGATGGCCCACTTCATCCCATGCAAGAAAACCATGAATGCGGAGCAACTAGCGGAACTGATGGCAGAACACGTATGGAAACTCCATGGAACCCCCAAGACAATTGTCTCAGACCGGGGAAGTATATTTATCTCCCAAATCACACGGGAATTGAGCTCCTGCATGGGGATTAGACTACAGCCATCCACAGCGTACCACCCAAGGACAGATGGACAATCCGAAATCGCCAACAAAGCAGTCGAGCAATACCTGCGGCACTTTGTTTGCTACCAACAGAACGATTGGGCCCCACTCCTCCCAATGGCTGAATTTGCTTACAACAACAACGACCACACATCGACAGGAGTTTCCCCATTCAAAGCCAACTACGGGTTCAACCCGGCATATAGCGGAACCCCCTCAACAGAACAATGCATCCCCGCAGTAGAGGAACGACTCCGCAAACTTGCGGAGGTCCAAGGAGAACTCAAGCATTGCTTAGAAGAGGCGCAAGAAACAATGAAAGGCCAATTTGACAAGAAAACAAGGGAAACACCGGAATAGGACGTAGGGGACAAAGTATGGCTAGACGGACGCAACATTTCAACGACCCGCCCCAGCCCAAAATTGGAACATAGATGGCTGGGACCTTTCTCTATCTGTAAAAGAATCTCAAGATCCGTGTATAAGCTAACACTCCCTATATCCATGCGGGGGGTACACCCCGTATTTCACGTATCAATACTCCGCAAACACAGACCCGACGAGATTGCGGAACGACGGAGGGAAGACCCGGAACCAATTACAGCGGACGGCGGGGATGAGTGGGAAGTTGAAGAGGTACTGGACTGTAGAAGATGACGCAGGAAGACCCAATACCTGGTCAGCTGGAAGGGATTTGGAACAGAAGACAACTCATGGGAACCGGCGGAAAATTTGAAGAATTGCGAGGAACTGGTAGCGGGATTTAATTCAAGATTTCTGAATGTGGCAACTACTCATCGGCGGAGGCGGAGAAGGAAGTGAGGAACAAAATTGATAAGAGGTGGAATTTTTTTCTTTTTTTCTTGATTGGCGAATGAGTGGAGGATTTAGCATTACAAGGGGGATAATGTCATGAGCCATATTGCGGGCCTGCCCGCACCAAAGCCCGCACCACATGTAGATAGTCTATCACGTACATGTCACAGATAGACCACTATATAGTCTGTCAGGACAAGGATCCACATCTCTTCCTCATCCTGCAATCTACATTATAGGATCCCAAAACCCCAGAAACCCCAGAACCCCATAGACTTCCTCTCCACAGATCAGACCATAACATGAATCCATGAAAACAGATTTTATGAATCAGCCATGTTACCTGGTGAAACTAACAGTTAGCGGGAAAACAATCTGCTATTTGAGCATAGTGTAGTGTGAAAAAAATCAGCTGACAGTCAACATTTAGCATAGTGTAGTGTACATCTGATGCTGCTACACTAATCAGAACTTCAGAATGTGTTCCAACCTATAAATAGGTCTGCAACAAAGGCAACTTAAGGGTGAGAGGGTTTGTGTAACAAATAAGTGAGGACAGATTCTCCTCCTGTGTTTAATGACAATGGTTGGTGGAATAATAAGGTATGAAATGGTGCTGGATAAAAAATATACTCGCAACAAGGTTACTTCCAAGATTTAGTAAGGCAACACTACAAATTTAATTCTGGGTGTGACTTTGAAATCTGGGTGAAACACCAAAAAGGCAGTAAAGGGGGATGTTTATGTAGGTTTTCTTTCCTTCAGCTCAAAGTACGTTTTTATATAGTACTTGGCTGGGTGCTTTATTGCTCGTACAATTACATGTGTAATTCTCAAAGTCCATGTTGAATTACCATGTGTGTCAGCCACCATGATATTACATGTAAGTATTTAGCATGTAATACTTGAAGCTGCAATCTTGAATAATTATAATTATTCTTTATTTTTATTATCTTTTATTTACATTGACCTTTATGACAGAAAGAAAATTAGACTTGGCATTTTATCATTTTGTATAGTAGTTTAACAGCTAACAACTGGCTTAGAAACGTATGATGTAAACAGAAGGATCTGAGTTCAAGCCACACTCATGACCACATTCAATAAAACCTTTTATTTACATTATATCTATTTTTTATCAAAAATAAGTTATAATATAATTAATGAAAATCCTTGGAAAATTAATTTTCAAACATGCAATAAATGGATAAAGACCCATTTATTGGCATAGTTTTCTTCTTGAAAATCCTGGAAAATCCAAGATTAACACATATTAATTTATAGTATAAAATTACACACAAATCAAGGTAAATCTTTATGTAAACTATATTAAATATGCAATAAATACTTATAAGTTAATTCCCACCTGATTGGCTCTCCAGGGCAAGCATATTTCAAGTATAAACCCCAAAGGAATTTCTATGTACATCTAATTAATAATTATTTAGTTTAATCAGGGTGAAATAAATATTAAATTATGTTAATTAATGTGGAATAACTATGGCATCATTTTAATTAAAAATGACACCATGTTTCACTTCTTACCACGAAAAGGCTGATAAGATTCACCTGCCAAATTTCCCCCAATCCCCATTGTCAAATGAATTCACAGGTGGGATTACTCCAAAATATGTATTATTTAAGAGGAGGTTTTCTTCACCAAATTGAAGACATCCTCCCCCATCGATTTTAACTATACATAGATAACTTATTATAAGCTACCAAGGCGCTCACCTTCTCCTGTAAGCTAGGAGGACTGGCCTTTTTTACTTATAACTATCTTTGATAGTTAGAGTTCTTCAAAAAACCCCCAATTAAATTAAAAATCCTTAATTTAACTGGAAGAACCGTTTTAAAGTCTGGTTAGCCCTTCTGAGGATATTTATTCCCATAACAGAATTCTGGCAGCAGGGTAGTAACCTGTTTATTTTATACTTAGTGTTTTAAACAAAACACCAAAGTGATATTGGTTATATTTATGATTATTACCCTTTTAAAGTGTAAAGTCTTTTAATTCCTTACTGTAAACGCCACAATCAGTGGAGTAGAGTACAGTTTGTTGACAATGCGGGCTTAACCTGTATGTAGACCATGTGTCCTTTAATTAATCTGGCACATGGTGTTTGGGGCTTAGTATTGAGACAAGTGGCTTGATATTCTCAATCTGGAATAGCCACTTGTCTCAATGCAGAAACCATTCATTTGGACTGTTTTAATATTTTTTCCAGCAATATATATGTGTTATGTCTTGCCTTTAGATGATACTCCTTATCTTTCCATGGATAAGGTAATTATTCTATAAGCTTCAAATATTATAAGGTATGTGTCTTGATTATTATGGGTTTTCCATTATTACATAAGCTATGAGGCTGTATTTCCCTTTTTCTAAGGATCTTCAGTTTATTTGAAGTCTTTAGGGCAATCATTACTGGCCTAGATGTAGGTTTAGGACACCTTGATTGTCTCTAAGGCTGACAGTAGTGGTTATTTTCCAAAGCTAACACTACAAAAGATTTGGCTGAGAAATTTCCTCTCATGTTATCTGTTAGTTGAGCAGATTGTAGCATCAGCTAACACAAAAAATCTTCAGGAAAAAAACCCCTACACTCACTTTTAGTGGACAAATAGTGTAGCATAGCACTCTACCATTGATTGAGGGACCCTAGGTTAATTTTTACAATTTATTTTTATTTATACTTTATTGTTTTTTATTTTTTATATTGTTTTTTAATTCTGACAGGTTGTCTCTGCCATAGTAGCAAGTGGACATGTAAAACTCCTCCTTTGTTGGGTTATGCAAGGCCACACAGACCTGATTAATTCATCAAACTCTGAGTACTTAGTCTGCCTTTTCCCCTTTACCTAGATGGAAGAAATCCCTTCCCTCACATCTAGGTAACTGTTTCTCCATTCTTTCTTCCATTTTTATTTCCTTCTTAATTCTGTCTTCCACTCTAGCTGTACTAATTATGAGAGATCCCTTCTCTCACATCTAGCTTTAAAATTAAAACCCCCTTTGGTTCTAGAACTCCTTGGACTTTTCCCTGTCCATTCAGTTAGATCTAGTGAAGAGGACACACCTCTTAAGGACACTTGTGGGGCTGGAAGAACCAGAGGTGGTCAAGTTTGTGGAGTAAACTCAAATTATATTTCTAGGGAAACTCAAACTTCTGGGTCTACCAATGGGGGGAATCCACTTACAAAAGATTCTTTGCTACTAGTTCCCCTAGCAGCACCTTTTGATGAACTTCCAAAAGATATAAAGGAAGAAAAATATCATGATCATCAGCATTTCCAATGACAGAAGTTGGAATCCAAGTTCAGGGACATTCTTAACAAGCTACCATTAGATGACCTACATTGCCTAGCCGAAACATACACAAAATATCAGTGTCTCATACCCAAAGATCTGCACCAACTTCAGCAGGCCTACTTTTCTTATCAATGCAACACATCTATTGGATTACATGCAAGAAAATGCTGAAGATCAACCCTGGACTTTCCTATCTGGGGTTGTTAAGCCAAATGCAGGGAGCAACATGTTTCAACCATTTTTGCATGTACAGTGAGGTGGCAAGTTTAACACATAATGACAGTGAGTTTATGAAACCAATCCTTGAATGCACTGTTAGATTTAACTGAGCAAACACATCAAGTCATCTGCAGTGAAACACTCTCATAACAGGTGGGAGTCTGCTTAGAGAACAATTTATTGACATGATGAATAAAGAAACTCCAAACCCATGCAACAGTTTCTTTTTTGTTGCCAAATATGCAACAGGTGAGGTGTCTTGGGGCGCCTGTGTACACTACCTCCTTATCACTTATCCTGGTTTTCAGACCAACAGTTGAGAGCTGCTTTGACCTAGGATTTCCTAGGTTGCATAGTCTTCTTGACTACAGCTCAACTAGCCGGAGGAGACTGCATTGGTCTTCCCCAGTTAATCCCACTATCAACTACCCTGATCTATACTGACCCATATCCATACGTTCCTACAAGCTCCACCTGCCTCTCTTTTTAAAACACAACAAGAATAACCTGGCCCAATGTGAATGACAAAGACAGGATAATATATATCTAAGAGCATCCACAGTTGTCTTGATAAGTCAGCTTGATAAGCTAACTTTATCAAGATGACTCCCCACTTGTGCGCTCAATAGCACTTGATAGCTGTAGAATTGCTAGGATTCTCAATAGAGGCCCATAAATTTATGGACATTGAGCTCAATAAGTTAACTTGTGAACAAGTTTCACAAGTCACCTCATTGTGAACCCTTCCCCCATTTGACACCCCCGAGAGCTCCCCACTCATAAACACCCCCATGTAGTGCTCCCCTGCAGCTCAAGTTATCAACTCGAGTTGCAGAGGAGCACGAGTGTGGCACCAGCTCAACAACCTAGCAATAGAGCCGGGTTGTTGAGCTGCAAGTGGGGACACTCTTGGTAAAATAACTGTTGAGCTCACTAAGAGCTCAAAAGTTGTCAAAAATTTATCCGCACAATTGTGGATGCTCTAACCCGGCTAGAGAAGATGCAGTTTTAGTTTAGTGTGTAATCAAGAAACGATAGAGCAAGAGATTCAAGATGAGAAAAGTTGTGAGTGTCTATGGTACGGCTAAACGGACAAGATGGGGCAAGACAGATAATTGACTACATAGGGGTGTTAGCTGGGATGAAATCACTGGTGATCATCATTGTCGTCGGAGAAAGAGGAGGACGAGTCCCAATGAGGACGGTCCAGCTGAGGAGGGAGCAAGATTTCCATTGACAGACGCTCATACTGGCCGTCGACAGATCCCCGCTTTTGGATGACTCGGGCGCCGACGACCTCAGCGTCAGCCGGGTCCAAGAGGGAGGGTTGGGCGCTGGTAGCTCGTTGGTAAAAGTGGATGAGTAGGTTAATATACAGGTAGAGCAGACAGCCGATCGAGATTTGGCCGAGCACGTAGGTCGCATGGTCAACGCCAATTCGAAAGATCAAGAGCAGTTGTTCCTCGGTGGCTGACATGAACATGACCCTTGAAAAACAAACTCAACTATCAACAGATCATCTTGAAGCACGTTTTCGCGCAGTGTCGACTTACCCACTGATGGTAAGGAGTAACGGTGTGAGATGATCGAGGGGATCTAGTCCGAGCTCAAGCTGGCCATTGGGGACGGAGTGGGGTTGCCGAACGACGGATATGATCTTGACTAGACCGGCAGCCATGAGGGTAGCCCCGAAGGCGCCATGAACTCGGGTTGAGATTTCGAGCGATTGCTGGTGCGACTGGAACGCCCAGCCGGTGATTATGATCACCAGTCCCGACATCACCAAGCGTCGGCCGGCCCGCAATAGATAGATTCCTAGTCCGCCCGCACACGCCCAAATTACTCCCAGAAAGGTGTGCTGTAGGTCTTTGTGTGACCAATGCGGCCCGGCGGAGAAGAATACGCCATGCTCCCTATTCACATTGATTTGTATCTTTCAATTAGCAATTTTAACAACTGTCATAGCATGATAGTTGACCTTACGTGAATGTATTCACGACACCCCATGCCGTAATCACACAGCAATCCAAATACTCTTGACTGACTTGACGAGACCGTAGCCAAGGTTTTCCGAACTCCAACATACTGACCATTACGACGCCGTAGCCGACAAAAGCTGATCCCATCTACCAAATAAAAGGAAACGCGCCAAAGGGAATGGTCGGTCTCCAAACAAAAATACAAGACAGGCTTGAGGAGGAGATCTAGGCACTTACAATCATATGTGCCAGACATTGTCCGAGATGATCGCCGTAACAAAAGCCTAAGCTACCCACCTAAACCAAACCAAACAAAGATGAGGAAACGCAAGAGAGCCTAGGATGTGTCTTAGATAGGACGAGCGGGAGGATATGGGAGAGAAAAAGGAGGCCCACAACACCGAGTAAGATCTGTATCCAAGAGAGAAGGAAGAAAGATTTACCGGTGATCGAATGAGAGAGCTGGATGACGGATCTCAATGTGGAGTGTTCGAGCCAATGAGATTTGAGGAAGAAGCCTTGAATGATCTGAGCGAGCAAAAGGAAGAAGAGTACTGAACCAAGGGTGGCGTGCAGGGTAGGTGGGTAAGGATGGCGTGCGGCCAGATGGGGGAGGATCGTTGCTGGAAGTGAGAGCAACAGGCCTGCAATAGTCTGGACGGGCGCATGGAGTCGGGAGCGTGCAAGGCCGAGGATGACGCCGATGGGCAGGAGGAACCCCCAGCTGAGGAGTTGGAGAAAGATGTGGACGACCACTAGTGCTGGGGGACTCTGTGAAAATTTAAAGGTATCCCAATCAGCATTCATACCTATGGTTTCTCGAATACCGATTGATTGAACCACTTACTATTGGCAAACTACCCTGTGGGGATGGCATTGAGGAATGGTCACCATGACCAGCAACCAGCTGGGCCCCGCGAAATAAAGGGAGGACAGCCAGGATCAGGACAGCTTTCTGTGGAGTTCACCGGTTCATTTCTGTGCGGCTGACTTTTCATACAAAAAGAGAAGAAGAGGAGGTTGGCGATGAGTTAACAGTCTGTTTCTTACTGGAGAGGCGAAGACTTGCACGTAGGCAAAGACTTACACGCAGGCCGGAACCCTTTGACCTATACGCTCAAGTGAGTTAAAGTCAAATGGCCAATGGACACCACGTCGTCAGACCATCAACCTTTGAGCGAAAAAATATGACAAATTCACACGATTCATGAGATAGTGAAGCGCACACAGAAACATCAGGATCATGAAATGCGTACCAGCCCAGCTCTGTTCTGGTTAGCTTGCTACGTTTTTCTAGTTATGTATGTATAATGTATGAGTTGTAAGCTGATGACCAGAAGACTGCTTGTTTGACGGTTCACATATGGACTTTGGAGCAAGGGAAAAAATACAATTGGGATTCACATTTTAAGCTTTAATGACTGGCAGAGTTCAAGTCAGTAATTAACAGCTGGAGTGATAACCGATTTCCGCAACCATCAAGCAAGTAAACCAGCAGTGGCCAGCTACAAATGTGAACCGACCGATGGGCAATCTTCAGAATCAACCGGCAATCCCATGATGTATGCTCATCGGCTGGTGATAAGTATCATATGGTCTGATTGTTGTGTAGCTATTTGTGGTGTTCAAAATTGCATAAGATGTGTTTACATAAAATCATAAACTGCAATTTTGGCTGGGAGATGTCATTTTAAGTTTTATGTACGCTGACATCTCCCAGCCAAAATGGCAGTTTATGATGTTATGTAAACACATCTTATGCAATTTTGAACACCACAATTTAATTCGTCTCCATCACATCACCCTTTTGTTTCATAAAGTTGTAGCTAACTTTACTAACCATCAAAGTAGGAATCTTAGTAGATATCTAGCTCGCCTCTTGGTTCACAATATTGAGGTTTTGTGCAACAGGCAATCTCACTTCAAAACCCTTGTAAAGTATCTCAGTTCTTCAAGTCTTTGGAAACCTCGCTTTGTGCATGACTGGGATCCGTCCCATCAATCTGGAGAGCCCACGTCGTCTAAAATGGGGAGAACTTTTCCAGATTGGTTGACCTAAGGAGCTCAATAGAGGTCCATAAATTTATGGACCTCCATCAAGAATTCTAGCAAATTGATAGTTTTCAAGCGCTATTGAGTGCATGAGTGGGAGTCATCTTGATAAAGTTAGCTGATCCAGCCGACTTATTGAGACGACTGTGGATGCTCTTAGTGGTCTTTAAAATTAAAATCATTAATATTGCATAAATATAAAATCATAAACAACTTTGATTGGGATTATGTAAGCACCTCTCAGCCAAAGTGATTTATGATTTTATGTTTATGCATTTATGATTTCAATTTTGAAGACCACTATTATCAACTTTTGGCAGGAGACAAGGTGCATGCACACGTGTAAATCTTCCTGATAAGGTAAGTCGTTCTGGCTTTCACAGGTCACCTCTTGGTGAACCCTCCCCCCAATTGACATCCCCGACTTCAACCTCTCCCCAAATCCCTCCCCCCCAAGGTATTGACTCGAGTTGCAGAGGGCACGAGTGTGGAACGGCTTGATAACCCAGCAATCAAGCCGGGTTATTGAGCCACAAGTGGGGACAGGCTTGATAAAACAACAATCAAGCTCACTAAGGGCTCCACAGTCGTTGAACATTTATCAAAACAACTGTGGATGCTCTAATGGATATCAAGTTTTCACCGGAAGATAGGGTTTAAATCAAGCTGTTGGGTGTGTAGAGCAGGAAATCCTGGAGAATGAGTAGACATAAATGGAATAAAACTCCCCCAAGGGAATTAAAATTCAGAGAGGAAAGAGAGTATTTATAGAGTACTTGATAAATACATAGTCTGGTTGATGAGAAATAAATCCATAATAGACTATGAAAATAGAAAATATGGGCATAAAATACTATGATATACTGTGAAAGTATAAATATAGAAATAAGAACATATTTTGACATAACACTGGAGGTCTTCCCGTTGTCTGGAAGCTTCCAGATTCATATGATTTTCAAATTTTTCCAGATCCCACCTCCTGTCAGCTTATTCCTTCCAATTTTGTAGAGTTAACCCTTCCAACAATCCACATGGAAAAATTACCAAACACCTACAATGCCACCAACTCAGGTCCCTCATATCAGCCCCTCCAGTCAACCAGGCACCACTTTCTTTGGCAATCCTACAATCAACGCTGTGAGAACTCCTTTTGGGACGGGGGTAGTTCTGTGAGGGGGAAATAGCAGTAATAGTATTTCAGGTATGTATGAATTTATTACAACTGTTAAGGGTGGTTTGAAAGACCTGCCCCTCTATTTACTACAAGAGTTAACACAACAATTTTATTTATTGTTGTGGCTGATAACTTTCTTTTTGTTTTCTTTAAGAGAACTGTTCATGTAGTAATCTCTTATCAGACAAAGATTTAATTTCAACTTACAAATAATCAGCAATGAGCTTGATGAAGGGATCAGGGACGTAGATAGTAGATGGATTGTTACAGAAAGTTTGATAAATGGAATACAAGGCTTTTGGAATTGATGAGGAACAAGTATTTATATGTTTTATGTTTTATTTATTTATTTATAGATGTAGTCTGAGGAAATGAGTAAAAAGATGTTTTGGTATAATGTGAAATATTCAAAGTGTTGTACCCTCTTCCTTAACTTAGTTAAAAGAGAACAAATTTCCCTTTTGTTTCTCTTGTGTATTTTAAGCTGATATGAAAGATTTTGTTGTGGGTCACCTGATTAAGATCACACTATTTTATATGGATGAGTAATTTTATTTAGTTTTCTAGCTAGATGGTGGGGTGTGGGATCCAAGTGGGATGCTACTGGGATGATTTTTTTTCTGGGGGGGAACAACCTCCCCTTTACATAGTAAAATGTGAGGGATTTTTGCTGGTGGGATGTCTGATTGAGGTATTTATGCTGATGAGGTCTCTTCTTCTACGCTGCCTTCATGCATGGAGTGCATAAAGTGAGCTATTTCTGCTGGTGAGGTTATGTACTTAGACTGTGCCACAGATCATGTGCTGCGTCTTGTGACCTAAAGTGAGCTATTTCTGCTGGTTAGGTTATGTACTTAGACTGTGCCACAGATCATGTGCTGCGTCTTGTGACCTAACACCAAACTATATACTACTTCTATATATATATATTATGTACTTATTATTTGCAATAATTCTTTTTAACTGTATAACTTTTGATTTAGCCGTGCAAACCCTACAATAATTGGGTGTCTTATGGATTAAATTTACCCTAGATTTCAATTATGCACTTATATTGCTACTATTTTAGCTTCTGAAAGATAATGAAAGAATATAATCCTGCCTGATACTTGAAACAGGGTTTGGAATACCACAAGGCATAGCTCAACAACAGCAAGATTCTGAAGAAGCAGCTATGCTAGTCCTTGCGCTTGCAACAATGGGCAGTCCTTTCTGGCAAATAAAAACTTATCTAACACGGGCGGATCTCCCTAGAAACCCTCTATTGGACAGTGCGTGGGTGTATCTATGGAGCAGTCAAAGCAACCAAGCTTTCATCAAAACAATGGGCATCAATGTCCAAACCTTTGACACCTTGCTGAATGGTTTTACAACCCAATGGCATTCAGAGAAAATTGTGCAAAAAAATGTCAATCAACATGGAGACCCGCAAGTGTTTAGGCAATGACTCAACGCTGCTGGCTGTTTGGGGCTGGTCCTCCACTGGCTATGTTCAACAATGTTTGCATCCTCTCTCCAGCAAATGTTTTCCATCACACCAGATGTCTGTTCTTGATATGTGGAGACAGGCCTTCAGCATCTCTTTGTGGTTTTGAAAAAGTTAAGAAAAGTGCAGATCATCTAACCATCAACCAAGTGCATGATTACATCATACAGCAAGGCAATTGAGAAAGATTTTCCACGGCTCAAACAGTGCTTTGGGTTTGTTGATGGCGTGAAACTGCCAGTCCTACTTTCAGAAGATGATGAGGAAGTCCCATCCATTACAGATGGCATTGGTGCACTCAAATAAATTGACCAATTTCTTTATCATTAACAGTGTCCAGAATGAATACTACAATGGTTGGACATTTTCCCACTATTGCAGTTGCATCCTTGCATTTCCCCGGACAGCTTGTTGATTTATTCATTTTTGAAAGCCCCGGGTTTGTGGCACAATGCTGCATTTTCAAAGCCCCTATACTTGGAGCTGCTTCACAACACACCACCAGGGTATCAAATTCTAAGCAATACAGCTTTCCCTTGGAAATCAGAGAGGCTACAGAAGCGGATTCTTGCACATGTCAAACATGGTGATTGCCTTCCAGCAAGCCCAAGGTCTTACTCTAGGCTGAAGGTCCTCAACAATCAGGTCATCTCAGCAAGGCAGGCTGCAGAGTGGGGCATGTGTTGAATCCAAGGAAGTTTTTTGCAGCTGAAGTTGTCCCTCCCGGCAAGCAATAATCAATTCTGATTTGATCTCCTTGAGATAGTATGCCAATTGCATCAAGTTTGGACTTGCATTGTTGGAATAAATCAAATGAAGACTGTGTATGAAGCAGCTTGGGAAATTTCAAGGGTCTTATACCAGGAATTCTCTTGGGTGTTGTTCTCTGACATTGAAAAGCAATTTTGTATTAGTCAGTATTATAATAGATGTCTGTAGATCCACTTAATCTTGCAAAACACTTCTCAAAATTTTATTTCCCAAAGTATAAAGTATATTGAATATACATAGAAATGAAAAGTAACAAGAGATTACATTACAGCTAAAAGAGAGAAGAAAAAAAAATCAAGAGAGAAAAAAATCAAGAGAACAAAATTGAGAGAGATAAAAATTGAGAGAAAAAAATCAAGAGAAAAAAATTGAGAGAGAAAACAATTGAGAGAAAAAAAATTGAGAGAAAAGAAATTGAGAGAAGAAAGAGAAAAAGATACATAAACTACATTCATTCTTCTGATTCAGGTAGATTTGAGGATCCTGCCAAGGTGAAGTGAGAGGCTGAGGTCATTGATGGGCCGCCAGTTTGTCACGCTCTGTGATGCCAAGGACTGATATCCCTCTAGCTACACAAGGTGCAAGGCAAAAAATATGGGCAAAAAAGAGGTTTTTGATCTTTTATATTAATATTTAAAAGATCAAAGATTTTGTGGAGGGGCCAGCAAGCTGGGGTGTTTAGTTCCCTCCAAAGGTGTTTGTGCTAAAAGCAGAGAACTGAACCTTTGAAACTGGGGCCTGCAAGCAGGGGTGCTTATTCGCAGTGAAATAGTGGCTAATAAAGGGCCACAACTCCTAGTAGAAAAAGACTTACTGTAGTAGGCTTTGAGGGAAGGAGGTGGGGGGCTTTCTTATGGTAAACTGAGCAGCTGGAAGCGGTTGGAAAGGGGTGCTGGAAGGCTGTACAGAATTAAGGGTGAGGACAAGAGGCTTTGAAGTCTTGAAGACTGATTTACTGGGCAGGACACTAGTATGCTGGACTGGTGGAATGCTGGTGGTAAATATGATAAAGCTGGGGAATCAAAATACAGGGGGAAGAAAGGGCCTCTTAAATGCCTTTCTGGAGCCCTGATGGCGAAACATCAAGTGTCATCTTGGCTATGGGAACACTACAAGGAAGGAGTTATCCTTAGTAGAAATAAATGATGTAATTTATCAAATTGTTACATGTACAGGCTGTCAATAATTAATACAGCCTGTCAGTCATATGTAAAATCATCTGAGGGCGCTTCAAGAGCTCTTAGCTTGATGTACAACATGTATTGATCACTTGATCAATAGAATAAAAAAGAAATAATCAAATTGTAATACAGAATCTTGTTTCTGTTTAATTTGGTTATTTCATCTATAAAGTCCTGTACCATGAGAGTTGTTTTCATACTTGCATGGTGGACACTTTTAAAGCTCTCCATTCAATTATTTGACAAGCAAACATCCTGGGAAAGTGTCAGCATTTGTTATTTTCCCGTGATTTAAAGGAGCTTGTCATTTATTTTAATTGTACAAGTTCCTTTAGGCTTGTTTGAAGTATTCTAATGTTTTCCTTCTCCCCTTTTTCTTTTTCTTCATGTATTATGATATTAGTTAACTCATACAGTATGTATTGGTAGAAGTTAATAATAATACAACGACTATAAAACAGCATGGTATTTATGTCAAATGTTATTTAATATTTTATTTATGGGTTTAAAGGATAATTACATAGTTTATTTAAGTAGTTATCCCGTATTTTAAGGAATTCTACTTGCTAGAATACTCTCATATTACATATGTTTATACCTAGTAAGTATTTTAGCGCTTAGTAGGAGTATTCTTTAAGTTAATTTTATTATTAGAAGGAGTAACTTTTCTAGGATAATTTGGCTGAGGTACCCTAGGTTATTTTACTTGCTCTTTCAGAATATGAAGTAATATTCTCACTTATCTCAAATTTTAATGAGTTATTATTTATTTTATTATTAATTTATTTATTATATTTGTTTATCACATTATTACTATGTAATAATGTTTATATTTTATAATGTTGTTTTTCTTATGTTTCTTTATAATTGATGTTACATTATTACTTATGTAATAATGTCTCTGTAATATGTATTTTTATTTTATTTTTCAATTAATTATTACTTATTTATTGTTCTAGTCAGGTTTTCTCTGAACTAGTAGCAAGCTGAAACATTTGGTCCGGTGTAGCTTTGGGGTAACTGACTGCCAGGGAAGGCAAATAAGTGGGGATATTTTGAGTGTGAAGGTCCAGAAAAAAACATTCTATTTGGTGGAAATGTTCCAATCCAACCCAAGCTTCCAGAAATGGCTCCTCTTTGTTGATTGGCCATTGAGTTGATAGGGAAGTCTGCTAAGAGCTGCACCATCTCAACCTGGTGTTGTAAGTGAGACATGTCAACTGTCTTTTGAGTAAGCTTGTGTTGCAAGTGGAAAACTTCTTGCTGAGCATGAGCCAAGCTGTTCTGGAGTTGGGTATTTTCATCCTGGAGTCATGCAACTTGAATTTTGATCCCATCACGTAAGCGGTTGATTTCCTGCTCAAGTTGCATCTGTGTTGAGTGCGCATCCTGTAGCTGTATGCTATAGAGTTGTGCCAGTCCCTGGTTGCAGTCTCTTCTATTGCAGGCCTCTGAATTGAAGAAAGAGGCCGGATTATCCTGGAGTAAATTCACTTGTGGCTGCTTTGATTGGCGAGTTGATGAGGATGGTGATACATTTCGAGTCCGTCCCTGCAATTGATGACATGACATTGCTTGACTTAGAGTTTCTGATTCAAACTGCATCTGGGTGCTGCCCTTGGTATGTTGCAAATTGGGTAGTTGCTCATAATCCCTTGGACCAGGAAAGTATGGTACCTCTTCCTCAACACCATTTCTAAAAGGTGGGGGGGGGAAAGACACATGTATTTTTAAGCTGTGTGTAACGGCGATTGCTGGACTTGATGCACACATACTGCTCATTATTGTTTTCATAATTTTCTTGATTGCGGTCCACAACAGCATTGTGGACTGCTTGCTGCCAAGTTTACAGTTCAACTGCCTTTGCATCATGGACATGAGGGGGACAGAATGCATCACCAGTTGGTTTTTGGGCATCAACTAGGCTTTTAAACTTGGTCTTCTAAGGATACAATTCTTGGACAGAGCATTGGTTTTTTGTGGCATAGGCATTGTAAATATCTTTTACTTTGGTCCACTCTTGACTTCCCAGAGGACAAAATTGCTTGAATTCTAAAACAAGAGCAGCACAGTCAGCCTCATTTTACCCCTGGGAGCCAGGAGCCCGCCCACAGCCTATTTTTGACTGATTTGACATATATTGTTGACGTGTTGGTTGGAAATCTTGGTGCTGAGATGATGGGGGATTGGAACATGATTCTTGAGAGGCCATTTCTTTGTTCACAGGGTCTGTTCTGGTTGTTTTGGATTTTTTTCTGGTTGGTTCCTGCTGTTGTTTTGGAAACCCTCCCGTCGTTTTAGGAAGTGGTTTGCCCTGGAGACCTCCCAAATCCCAAAAATCTGGAATAAATATGCCCAGATCTGAATCTGGAAGGGGCTTCCAGACAATGGGAAGACCTCCACTCCCCCCTCTCATCAAACACAGAACAAACACAAGGAAAAGGAAAAAATAAAAACACAAATAATAAAGAAGGAAAAACCAGAAATAATAATAAATAAAAATGTGTAGGAATAAACAAGAACAGAAAGAAAGACACAAATGAAAAGAACATAGAAATACAGCATAAAGAGTATAATAATTGCCATATGACTCAATGTAACATTAACTGCACAGCATAAGATGTCAAAGTTTAGCATCTGAAGAACCAATCAATGACCATCAGGTAGCATGTGTTTGTGGAGGGAGACAAACAGATGCAGGGAGTGCATTTCCCTTGCCGCCAGTGCATACTGTCTCCCCTGTACCTTCCAATGTGTTGGATTGCCATCACAATCCAACCATTTGTCCCCTCAATGGTTTGATACTCTCTGTGGGGCTGGTAAGCTGTTTATCCCAAAGAAATGGAAAATTTAATCCAAATGACTCCTTTATTTAACTTTATCAACCCTCAAATGGCACATATGGCATGGATATTTGTCATTCCCAGGAATGGGTATATTTGTGACCTCTGAAGCCATAGGAGAGTCACCTAGAAAGCAAGAACCATACTCACAATCAAAAATTCATCTTGCAGACTGGCATCAAAGTCAAAGGTACCTTCATCTGTCAAAGAGCTAATTCAAATGTATATCAGTGAGAAAAATTATCATCCCTGAATGTTTTTGAGAATAGACCTACTTAACCTCTTGGACAATTTACTCTCACAATTCCAGTGGCCCTGCCAAGTTAGATGTAGAAAAGAAATGGCAATCATACTCCCCTTGTGACACTTGGAAGAATTATGTTAAACCACATGCTAAGCAATCTGAATCAACTTCAAAGCTTCTAACATCATCAGCCACCCATTTAAGTGAAAAAAGTGGTTAGAGCCCTCAGTACACCTACTCCAGACCGCAAATCAATCATCAACACTCCTCCCTGGGCAAAAATTACAGTATCAATGCCAGATCACGTACAAGATCTAGGCAACAAGGTTCTGGAGAAAAAAACAACTGAACCATTTAAGTACACAAAACTCAAGATGTTTGCTGCTCAAGTTGCCCTGCTGAAGTAAAATACTAAGCTATAAAATCTGTTACCAAGCTCAAAGAATGACTATCAAGTCATTGCTACATCACAAACAGCTAAGATAAAAAAAGTACCTGAGATGTTGGAACAACTGCAAAGAGAGCAGGTATCTAGTATTTGGAAATGAAAAGAAGTTAATGCATCTGCTAAAATGCATGAATATATGAAACCTGAAAAAGACACACCAATCAGTAACAGAATATTTGTCAGCTTGCTTTTAGTTCAGAGACAACCTGACTAGAAAACAAGTAGTAATAAATAAGGCCCTGTTTGGCACAGAATAATTAGAAATATATTTCACCAATATTTCAAAATTATAGTTGTGAAATATCAGTGGTGTTTGGAAAAGCAAGAAAATATCCTGCTGGGAATCGAAATTATCACGCCTCAGAATTTTGGTAGCCAAAAATGGAAAATCAAGATCCACCTAGCCCAAATCACAACTCTCCAGATGTTACACCCAAAACCTTTCAAGCATCAACTCATGGAAGAGTTCAAGGTCTTCCAAGAGTTTCATCCTCCACCAGAGGGACAATCCACTACACAGGAAACCGTCCAGCTACCAAATGGGCAATTTTGCAATTGAATCTCTTGCCTCAAGTGCAGTATGATGGAAAAAGACACCCCAAATCACAAAGAAAATCAACCACTTGAAACCCCTACTGTCTCTCAAACGGGAACCCAAAAAAAACTGTGCTGGACTGGAGCAATGAAGGTGATGATGTTGGATCTATATGTTGAGCAGGTTGAGAAAGGAAGAAAATCAGATAAAGGTTTTCAAAGTGTATCCCACCAACATGTAGCACAAGAGCTGAGAAAGAACTTCGCTTAAACTGAAGCCCTACTCAATCCCTATAGAGTCAAACCAAAACTTAATCAATGCTTCAAATGTGACTAAAACACTTTTTTAGCCTCTAAAGATTCTATTGCAGTTGGGTGGGACAAGATATCTTGCAAGGTCACTGCATTCAATGAAGTCTGGGGTACATATGTAGCTGTAAGTGATTTGAGTCTTGTCAGCTGAGCCAGTGTTGAATTAAAATCTCTTTAATCTTGCATGCTTTTGCTAGGTGCACCCAAATGCAAGGAAGTTCTGGGGAATTCCTTTCCCTGAGTATCAAAAGTTGGAGAAAATATTTGGTACTTCTTTGGCAACTGGCGAAGGATCTTGTTCTCTCTTGCAGTGATTGCAAGGCCGGCCTGAACTTGTGGATACCAACACATTTTGCAAAGGCAACCTGATTCCAGGTGATGATCAGCAACCAAGTCAGCCCACACCTAGTCCAACAAACTGTCTTCCATGCAGTCACTCAAAGAAAGATGTGGTTTTGAATGCAATAAACGGTTTGGTTGGATATCTACACACTTAGCCAGTTTAACCAACAAGTCCAACAAAGGGAATCCAGCTCCATTCAAAGTAATATTCAGAAAGCTGTATCAAGATGTTCATGCAGAGGAGGCAAGTCAATGCAAGGCTTTGGATGCATTTGCCATCTTCCAAGATGATAAAAATGCACAAATCTTCACCAGCATCAAGAACAAAGAGCTACGATTTAAATGGCTCCAACAGCAGATTTCTCATATGCATGCCAACTTGTAAAAATCCCACCTTCATGTCTTTTACTCAGTCTCTTACCATCTCAGCTATCTATGTCTACTCTACCTTATTGATCTTACCATCTCAGCTATGTTGTTCAGCTTGGTTGACCATTCTTGGTCTTCTCTACTTGACCTTATCACTGCTGTTGGTGTTTGTCGGGCGTTGATAGACGCACGCCAACAGCGTACACCAACACCAACCCGCACGCAAATTTTTTTTGGCATGCGGGGCCTACACACCAATTTTCTTTGGCGTGTAGGGTCTACACGCCAAAAAAAAAGGGCGTGTGAGACCCGCACGCCAAAAATGGCGTGTGGTTCCCACACGCCATTTTTTTTTGGCGTGTGGGCCCCGCACGCCAAATAAAATTGGCGTGTAGGGCCTGCACGCCAATTGTTTGGCGTGCGCTCCCACACACCCCTTGTCTGGCGTGTGGGAGCGCACGCCAAACAATTGGCGTGCGGGTCCCACACGCCAATTGTTTGGCGTGTGGGGGGATCCCACTCACATAATCGAATCGGAGGGCCCTTTCAATTACGTGAGCAAGCCCCCTCCCGGCTGACAAGGTTATACAACCTCGTCAGCCAGGAGGACTTCCTCCTGGCCGACGAGGTTGTATAGCCTCGCCGGCCGGGAGGACTTCCTCCTGGCCAACGAGGCTATACAACCTCGTCGGCCAGGAGGAAGTCCTCCTGGCTGACGAGGTTGTATAACCTCGTCAGCCGGGAGGACTTCCTCCCGGCTGACAAGGTTGTTTAACCTCGTCAGCCGGGAGGAAGTCCTCCCGGCTGACGAGGTTATACAGCCTTGTTCCGGGAGGAAGTCCTCCCGGCTGACGAGGTTGTATACCCTCGTCAGCCGGCTCGCTCACGTAATTTAATGGGCCCTCCCATTCGATTATGTGAGCGAGGGGGGACCCGCACGCCTGGCGTGCCTTCCCACACGCCAAACAATTGGCGTGTGGGACCCGCAAGCCAAAAAACATTGGCGTGCGGGGCCTACACACCAAAAAAAAAGGGCGTGTGAGACCCGCACGCCTTTTTTGGCGTGTGGGTCTCACACGCCCTTTTTTTTTGGCGTGTAGACCCTACACGCCAAAAAAAATGGTGTGTAGGCCCCGCACGCCAATTTTTTTTGGCGTGCGGGTTGGCGTTGGCGTGCGCCGTTGGCGTGCGTTTATCAACACCCGTGTTTGTCTTGTTTGCACTCTTTCCAATCTTATTTATCAAACATCCATGAAGTAATAAGAGTGCTGTTTTTTAACTTGACTAAACAAAAAAATGAAAGTAGCAAGTGGAAGTAAACAAAGTGAAGAGTGAGAAAATTGATATATGTTTCAGTAGTTACAAATCTTTGCGCCTTTAAAAGGTAGCTTTATAATGCTGCCATAGACCCCCAGCTATGGATTCTCTCCAATTTTCACCCCAGCTATGGATTCTCTCCAATTTTCACACTCCTCACGTTCACAGGCACTAGAGTAGATGCCTTCTGGGGGAGGATTGGTAACCTGTTGGTTGTCATAGTAGCTGTTGCTGGTATTGGCATTTTCTTGTTGAAAAATATTTTCTGTCTGACCATTATGAAGAATGTTGATGTTGTGTACACAAGCACATGCAACAACTAAGTCATATTGCTGATCTAGATTGTACTCGCTAGGATGCATCATTATCTTGAATCAATTTTTAAACACACCAACAGCTTGTTTGACAACATTCCAGAGACTTGAATGCCTTTGATTAAAAAGTTCTTCTCTGTTTGCTGGTCTAAAACATGCCAAAAAAACACTGTTACTTTAAAATCACATTTTGCAAATTCAATTTCTGGAAACTGACTGTTGCCCTGCAGAGGCTTGCTCTTGTAGGTGATATTGTGCGCCTTGGTATAGAGCTAATACATTTTGTTCAAGTGCGTAACCAGCATCTGCCAGATAACATTAGCCAGGATCAATTGCAAAATTGTGTGACCGTGCATCTTGAAGTACTCAAGCATCATGTGCAGAACCCTCCCATCCAACTTGCATGT
This sequence comes from Puccinia hordei, assembly GCA_007896445.1. Taxonomy (NCBI): domain Eukaryota; kingdom Fungi; phylum Basidiomycota; class Pucciniomycetes; order Pucciniales; family Pucciniaceae; genus Puccinia; species Puccinia hordei. The sequence continues at coordinate 347,338 of RDRW01000397.1, read as the reverse complement.
AGGTGAACTTCATGCTGAACTCACATACACCCAGAACATTTTGAGACAGGAAACCTTTCCGATTTTGATGGGCTGCTGACTTTTCAGATGGGACACTGGCTGGGATATGAACACCATCAAGTGCCCCAAGACACTTATCAAAGGAAGGGGAAAACTTTGAGTTTGTTGCTATTTGGTGATGCGGGTGGTTAGGTGAAGGAGGAATGAAGAACTTTGGGTCCAACTGGACTATAAGATCAAGTACATGTTGGAATACCCCAAAAAACCATCCTTAAATTCCAGACCACCAAAATCATAAGGCAAACGACTCACTTTGAAATTGTCTGTCCAGAGTGTTGAAAACGGTCCTGAGCCTGTCAATTTGAGGTTTTATTCCCAACAATGTAGAGGAAAATCACAAGCTGTTCTTCCAGAGGAAGAAGTTTTGAGATGGGTTCTTGTTGGACTGCCAAAATTTCATTGCATAAGAAAATGAAAGTTGGTGTTGTTACTCAAAAGACATCAAGAGTACGCCAAGGATTGCCACAAAGAACTGCCAGGGTATAATTGACACCCAACAATGGAAGATTGTTATAGGGCCTTGGAACATTTCCATAGTTATTGAAATCAGTTAGTAGGAGAGCAATCAAAGTAATGATGATTCTTTCTTCTTCCAGTTGAAAATGTTTTTCTTCAAGTTTGTCCATTGAGGTTGTAGTAGTTGGTGAGGGGGTTGCTCTAAGGATATTATAACCCTTTCCTTATTCCGCGTGCAAAAAACACCATCAGTATGTTTATCAAATATTATTTCATGCACAATAATCTGGATGTCACACTTGCTAATCATCACATGCCAAAAAGGGCCTAAATAAATAATAAATAATAAAAATACGTAAGAAAGAGAAATTATTACACAAGTAATAATTTATAATAAATCACAATAAAAATAGCAAAAAGATCACATTTTAGAATACATACATTATTACATAGTAACAATGTAATAAACAAATATAACGAATAAAGTAATATTGAAATAAATCATAGCTCATTAACCCATGAGATAAGAGAGAATATTATTACAGATTCTGATAGAGAAAGTGAATAAACTAGGGTACCTCAGCTAAAGTATCCTAGAAAATTTACTGCTTCTATTATTAAAATTAACTTAACCAATGCTCCTACTAAGTTCTGAAAATACTTACTAGTTATAAACATATGTAATATGAGAGTAGTCTAGTATGTAGAAGTCGTTGAAATAAGGGATAATAACTTAAATAAACCATGTAACTATACTTCAAACACATAAATAAAATATTTTATAATATGAACATAAATATCATGCTGTTTAGACTCTTTTGAATATGTTTAACTCATACAAATACATACCGTACAAGTTAACCAGTATTATAATAAATGAAAGAAACAAAACAAGGGAGGAATGGAAAATGAGATAACTTCAAATAACTCAAGAGAAACTTGTACAATTAAAAATAACTGACAAGCTCTTTGAATCACGCAAAAAACAATAAGTGCTTAGAGCATCCACCGTTGTCTTGCTAACCTTTCCGCAACTGCAGAGAGGTTAGTGAGCACAATGGTTACCCTACCAAGAAACCATGCCCTTGTGACTTGGTATGGGGGCTCTGCAGCTAGCTAACCAAGCATCCCCACCCATGGGGACTCTCCATGTTGCCTGCTAAGCAGGGCTGTAGGGGGATAAAAGATTTGATTGTGGGAACAGAGGAGCTTGGGTGGATCTTACCTTACCAAGCTCTTTAGAGGTCTCTGAACTTGGATACCTCTAACATAAATCTTAAAAATTCCTCAGTTAAAGAGGCCTAAAGAGGCCACAAGGGTGGAACACGGGGGCTTTGTCTCTGGAAAGTTGGCTTACCAAGCCACTTTACAGAGACGGTGGTGGATGCTCTGACACATTTCCCAGGATAGTTGCTTGTCAGATAATTAAATGGAGAGCTGGAAAAGTGCCCATTATGCAATTATGACAACCATTCTCATTGTACAGAAACTTACATATGAAATAACCAAATTAAACAGAAATAGTCATTTGTACCATAATTTGATTATGTGTTTTAAATGTTTATTGATCATGTGATCAGTACATGTTTTACATCAAGAAAACAGCTCTTGAAGCGCCCTCAGATGATGAAATTAGATGATCAACAGGCTGAATTAATTACTGACAGCCTGCACATGTAATAATTTGATAAATCACATCATTTATTTATACTAAGGATAACTCCTTCCTTGTAGTGTTCCCATAGCCAAAATAACACTTGATGTTTGGCCATCAGGGCTCCAGAAAGGTATTCAAGAGGCCCTTCCTTCCACCTGTATTTTGATTCTGAATCTGCATCATATTTACAACCAGCATTCCACCAGTCAACCCTACTATTTTCCTGCCCAGTAAATCAGTCCTCAAGACTCAAAGCCTCTTTCTCTCAACTCCAACTCTGTCAAGCCATCAAGCCCACCTTTTAAGCACTTCCAGCTGCCCATTTAACTATAAGAAACCTCCCCCACATTCTTCCCTTGAAGAATACAGTAAGTCTTCTTATATTAGGAGTTGTGGCCCTTTCTTAGCCACTATATCCACTGGGACTAAACACCCCTGCTTGCAGGCACCAGTTGTAATGGTTCTTAAGTTTGCCTTCTGTTAGCACAAACACCTTTGGAGGGAACTAAACACCCCAGCTTGCTGGCCCCTCCATAAAAGATTTAATCTTTTAATATTAATATAAATGATTAAATATGCAAAAATATCTATTTTTATCCATTATTTTTGCCTTGCACCTTGTGTAGCTAGAGGGATATTAGTCCTTGGCATCACAGATCATGACATTTACAAATTCTTGGAATATTTGAAGTGAAACAGCAAATTCTTTCAACCCCCAAGGTTCAAGATGATGAAATTTTTGACAGTTGTATATAAACTCTTTTGGTGCATTTTTTATGAAACTCAAGGTTTACCCTAAATTGTGGAAGCTGTGACTAGTAAATCTTTCTGTTTAGTTTTCCTTCTTCTGTTCCTCCCAAAAATCCTTTCTTATTTCTTTCTTCAAATCAACTTGACTTGGATTAGACTACACCACATACAATACTTGTTTTTTGTAATTACAACTCAAGTTCTTATGGCTGTTTTTTTGCTTTTTTCTTAAGTCATTTCTTGATTCGATAAAGCTGGTTAGTGACAATTAAAGACTCTTCTTATTTGCAACTCATAAAATATTTTTTCATAAGTAACTCATCTAGCCTGACTAAAAGAGAATGAGAAGCCTTGTCTAGTGTGTTTTTTCTAAGGACTAATTTTTTTGTCTCTCAGTTTATTTTATTATTCAATTAGTCTTTATTCATTATTTCTTCTCACCAACCACAAGTCCTGCTCATGTACATAGTCTATTTATACCATAGTCTAGTCTGAGCAAATTACACATCAGTTCTCCTCAGAAAACAAAGTTCCCATTTTTGAGTTAACCCAGAGTCTGTTCAAGAATTCCTCCCCCCTTTTTCCTTCAAAAATTAAATAATTTCACCAGGAAGATTTTGAGGGGGAAATTAGACTGAATAATGAAATGATTCTTTACTGCTTCTGCCCTCAATTTTTTGCCTAGTGTTTCTGCATGATCTAGTAATTTATTGTGTTGACCCAGAAGAATTGCACCATGCAGAAAAAAAATGTAATTCTTTTCAGGATGAGGAAAGAAGTTCTTTTAGTGGAAAAATTCATAAATGGACAACTCCTTACAATTTTCCCAGTAGAACACACAAAAGACTTGTATAAGATATGGAGAATGGAAAAAACATATGACATGAATAATTTAGGCTGGATTTTCATAATGGAAAAGAAACTGTTTAATGCAACTTGAGTGAATAAGCCAAATCCTAATCACTGGATTTGCCTATATTTATTTATTTGTAAGTTATTTTCATCAATGACAAAAGATAACCATTCAATCCAAAATTCAAAAGACGACTGATTTACTTTTGAGGCTTGAGGATTCTTTTTTGACCAAGTGGATAAATTCTTAAAGCGATACTCAATCTTATCATAAGTTTTACATAATTGTGTGTTCAGAAAGATAGCTTTATCTTGATAATCTAATAAGATTGACTCCACTGAGTTTGGAGAAATTTCTTTGTTGAGTAGGAATCCATGAGAAATTTCCTTGTTGAGTAGCAATCCATAAAAATCCATTCCCATGTCCATAATAGAATTGAGCCTTGAAGGAATCAAAATCAATTCAAATTGTAAATGAATATATTTAGATGACAAGCTCTTGTTTCCCAAGTTTCTGAATGTATTGTGAAGGATTCCAGGAATGATATTTTCATCAATAAATGCTATAATCTCACACAAAATTTGAGTTAATTCTTTCAATTTTCTTGGGCCTTGAATTGATGTACTCCAAAGGAATATTTGAACAAGATGTTCAAAATCTTTTTGTATCTTTGAGTTTATCTCATTTAGTTGACCTTCAGAATGATCTACAAAAAGAGTTGGATTCTGTGGGTTGTTGTTGGTATATTGCATATATTTCAAGTAATTATTTTTATCAAATGATTCCATAAATCTCTTCAAATCTTCTCTGTCATAAAATGAATACTTTTTCAATTTGTTCAACTTCAAATATAGACCTGAAACCAATAATTCAAAATTCATTCTCTTTTTAACATCCTCACCAAGTGCTTTTCAAATGAAAACAAAATGTTCATTTTAGTAAACCAACCAAGTTATTACACAGATAAGTAAATTAATCAATCAATGGAGTTAATTTAGTAAACTTACCATCCCAAAATGTAAACCTAACCTTCCAAAGGAAATGATCCATGATCAATGAAGGAGAAAGATTCCTTACACAAGACTGAGGCAAGATATTTTTAAAACCAAGAAAAAAGTATATAGTTGAGAGTTTCAGAACCTTTTCATCTTGGAACATAACTTTGAGATCATTCTTAGAGATGTATCTTTCCATCCATAGGAATTCAATTGTTTGAAACAGATAATCAAATTTTAACTTTGCAGCCACATTTTCCACATTGTTTGTGAATGGATCATAGTACATGTGCTCCTGTTGATCCAGTATTATTTGTTTGATTTTATCCTTAATAGATTCCAAATGATTACTGAATCCTTGCATTCTAATTGATGGAAAGAGCTCTGGGGGCAGGGTTTTGAGTAATTGAGTGAATTTCTTGTTGGTTTTAATTTTGAACTTATTGAATTGATTATAGTCATTTGTTCCAAGTTCCATGAGTTTTAACTGAATCAGCTCTAATATCTTAGTGGTCAATTCATTAAGTTGTATTTCCACATTGAGATACTTTTCTTTTGTCTCTGCATCATTGTCTGTTTGATTCTTGATTGCATGTTGAGCCTCTTGTAAATCTTGGAAGGTTTTTTTCATTTCAAAGGCTTGCATACCAAGCCCTAAGACATTTGCTTCTTTTTTTGGAGTGGGTCTTTTTAGTTCATCAATGATCAGCAAGAAAAAATAGAAGTCAACTTACCCTCATTGTCTTCCCACTTATTACTCATTCTCTTGGCTGCAAAGAAAACCATCATAATTAGTACCACAATGCTTTATCAAAGGAAGAAAAAAAATTAAGGGAAATTTTTAACCTTGTTGTGGGGTAAAGTGCTGTAGAAATATGTGTTGTTGTGAAGCAAACCATTCAAACCCTGTGACAACTCCTTGTGGTTTCTGAGAATTGGTAGGACTCTGAGTTGAATCATGCTCCAATTCAAACAGCTCCACTTTATCTGATGCCAAAGAAACCTTCTCAATTTCTTGATCTTTTGAAAAATTATATCCATTGTGTGGAATGCCAAAATGTTCAAATTGTTTTAGATTAATCAATAAGGAAGGGAGCATTTCCATAAGTATCAATTGTGCATAAGAATAAAACTGGATCTTTAAAGAAAGCATATATCTAGTTTTTTACCATTGAAATCAAGTGCCTTTTTTCCAGCATTAGTACTACTCTCCACTTCAGTTTCAACTGGTAAAATATTACCCCAAGAAAATGAAGTCAAGAAAACACCCAGCCCCACCAGAACCCTGGAAAAAAACATATCTACAAGCAAATTCAAAAATAAGAGCTTTGTGTAAATATTTTTTTAAAAAGACAAACATAATCACCTCCTTAAATATTTTTCTGGATGGAAAATATGGGTCTTTGTAAGCTGATCTATAATCTCTTGATGTGGCTGTCAAAAAAACTTAATTTTCAAAAAGCTCAAATCATGGACAACAAGGAAAATTTAACTATTCATAAATGTATGGGGTTCACAATAACCTTTAATCAGCAATGGTTGTGTGGAAAAATGTAATACAATCCTCTTTTTTGAGCTTCATGGTTTGTTTTATTGATGTTTCAAAACTCAAGCTTACTGATAATTTATGAATCCCTCAAACATATTCAACCTCCTAAATAGTTTTAAAATATCAACTTTTTATGCTCACCAAACTTTACCTAATAGGTCAGTTCATGTTTCAGAAAAGGTTTTGCTATTTTATCAATACCATGGATACTCAGGAGTCAGAATTGTTTTTCTGTAAACTTTAACATGAGACCATGCATCAGAAAGCCCTTCTGAAACTCTTGGATGTCCAAAGTTTCTTATCTTTGCTGGTTTGTGTATGGATGTATGGATATATATAGCAGTTTCAAAAAAGGATAGCAGAGGGGTCATAAATGCTTGTCATCCAGCACAAAATCACTAATAATTTCACACTATTTTATTACAAGGGCTGATATCCTTCTAGCTACACAAGTTTCAAGGTAAGAATATATTAAATAATGTATATTATTTATGGTTTGTAATCTGATACATTAATATTTGGATAATTATACATATTTTTAGGAGTGGGCTGCAAGCAGGGGTGTTTATTTCCCTCCAAAGTTTGTCATGCTAAAAGCAGGGGAAATTTTTAACCTTTCAAACTGCGGCCTGCAAGCAGGGGTGTTTAGTCCCAGAGGATATAGTGGCTAAGAAAGGGACACAACTCCTAATAGAAAATTACTTACTGTATCCTTATGGGGAAGGAGGAGGGTAAGCTTTCTTAAGGTAAACTGGGCAGCTGGAAGCGGTGGGAATGGCGGGCTTGAAGTCTGGATAGAGTTGAATTTTAGAAAAAGAGGCTTTAATTCTTGAGGACTGATCCACTGGGCAGGACACTAGTATGCTGGACTGGTGGAATGCTGGTTGTAAATATGATAAAATTGGGGAATAAAAATACAGGAGGAAGAAAGGAACTCTTAAATTAAGTTCTGGAGCCCTGATGGCAAATAACCAAGCATTAATTTGCCTATGGGAATATGTCAGCAATCTGGACTCTATTCCACTAATTGTGGCATGTACAGAGAGGAATAAAAAGACATTAAACTTTTAAAGTGTAAATAAAAGAATATAAGGTTATAAAATATTTACTATAGTGTAAAAAAAACTGAAGTAACACAATAAAACAGGTTCTGAGCCTGCTACCAAGCTTCTAGTGGGGGGAATGTTCCACAGAAGGGTTAACCATAATTTAACATGGTTCTCCCAATCAAAATTATGTGATATTAATTTTATTCAGGGGAGTTTTGAAGAATTCTAACTATATAAGATAAATATAAGATAAAAGGCCAGTCCTCCTTACTTACAGGAGAAGGTGAGCGCCTTGGTAGCTTATAATAAGTTATCTAAGTAGGGGTTACAAGTGATGGGGGAGGTTATCTCCAATTTAGTGAAGAAAACCTCTCCTTACATAATAAAATAATTATTCTTTAACATGCTTGTTGGGAGCAGTGATCAGAATAAGATCACCAGGGATCATATGTGAAATATGTTTTCATTTCTAATTAAAATGACCCCATAAATATTTTGCATTAACTATCTTTAGTGTAAATATGTATTTCAGCAGTAATTATTTATTTCACTAAGAAATACATGTGAATAAATTATCTAGGAACCAGAGCTTGAAAAATTGCTTGCCCTGAAGGATAATTGATTTAAAATCACTTGTACTATGTATATAATACATGATACATAAACTATTTACTTAAATATATATGTAATCTTATAGTATATATTACTATGGGTTATGATGGGATTGTCCAGGATTTTCGTGGAAACAGCTATACCAATAAATTTTTCTTTATCCATTTTTTGTGTGTTTGAAAATTGATTTGCCGGGGATTTTCTTTAATTAAATTTCCTTTATTTTTGATAAAAAATAGACATAATTTATATAATTTTATTGCTACTTTCTGAATTTGGTCATGAGTGTGGCTTGAACACAGAGCCTTATGTATCATTCAGATATTCATAAGCCTGGTCTTAAAAATTAGACTATTATACCAATTGTTGAAACAGTTAAGTCTAATGTCTGTTTTAATCAGAAAGTCAAGTAAAATAAATAAATAAAATAAATAATAATAAAATTAAGGAATTATTATTTATTCAACTTGTAGTTTCAAGTGTTACATGCTATATGTAATATCTTGGTGGCTGAAAGAATACCATGAGGAAGGAGTTAACCTTAGTAGAAATAAAAGATTCAATTTATGAAATTACTATATGTACAGGCTGTCAATAAACAGTAAAACCTGTCAATAATATAATGAAATCCTCACTGCCAGAATAATTGCCTAGGATGAAGTCATCCCAGTTAAACTGGGATGCACTCAACCAATTTAAACTTGGTTGAAATCAACTGATGAAATATAAATCCAAGGGACCCCCCTTGGTTTTATATTTCATTGGTTGAGGTCAACCTACTTTAAATTGGGTGTTTTCATCCTAGTTTAACTGGGATGAACTCAACCTAGGCAATTATGCTGGCAGTGCCTCTGAGGGCGCTTCAAGAGCTCCTGTTTGAATCTATGAAATTTATTGATCATGTGATTAACAGATGCCTAAAACAAAAATACACTGGTTCCTAATTTTTTATTCCCTATCTTTGATTCCCCCTAATGAGACAGGATTGTGTTCAGATTTATTGAATATAAGTCTGAAAACCATGGTTTTGAGATATTTCTTTTCCACAAGGGTGGAAGCAACACAAAGAGGAGGGGGGATGTGGCTAACAGTTAAAGTTCTGGGGTACTTATAAACAGAATGGTAGGAGCCAGACTTTTTCATTTTTCTTGTCAGCTTGCTACTAGTTCAGAGACAACCTGACTAGAACAAATAAAACAATGAATAAAAAGATACACTATTAAACCATTAATAAAAGGTAATCAATGAAGAATAAAAACATAAAAACAACATTACAAGTAATATTTAACTAATAAATACATTATTACACATTAACATAATAATAAACAAATGATTAAATAAAATAAAGAATATCTCACTAACTAATGAGATAAGCAAAAGTATCATCACATGTTCTTGAAGAGTGTGTAAAATGACCTACCACCAGGAAAAAACAATGATCACTTGTCTACAAGTGACATCAGAAAGTGTTGAAAAGTCATCAGCCAAGACAATTTGATCCCCCACCTCATTTCCAGGGGGCTTATTTTCAAGACTGTATTCAGAGATTCATCAACTTGACTCAAGAAAAAGATTCTATCTTGATCTTCTTCTTTTGTCAAGTGTCTCGCATAAAGACTCAATCTCTCATCAAAAATCTCACTGTCAGGACTCTATCAGGACTCTTGGTGTAATGTAAAAAGATTATTTCTCATCTCTTAGACTGAAGACATTCAACACTCATATCTTCACTCTTTGCTCTTCAAGATCCCAGTCCAGTCCTCCTCAATACTTTTCTCCTCTCTGATAAAACATCTCAAATCCATCTACTTCCAGTTTGTATTTTTCTCTCTTGGATTTCTCTTCTCTCTTTTTCTCTTTCTGCTTGATGTCTCCTTACTTAACTTTGCTTCACATTCTTCTCTACTCTTATCTAAAAGATCTATTGATCTTCCTTCATTGCCTATCTGGTACCCCAACTTGTCTCATCTTTGTCCTTGTGGTATGATTATATTTCTCTTCTAGTCTGCTTCAATTCTTTTGTTCTAACTCTCTTTGTGTAGTCTGGTGTTGGTTAAAAATTCTTTAGTGATTTCACAATAGAAGGTGATGAGGCCCCTTTATACTTTGCTATGTCACTTGTAGACAATTTGTTTGTTTTTTTCTGGTGTAGGATACTTCAGCCAAAGTACCCTAGGAAACTTAAAACTTCTAGTAGTAAATAAAATTAAAAGAAGTTTACCAATAAGCACTAAAACAATTATCAGACATTAAAATACATAATAAAAATACATAAATACATATACATAAAAACACAAAACAATAATTTATTTAAATAATTACAGCTTACTATAAATACATAGACAAGGAATGATGTAATTATGTAATCTATTGTCACGCTCTGTGATGCCAAGGACTGGTAACCTTCTAGCTACACAAGGTGCAAGACTCAAAATAATATGCAATAAATTATTTTAGAGGATTTTAATCTTTTTATTAATATTAAAAGATTATAAATTTAATTGGGAGGGGCCTGCAAGCAGGGGTGGCTTGGGTGCCCTCCAAAGGGGTTTGTGATAATGCACAGAAACTTTGTAACCTTTTACACTGGGGCCTGCAAGCAGGGGTGTTTAAGTGCCCAGTAAAAATAGTGGCTAAGAAAGGGCCACAACTCCTAGTGAAACAAGACTTACTGTAGGCTTTAAGAGGAGGAGGGGAGACTTTCTTAAGGTAAACTGGACAGCTGAAAGCGGTTGGAAAGGTGGGCTTGATGGCTGGACAGAGTTGAGTTTGAGGAAAAGAGGCTTTGAAGTCTGGAAGACTGATTTACTGGGCAGGACACTAGTAAGCTGGACTGGTGGAATGCTGGTTGTAAATATGATAAAGCTGGGGAATCAAAATACAAGGGGAAGAAAGGGCCTCTTAAATGCATTTCTGGAGACCTGATGGCAAAAAATCAAGTGTTATTTTGGCTATGGGAACACTACAAGGAAGGAGTTATCCTTAGCAGAAATAAATGATGTAATTTATCAAATTATTACATGTACAGGCTGTCAATAATTAATACAGTCTGTCAATCATCTGTAGACATCATCTGAGGGTGCTTCAAGAGCTCTTAGTTTGATGTACAACATGTATTGATCACTTGATCAATAAATATTTAAAACAAATAATCAAATTATAGTACAAATGCTTATTTGTATTTAACTTGGTTATTTCATATATAGAGTTCTGCACCATTAGAATGCTTGTCATCATTGCATGATGGGCAATTCTACAGCTCTCCATTTATTTATTTGACAAGCAACTTATCCTGGGAAATGTGTCCGCATTTATTTTGTTCCCATGAAAAAAGAGCTTGTCATTTATTTTAATTGTGCAAGTTTCTCTTAAGTTGATTTGAAGGTAACTAGTGCTTTCTTCCTCCCTTTTTTCGTGGCTGTCATGTGTTGTTATATTATTTAAATTATACAGTATGTATTTGTATGAGTTAATTAATATTAAAAAGACTATAAAACAGTGTCATATTTATGTCAAATGTTATTTAATATTATATTTAGGTATTTAAAGGATAATTACATAGTTTATTTAAGTTATTATCCCGTATTTCAAGTATCCCTAATTACTAGAATACTCTCACATTACATTTGTTTATATACTCTCACATTACATTTGTTTATACCTAGTGATTATTTTTAGCGCTTAGTAGGAGTATTCTTTAAGTTAATTTTATTATTAGAAGGAGTAAGTTTTCTAGGATACTTTGGCTGAGGTAGCCTAGGTTATTTTAATTTATTTATCAAAATATGTAATAATATTCCCACTTATCTCATAGGTTAATGAGTTATTACTTATTTTACTATTATTTTGTTTATTATATTTGTTTATTACATTATTACTATTCAATATTGTTTATATTCTAGAGTTTTATCTTTTTCTTAATTTATTATAATTTATGTTACATTATTACCTGTGTAATAATGTCTCTTTCATATGTATTTTTATTAATTAATTAATTAATTATTATTCTTATTGTTCTAGTCAGGTTGTCTCTGAACTAGTAGCAAGCTGACAACCTCCTTGTTGAATTACCATGTGGGCTTAAGCTTTACGTAGAACATGTGTCCTGTAATTAATCTGTCACATGGTTTTTGGGGCTTAGTGTAGAAACAAGTGGCTTGGCATTCTCAATCTGGAATAGCCACTAGTCTCAAAGTAGAAACCATTCATTTGTACTGTTATAATATGTGTTACAGTATTTTATATCGGTTATGTCTTCCCTTTAGATGATAATCCTTATCTTTCCATGGATGAGGTAATTATCCTATAAGTTTCACATATTATAACTTATGTGTTTTGTTTATTATGGGTTATCCATTATTACATAAGCTACAAGGCTCTATTTCCCTTTTTTTAAGGGACTTTAGTTTGTTTGAAGTCTTTAGGGCAATAATTTTTGGCCTGACTGTTGGTTTAGGACATATTTATTGTCTCTAAGGCTGACAACCCTTATATAGGTAGTATACCCTTTTTTTTATTTTTAAAAAGTGTAATTTGGCCTATGGCATTGCACACTATGAATCTAAGTAACAACCTTATGCAGTAAACACACTTGGAGAGTCAAGAAACACTAAGTACAACTGGTGTCATCTAATGCTGATGCCGGGTAATCAAGAACAGGTTTTGAGTAAGAAAGGAAAAGAAAGAAAAAGAGAAAAAAAGGAAAAGGAACAAAAAAGGGAAAAAACAATAAAGAAAAATAGGAAGAAAGAAAAAGAACCACAGAAGTGAACTTGGGATTGAGAATGTGAAGACCCTTAATAAACTAGGGGTGATATGCAGAAAACGCTCTGACTCCTGTAAAAATAGCGCTACTGCTTCTTCAGCTTTCCGGATCTTGAGGACTTGCTCGAGGCTGTTAGCACTAAATCATATTTGTAAAGCACGAAGTCGTCTCCTAAGAGATAACCTGCTTTGTTTGGTCCGAGGGCAGAAATTCATGAAATGAACAACCGTCTCTCTTGCCCCACAATGAGGGCAGAGGGGATGGAGGATCCTGCGGATGTGAAAAAGGTGATGATTGAGTGAACAGTGGCCCAATGCTAGCTGGTTTATCACTGAGCTTAAAGCAACAGGCAGACTTGAGGCATCTGATTTTTTGGGGGAGAGGCCTGACGTCGCTTGTTGGTGTACTTTCTTGTAGTTGCCTTTGATGATCACAAGGGATTGTTCTGTAGACTCCAAGGCTTCCTTTGCTAGCTCATCTGCCAGTTCATTGCCTAAGATGTCCCTGTGACCAGGGCACCATACAAAAACCACCTTCAAATGATGAGGGAGGGCAGCCAATGCCTTATTGATTTCCAGAAATAACCATTGTCCAGGTTTGGGGGCTGAGGGATTGTTGGTCCTCCTGATGACGCCTTGGTTATCGACAAAGATGACAACCTGCTCCCTGTGAGCATCATTACATAACTTTTTGGCCAAACCGAGTGCTGCCAGGATTCCCGCTGCTTCTTTCTCATGGTTTGACACCATGGTGTTACCCCCTAACAAGTACGAGCTGTAACTATTCAATATTGGACAGATGGCTGCCCCTGCTCCCCCCTTCTCCGGGTGGAAAGACCCATCACTGAAGATCATGAAAATACCTGGGTCCTTTTCATGAAAAGAAACGAGGGACTTGACAGAGTGAATCGCATCTTCCTTAGGCGTCTTCAAATTTTGAAAATCCAGCGGCGAGGAAGGGGATGCTCCAAAGGCGAAAGAAAGTGTAATCCTTTCTGGGTCCAAATCCATGGCTTCGTCCACCAAAGTCGCTGCAAGCCCGTTTCTTGCTGAATCAGGAAAACGGTGTGGAACTCCTAAAGGATCAGGAAAGAGCTTGAAGGGGAAATAGACAACAAATCCAGTAAGTAGAAGATGTTGAAGCTACAGGTGCTGATGAGGCTGCCCTTCTTGACTAATGCTGAGGGGAAAGGGTTTCACTAAGAAAAAGAAAGAAAAGAGGTGTGGCTATATTTCTACTAATCCTTAGACTGCTGCTACTAATGGGAACTTAGGTTGTTTTAATCAATCTGAGGCAGGGACCTTAGGAGGAGTGAGAAAAGCACTGAGAAAGAGTATGGGGTATGTGTTATGATTGTTATTTGGGTAAAGGTTGATGCAAAAGTAAATGTAAAAGGTTTAAAGGTAAATGTAAATGTAAATTGTACTTTGGTAAAAGGGGGGGGTGCATGATTTAACCATAGAACTAAGGGGAGTTCTACTTATACAAAAGGGCACAAGATGGCTGATCCTGGCAGTAAAGAGAAAGGGGAAATGTGTTCAGAGGTATACAACCAAAAGAGAATAGTGATAGTGTAAGAAAGATGAGCCAATGTAGCTAGTAACTATGTATATAAGGAATGTAATGTGACTAGTAACCAAAGAGGATGATAAAGGCAGAAGATGTAACTATGTAATATAAATGACTGTGCTGTACAACTTAATACCAAAGAAGATATAAACTAAAGAAAAGTATGTAATATCTGTGTTTTATTTATGTACTGTATATTTATAAATCAATACCTTGTATAATATCCTATGGGGTTGTAGTATTGGTAAAGTTATGTGGTTATAAGTGGTAATATTCTAAGAATGCTAATAACTTCTGAACCAAAGGGAAATCAGGGGTACTTTGAGTGAGTGACTAGGGGTAGTTTTGTATGTAGAATATTATCATGTAATAATAATGAAGTATATGTGAGAGGAAATGTAAGTTGTTGATGATTGTATGTGAAAAGGTATGGATTACCACAACGGGCACTTGAGTCGGCCCTGCTGGATAAGATAAATGAGCAAATAATGTTGTTAGATTTGACCGTGATCAATTTCCTAAAGAAAAAGGAAAAACTGGTCTTGATGATTTCATCGGCGAAATCCGGTACAATCGATCTAGCCTGAATAAAGCTGTTGGGAGTCAATTGAAAAGTTCCAAGCATGAACGTTCCAGCTAGTCAATTGATTTTTGCGGATAGTGACGCGACTTTTCCCTTGTTGGGTTGAGTGGCCCACAGGGAGGCGCCGTATAGAATCCTAGGGTAGAGTACACATTGGATCAGTTTTGCCCTGTCAGCTTCCTTAGATCCCCAGTGAGAGTTGCCAAAAATCCTTAATTGAGAGGCTGTCTTGTGCGCTTTCTCCTCCAACGCCCTGAAATTGCGGTTGAAGAGAAGTTTGCTGTTGAGCCATACTCCTAGCCATCTGGCCTCGGTGACCAGTGTAAGGTGTTGCTCCCCAAAATGGAGGTCCCCGGGGGGGATCTTCCTCTTAGTAAGCCAAAGGAACTGCGCCTTGGCCTGATCAAAGATGGCACCATGGGTCTCACCCCATGATAGCAACCGCTGACCCTCCTTGACCAGTTTCAGTTTAGCCACCTCCGTTGTTTCCGCTGCAGAAAAGTGGACCACATTGTCTACATAACCTATTGAAACCACATCTAACAAAGGAGAGAAAGTTTTCCTCAGTAGTGAATTTAGTATACCCTTACAACTGCCTGTACAACATAAACCCCTTCCATCCTCCCTTCCATACCTGGCTGAGACATGTTCTCCAAATACTTACCACCTTATCTTTTACCCTCCTGGTTGATACATGTTCTCCCAATACCTTCCACCTCTTCTATTCCCTTCCTCTGTACCCTATTCCATCCTATGTACCCCTTTCCCTCCATTCCATTCCCCATAAAGCCGTGATTTCTGTAATACTTTTGTCCTGCACAGAAGTTTGTCTTACATTTATTATACTATTCCTCCTTTTGTAATGAATGTTGCTCTTGTCATAAGTTATCCCAATGCTTCTACCATGTGCTTTTGGCATTGTCATGCAAATGGAACACCACACCACCCTCAAGACCAATTTTTGTCTTGAAGGTGGTTTTTCTGATGTATTTGTCTTGAAGACAAATCACCTGTCATCAAGGTGTGGCCATGGTGTACATGCAAAAGTTGTAAGTTAAGAATTCTGTTGGGGAGTGACACTTGTAGATTGTATGTAGATTCACACCAGTCCATTTGATGTCCAATCCAATTTAACCTCTGTTGTCAGTGATATTGGCTTGCGGGGGAGTTTTATGGCCTGGTGTTATACCATCACGGGGGAAGATGCCCACTACAATTGTGTAGTTGGGTGGCACCTTTTCTTCCTATCCCAAGGCTCTTAGAGTAGTGACTTAGTGGTGTTATGTCAAAATATGTTTATATTTCTATTTTTATATTTTCTCATTACATCATAAATATATATTCACATATTTTGTATTTACATAGTCTACTATGGTTTTATCTCTCATCAACCAAACTATGTACTTACCAAAAACTATATATATGGTGTTCAAAATTGCATACATAAAAGAAATGCATAAACCCATAACGGCATAAGCCGCAGTTTTGGCTGGGAGGTATAAGTTTAAGATTTTATGTTGCTTACACAATACTGAGAACCCTATTCAACCATCCCCCGACCCCATCTTTGCAACTCACCACCGTCAAAACCATAAAACCGCTTCCAACGGGCTGACACCACCATGCCACGCCACTCAGAACGCAAGTCAATGATCCGGGAGCTCCAGTTCCTCCTTGTAACCTGCTTAGCACGGCTACAGATTGATGAACAGCACTCCCAAGCGATTCTCACCGGCCAACGCTTCCGCTTCTTCTGCACAATGATCCTGGCTGTCGTTGAACACAAACATCTCGAGGCTCCCAATCAAGAACTCCTCCATTGTCTAGCTCTCATCCTCCTCCTACGTTCCCAATCCAGAATTCGATATCAGCTTTCATCATTTCGTCGTTTCTCGTGGGAGGCTCAAACAACACGTGCACAGGCAGAGGGAATCCTCCAACTGATTACCATAGTATGTGACCACTGCTACTTGGCACCAAGAGTTCCTTGTCTCCGAATTGCGACAATTTCCCAAACGTTTGAGGTATTATCTGGTAACAATGATACTGTATTTCTCCGATGGGTGAGTGTTTTTGCCTCTTTTGCAAAGCTCTTGTCACATTAATTGATCTTTCATAGGCTAGGATGAATTGGGCAAGTTTCTACATGTTGTTAAACAAAATACAAGACCACTCGGTTTTCCAGAATGATTCAAATCACGCGCAAGCACCAATTGAGTGGCAATTGCTTGTGGCACTTGCTCATTTGGGAATTAACGGCAACGGTGGTTCGGCTCATATGCTCAAGCAGCTGTTCAACATATCTGGTATATCTTTCTTTACTTTTCCAGTGATATATTGGCAATGAACTGATGTTTTCTTTTTTGTCTGCAATTCCAGAAGGATCTGTCAAAAATTACACAAATCAGTGCCTGCGTGCAATTGCTGACCTGGAAGAGCAATACGTGAAATGGCCCTCCACGGAAGATCGAGCATACTATCAATCCCAACCAACTTTGTACAATTTTTTCAGTGATGCAATCGGCCTTATTGATGGGACAATCTTTCCATTGGCTTTTGCACCCACAATACATAAGGAGGATTTTTGGATGCGAAAAAGCGTGTACGGAATGAATTCAATGATATTGTGTACTTGGGAACAACAAATCATCTATGCTCTGCATGGATGGTGTGGAAGTGCACATGACCAGCGCGTATACAAGAGCTCTCAGGTAAGTTTCCACTAGTCTTATCGCTTCCTCAGCTTTTGTTGAAAAGTCATTCGAGTCATTCGCCATAGTTTAACCCTTCAACTTGGTGCCAGGGGGCTTATCATCCAGATAGCTGTCACTCACCTGAATTGGAGAAGCCGCGACAAGAACCAAGATCTCCAATCTACCTGAATCTTCATTCTCTCTCATCAAGATTCAACATTCATCAAGAACTCTCATCAAGAACTCTCAAAATCAGGACAGCGACAGGACTTTTGGTGTAATGTAATACGACAGCTTATCATCCCTCAAGATAAAGAAATTGACATCATACTCTCTGTCTTTGCTCTTCAAGACCTCAGTCCAGTACTCCCTCTCTTCTCCTCTTCGCTCCAATAACATTATCTCTAATCAATCTTCTCCAGTTTGTATTTCCTTTCTTTTTTGGCTCTCTCTTTCTCTTTTCTTCTTTTTCTGCTTGATGCCTTCTTACCCATTTTTTTGTCTCACACTCTTCGCCAGTCCTATCTAAAAACTTCTGATCTTCATCATCGCCTATCCGGTACCTTAAAAACTCTCTTAATTGTCCTTGTGGTATGATCATTTTTTCCTTTCTTCATAGGCTTCATTTCTTTCTATTCTAACACGTTTTGTACAGTCTGGTTTTGGTGTAACTTTTCTTTAGCAATTTTATAATAGCTTTCCTTTGCTGAGGAAGCTTTCAGCTATTCATCCAACCTGGCAAATATTTCTTGCCATGCGAGTATTTGTTGGCCGATTCTGGTTACACAGCCTCAACAACAATCATACCTGCATTTAAACGGTCACCTGGGCAACAATTACCAGCCAACAAATTAGCCTTCAACTTGGAATTGAGTTGTCAACGAGTTGAGGTGGAGCACTGCATTGGTATGCTCAAGAACAGGTGGCAGTCACTCAAACTCCTCCGGCACAAATTATTCAATATCTGATCAGCAAGGTGCTTAAACCAATGGCTGAAAGTTTGTGTGATCTTGCACAACTTTCTGCTCTCACACACCTGCAATTGGCAGGTATTGTCTACTAACCATGGCAGTGCAGCTCCATAATTGGATGAGGGGCAAGAGGCCGATGAACCCTCATTCACCTTTGAAGATACATCTCGTCGAGATGAACTTTTTGCTTTGTTTAGCGAACAAAGGGATGAATTGTAAAAAATATCATGTTCATTGTTGTTTTTTGTTTTCTTTGTTTTTTTTTAAAAAATAGAAGAAAAAAAATCAAAAACAACATTGTATTTAATTTTTATTTAAATTTTTATTAAGCGCGGACTGTATCAAGCATGGGGACGGTGGAGTCTGGTCGATGGGCATGAACCACATCAACATAGCTGAGCTGGAGCCAAGCCAATGAAGCCTTGACGCCCTCAATGATGTGCTTTCGGGAAAGGCCCTGCAAATTGGGCTCCTCCAAATTGCAGGTCCGCCTTCCCGTCCGCATAGCCCTCTGCAGTATTGAAGTAGTCTGATTTATGATTTATGCGCACCGCAGACAATTGTGAATATCCAATCAGCATCAATATCAGATTTCTATGTGTGTATCAGTCAAAGACTTACTGCAACCCTGGAGTAAGTCTTTGACTGACTGCAGGGGGAGTCCATGACTTAGGATCAGTCTTCCTAATGAACAGTGCGCCTTTGGATAAAAACATGGCAACACTGACATGATCCCATGCAATCTGCATGAGCTCTTTAACAGCATCGCCGTTGACCACCCTAATCAATCTGATGGGAGCGAGTTGCCAAAAACAAAAGAAAACAAAAGTAACAAAGAAGAAAAAGGAAAAATGAAAAATGAGAAGGGGACAACTTGTATAGTAGCTGCAAGACAAGAGAGATAAGAGAAACTAGGTATGATTCTTGGAGTTGTGATGGAACTCATTGATTACAAGCCAAGAGAGAATCAGTGACCTAAAAGTAATATACATAAAAAGAAGACCGTCCGGATGTGGGATTGTGACCGGGTCTTCACATAGGCTAATCAGTTTCTGAAGTTTGAGGTCCAAGGAACTCAATTGTTGCTTGCTTTGCTTGCTCAAAAGATATGCCAGACTTTAAAAAGTCCTGCATCATCCGAGTGCGCTGAAAAGCACCTGCATGGCAATGTTTTTGATTGGCCTCAGCTTTGGCATTGGCCAACTCAATTTTGCGCATCTGTATGTTGAGATCTTTTTTTGCAAAGCTGGAGCCGTAACAAGTCTGGATTGGATTCGGTGGAAGGGTTTTGTTTGTTGATCATACTAGATACCATCATCAAGGCTGCCTCAGACATTTTCTCGTCAGCCCAAGTGATTCTTTCATTCACCTTGTTGTTAGCGGCCCAATCGGCAGCCAGATCCCGCTTGGATGGAAGGAACTTGCCTGCTATTTGCTCTGCTTATGTCTTCCGTTTGCTTGACGATGATGATTGAGCTGACCGGTTTGCAAGACTGTAGGAATGATTGACTTGTTGTTGATTGGGCTGGGTAGGCTTCTGAGTAGACTGTTGACTCAGGGACTGATTCAATGGTTGACTTGACCGCCGGGTAGACTGCTGAGACAACTGGGTTAATTCTAGATCCAAGACTGGTGGGAGCTCATCATTGGATTCCCTCCCACCATGTTCTGATGGCGACCAGTTTGATGGCGTAGTCGGACGGTCCTCAGGCCTCTTGTCGAGCTCTTTGGGCCTCTCTTGATCAAGGTCTCCTGACCTAATCAATCTATTGTCAACAGGATTGCCACTCGCTGTCTCCTCGGTCATAACATAGCCTGCTGAGGGGCAACCAAGCATGACCGGCTCTAGTTGATAAAAATACAAACATGTGCGCAGTATCTCCGCTGAAAAACCAGAGTCAGCAAGTTTTTAAGCAGGGATATTTGAGCCACACTACATACCTTCAGTCTCATTCCTTGCATCTTCAATATATTGTTGGGCATCAGGGTCATCACCATGCTCCCTTTGTCAGCCTCCCTGATGCCAAGGACAAGTCCTTCTAGCTACAGGTGGTGCAAGGATAGATGGAAAGAGTACAAAGACTCTGGGTAAGGTACAAAAGGTGCAATTCCCAAAAGATATGGGGGAATTGTGCCGTAAAAATTTAGAGAAAAAGGTGGTAACAATTATATTAAATAAATTTAATATAATTTAAACCAGAGGGGCCTGATAAATCAGGGGTGGTTTAGATCCCTCTAAGGTATCTTACAAATAAATTCAGAGGATTTAGGTACCTGGAACACTGGGGCCTGTTGGAACAGGGGTGGTTTAATCCCAGGAATGGAAATGGGGGAATATCTTCAAGAGAAGGGTTATTACTTACTAGTAATAAACCTTGAGGGATCTTGGGGATATTCTGGGTGAAAATGGACAGTTTGAAGCGCTTGGATGGATGGATGGTGGAGCTTGATGGGCACTGTGAAGTTGTTGGGGAAGACAGGGCTAAAGAATAACTACTAAGAAGCTTACCAGACTGTGTTATAAAGATGTATATATCTAATAAGAAGTGGGTAAGGTTGTTAGTGGGTATTGGGAAGCATGAGGAGCCTTCTTTGGGCGGTTGAAGAGCTCCTTAAATAGTCTTGAGTTCCCCCTGGGGACCCTGTAGGTATTATTGGCCAACTTGTGGGATCTTTGGACCACATTTTGGCCATTTTTGCTGTCTTGGTGACGCTTCAGCAGCCCCTGCTTTGAATACACTTCACCAATTGATTTTTATTAATGTATTTATTTATTTACATTGACTTACAGTCTGTAGTACATTATTACTGTTTGTTATAGATTTAATACTAGTGGCTTATTTGTATTTATAATAAGCCACAGTATTGTTTGTACTGTTTGTTCAATCAATGTATTGTATAAATAAACAATACCATTTAATGTATTTAATTGTTTAGTCCCCAGTACTCTTCATTACATATGTAACATATGTAATGAGGTCACTGGAGCGTGTTTTTGTTGATTTGGGTGTACCTGAGTGACTGTGGAGTCCGCGTGCCAAGTTTGGGAGCCTGTGAGGGGCTTGATGCTTGCGCGGGGGCTTATATCCCAACTTTGACGCGGGCTTTCAGTCACGCGGGTTGAACTTGAAGTTCTGCGGACTGCGGTACGCGGGGTTTGAGTAAAACACGGTGTATTTACACTATCTCCCCTAATTTACACAACACCTCATTTCCGTGACTGGAAATGGGGTTTAAGCATATGTATATACATATATAAGCATTAATTAATGCAAGTTCCTTTTTGTTAAAGGTACCTGCTAATTATTCTTTGCTAATTTACATAGTGAAGGAGTGAGAATTAGGGGTACTTGGGAGTGAGGTACCCTAGGTTATTTTTAGTGTAGATTTAGAATATCAAATAATATTCTAACTATTATTTGATATTCTATATTTTTTATAATAACTTTTGTAGGAAACTTGTGACAGGTTGCTCTGTCATAGTAGCAAGCTGACACCCTTGCCTTTTCTCTACCTCTCTCCATAATTCCCTGGCCCGTGTGTTCTTTCCAGCGGAGCGCCTCGCGAAATTTCGCCTCCTGTCGAGTAATCTAGGATATCAAACAATCTGGTTAGTTGCAGTTTCATTGGTTGAATGTAGAAAACTATTTACCAACCTGTTGCTCGACGCCCTTCCAGTCACGCTGGTGACTGAAACCATTTGCCTGTAAGTAATTGCAGATCATCTCGCACACCTGTCTCTTGCTAATACTCGAGTCCCGCCAGGAATTGTAGTGATCTTCAATGGTGAGCCAATCCATGATCAAGTCCAGGTCGGACTTGGAATCAGCGTTCTTATCCTTTGTCCATGATCTTGGGGGCTTTCTAGTTCCTCGAGACGTAGTAGTTGAAAGCCAATCTGCGCTAGTTCTGCCTCTGCGTCTGCGACTTCCTCGGCCCCGAACAGCCACAGCGCTTGGTAGTTGGTCTTCAGCATTGTTGGAGTCGGATGGATCCGGTATTGAGTTGGAAGGTTGGCTCTGTGCTACATTTGGAACTGGATTCATTAGCTGGCTCGGAATCACTGATACAAAAGGGGATCCAGGTCCCGTTCCTGTTGGCATTTGACTATACTGGATGTTAGTATCTAGAAAAGGAAGGGATTTCGATGGGTGACTTACAAGAGTAATGGTAGATTGAATCCCAGAGAGAGCTGTACAGAACCGTTTGGAGGTGCCGGCGGAGAAGTTTGGCCTGAAGATGGTAGTGCCGGCGGAGATGTTTGGCCTGAAGGTGGTAGCTGCCCCGACATTGATGATAGAGCGGCTGCCGAGCCGGAGTCTTATGATTTTATGAATCAAAATATGCTGAATGAGTCGGGGGAGTCGGGGGAATCATAAGATTTTTTTTGGTTATACTTTTATGGTTTTATGTAAAAAATTGCTTATGCAATTTTGAACACCATAATAAATACCTGCTTTTCATCTTGAAATATATTTTCCCTTGGGGGAGTTTTATCACTCATCATCTCACTATAGGATTTCCTGCTCTACAAGTGGTGTATTTGGTTGTTCTCCTCCCATGGTGTGTCCCAGAGGAGACAGAGATAGTCTCCTCCGGCTGACTGAGCCGCGACCAAGTCACACCATGAGTTCACAACACTCATAACACTTATAATACTGAAAAAACCAATGTTACAACTTAAAAAAGCTTCTAGTTAGAAACCACATCAATATTCATGACAGTGTGCAATGCCAAAGGCAAAATTACACTTCGAAAAAGAAAAAAGAAAAAAAAAGGTGTAAGGTATCAAGGTTGTTCGGCCAGAGGTAGGACACATGCCTCTGGTTGGTCTTTCTCTGGCAAATTCTATATGAACTGTATAGTACTGTGGCTCCTCTTTTGGGTCCTTGTGGCGTCCTGTTGTTCGATCAGAGCGGTTGACGTGGAGTCCGAGCTCGGTGTGTATGACATAATCCAAGGGAAACTGTTGTCATATCTGAATAAATACATACATATTTAATTGTTCCCCCCAGAGTTCCTTCTGAGCTTCTTATCCAGCCATCATCCACTTCTCTTGTTGACCATCTCATCAACAACCACAACTCACTCAGATAAGACAACACATATTAACCATGCAGGACATAGCCAAACAGGTCACCAACAGTAATCCAACAAACGAGAATCTATCCCCATCAGAACCGAAAACGAACTCACCAGTCATCGAAATCAACCATGGCGAACAACTTTCGCCATCCAACTCGATCCAAGTCTCACTCATCAAACCTTCGATGATGGAATCGATCATCGGACCAAACGATTCTCAACAGTCCGATCAACTTATTCGGGTCCATTTCAACAAGACTACAGTCAAAGACATCAAGACCCATATCTCTTCAACTTGGAGAGGTAAACCAAAGACCGATGGGATCAGACTGATTGCTCGTGGGAGGATCTTGAACGACCCAGAATCAGTCGGTGAGGCACTGGCTAAATCGGTACGATCCTAGCCCTTAGGCAATCCTCTTCTATCTAGACAATACCATCATCAAATATTTAGCTGACAGCCCTCTTCACTCTCTTCACCTTGCAGCCTGAGGATCCACTTCCCACTCATCCAGTTCATGTCGTCATACGTCCCAATGCCTGGACTGAAAAACTGGCACCCATCAGACCCGTTTCGGCCCCTCCGGCTGCTACTACCCATCTCTCAGTCCCAACGACTACACTACCATCCAGCCTCAGATCCGCCTCTCAGTCCTTTGCCAATCTCTCGACCCCTCCCAACGCTCAAGCAGAAAATGACCCTCTTAATTTCCCATCCTCTCGCCCCAGGTTGACTTCGCTTCCCAACGACTGTTCCAACTCACCCGCGGTACTCTTCAACGCTTACTTCTCCGCACTCACTGCCTACGGCCGCTATAACTTTCTCCAGAACATCCTCCAGGCTCAGTTCAAGATTGTCGAACGCCTGGACTTTCTTCGTCGTCAACTCCATAATCAACATCTCAAATTACTTGGAATCAGTCATCCATCAAAAAATTCAAATGTCATCTTCGGTCCTAATCAGTCAGATATAATCGAGAGAGAGTGGCCAAGGATCGAAGAGAAACTGATCAACCTCTTGACCGAATTAACGTTCCCGCACCCCTATTCAGGGCATGAAGATTCGGCCAATCCTGATCAACTGACGACAGAATTCGATCCATCATTACCCGATGAGTGTAGCGACTTCAAGCGGGTTGAAATAGCGTAAACTCATTCTCTCTTTCTTTGGTGAACCACGGCGTGTACAAAACTGATTGCCTAACTAACTACATTCGTCTATCCAACAGGGGCCTACCCTATCTGCTCTACGTTCCAGAAACTGTGAGCCAGCAATCCATGAAAGAGGGATCAGCGGAGACGACTTCGCCTCTGAAAGAGTACAAAATACTCCAGAGAGACCTTAACCGCGCCTTGCGTCTAGAGGCTCAGGTCCAGTTCTTGATCTTACAAGCCCAGAAAACTGAAGCCACCTTAAATCAGATGGAAGACATCATTTCTGCCGGTCTTCGACCTCACGACACTCCAGGTCATGACCGGGAAGCCCAGCAAGCGCAGCGAGTCTTTGACGGCCTCTTCCCGCCCAACGTCTTTCCATTCCCCCGCCCTCCGCCCGCCAACGGTGGCGGGCCTGCCTTGGGCCTCGGCCTCGGTTTGGGGCCTGCTGGTGATGGACACCATCCACCGAACAATTTTATGCTCCATAATGGCGGGCCTATGTGGCAACACCCGATGGCCCGAGTTCGCCGATACGAGTTTACGATCAATCTTGAAAGCATTCGACGCTACATGGCGCCGCTTCTCTGGCTCTCCCTGAAGCTCTCCGTGCTGCTCTACATCTTTGGACGCCATGCTAGTTACAGCAAGCTAGTCATTCTGATTATGATTGCGCTGGGCTGGGTAATCTGGGAAGCCTACACTATCCATCAGAGGTACGACGCACAAGCCAGACGACGAGACCGCTTACAAAGAGGTCAGCAAGCTCCGGGTGTACCAGCGGGTGCAGCTGCCCCAGCCGCCGACCCGATTCAAGCGGTCTTGGATCGAGGCAGACGACGTGCAGAACGTGAACGTCTCCAGCAGCTCCTAAGAGAACAGCGTCAACGAGTTGACGGTATACTCGGCATTGAAAACCAAGAGGGAGGAGCTGCAGCGCCGAACAACCCCCCACCCGCTCCGATAGCTGCACCCGCCCAACCCGCTGGTCCTCCGGCGGCGGCTGAAGCCCCTGTGGCCAACCCACCGCCTGCTCCTGCTGCTCGTAGAAACGCAGGACGTGGCGGATTACGAGCTGCGGCTGCTGATATCCGGGCCCGAGGAGGTGCGTTCCCTCCGGGTACAGAAGTCCGACCGTTTCGAAGCACGTCTGCATTTTCGCCGAAGTATTGGTTCAACTCGGTTGCGGTTGTCGGACTAGCTTCAGAATACCGGGAACTGGGCCTGCATTCAATCGGTGAACGAGCGATGGGCGCCTCAAATCTGGAGTACCCTCGATGGTATAGATACCTGCGAAATTTGAAGACCGGCCTGGTCCTGTTCATTGGTACTCTCTTGCCGGAGATCGAGAAGAAGCGGCGGAAGGCGCTTGAGAAGCGGGCTCGGATCTTGAATTTGGTCATTGCTGATGCGGCGCGGGACACTAACAACCATAACCAAAATCAACAACAAGCACTAGCACAACAGCCGAGGGCGGTGGGGCCGGCAGCGGAGATCAACAATCGCATCGCTACTACCCCTCCCGAAGTGCCCGCCACGAGTACCATCCAGCCTACGGGTTCCGAGATCCCGAATACCCGGGCGGCGCCGGATGGAGAAGGGCAAGAGAACCAACAGACTCCTCGCGCGCTTGCGGCGACGGCCCTGGAACGGGTGGGCTCAGGCAACTCTGACCAGACCCTATCCCAGCGCCGGCCACACTTGAGTGGCTCCCAATCCAGTGAACCTAATGTTGGACCGAGTCCCTTACAACGGCAAGCATCTACCGACGCAGTTGATCTACCCTCCGGTTCACACACCCTGACCAAAACGTCTGTCGATGAGTCCACCCCTAGGATTGGGTCTACCGTTCTTGACGCCCCCGCCCCCTCTTCTTCCTCAGCTGCTCCTGTCCCTGGTACATCCACTTTGAACACTCAGCAACATGCCCAAGATAACAACCCTATCGATAACGGTTCTATCCCCTCCCCTCTCACCCCTTTAGACGCGCCTCAGGTCGTCGGCGGCTTGGACGATACTGACGACGAGGAAATCATTGGCGCTGAAAACGATGAGGCTGGTATGCTTCTCTTCTAACCCTCAAAAGAAAATTATCTATTGTATATCTTCTCCTTTCTTCCCCTTGAACATCCTTCTTTCCCTTTTTTCTCTTATTTGTTTGTTTGTTTTTGCTCAATTATACATCATGTTTGTGTATGGTAAACAAATAAATAAATAAAAAAATTTAAAAAAAAAAATCTTAGATTTGGGAAGTACGATGTCATCAGTGTTTTCCGCTTTTTACTCTAATTGGCAATGGCCGAAAATTTTATATCAACAATGTGCCAAAAATATTTACTTTATATGATAAAAACACGAAGAAAGTAATACCCCTCTATTTCCTTCACATCTCCATCTGTGTCTACTACTTCCCTCTCTTTTTCTCTTTATTTCTTTCAAGATGAATAATAAAAACTGATGATAGGACTCTAGAAACAAGATTTCCTCAGCTACCTGAAGAATAAAACTCATGCCACATACATATACCTTTTCTTTTCTTTTTTTTTTATACTTGATCACTCTTCAAAGAAAAAGATGACAATGCAAATATATATAGTTTTGAGACTGATGAATTGTGGAAATGAAATGAAATGTATAGAAATTGTTAATAAAAATATCTTTAGTCTGCAGAAGGTAACCAAACTGAGGACAGTATTGAGGGCAAGAGGAAAATAATCAATCGGGTGGTGTACAGGTAAGAACTATCTCTACAAAAGGAACGCTGGACGAAGCAACTGATAGCGGTATAAGCATCCAAAAGAATATATTTAAAGGGCTGTCTGGAAGCCATCAGCATCATCCTTCTAACTTCCAATCTAGTACTACTCATCAAAATCATCTGCACCGCTGTATACACCACCCCAGACATCCTGAAAAAAAACATCCAAGATGGGTTGCTTGTTCTTTGTTGCTTGCTTGCGTCCTGGGCTGGTCCCCGGCCTCACTGGTTGAGCCGAAGTTCAAACAGCTCATCAGAACAAAGCTTGCTCCCAATCAGAGTGCGTTCGGTTTGTGCTCCTACCTACGGGTGCGGCGGGTATTGGAAAGGAGGCCGTCCTGGTATGCATGGGTGTAGGATGTATGGAAACAGCTTACGGTGCCGTGTTCGGAGGAGTTGGCCTTGGACCCGGAGTTGAAGGCATGCTCTGGAAAATGGATGCTTCGGATTCCCCTGGCTCTCACAACAACATCTTGGTGTGTTAACACTTCTTCCCCCTCCTTCACCACTTCCGTCCTTCAACGCTGATCACCGAAATCTCCTAGTCGACCCAATTCTCTCGGTTATGTACATCCACTTTTCATTGTACAGACAGACCTAAGGATTCACTAATACTGGAAACACATCAAATGCCCACCAATCAAGACAACAACCACAATAAATCCCTGGTCAAGACAATTCTTGGATTTGATTTGACAATTATTATTATTATCTTGAATTACTTGGGCCTTTAATGTGGAACCCAAACCGCTCATCTCCTTCTTTCCTCCCAATTTGTATCTTACTGAGCCGCATATGACATTACATATTATGACCAATCCCTACTTGTTCTCGAGTTTCCCTCAAGTTGTTGTATGTAGAAAATCCACCTTGCTGATTTTACAAAAGGGGTAGCCTTTTCAGATTCCAAAAAAAGAGTTTATTACGGTGTTACTCCGAAAATAAATTGGAGGGAAAATCACATGTGCTCCAAAATCCAATGGAGGGAAAATTGCCTGCGCTCCAGAAAACTGGGTGTGCACAATAATCCACTCCCAACAGTATGTTACTGTGTACTAGAATATCTTTGGAGTGCACCTTGCCCCCCAATATGTTTGGAGTGCATGTGCACCCCAACAATTTTGGGGTGTACAGGCTATGTTCAACTTATACATTCAGAAGCTGTAATAATATTCTGACTTATTTTGTATATACATAAATATATATAAAATATTAAGTAAATTTATTTCTTCATTTCTTGATAATGACATGTACATTATCTATCCACAAGCTTAAGTTCTGTCAATGTTAAGATTGTGATGAGACTTGAAATATAGAAGTATGTAGCTCTAATCTGGGAAAAATCATCATAAAGTCAAGTATTATGTATCCTTTGGGGATTCAAAATAAATGTGGCCAATGACCAGAAACGGGACATGTTCTTGCTGAAGAGGTCAAGGACACAGTGATCTGGAGGACTGCAGCTAGCAGATAAAAGCAATCTACTATGGCATGTTTCAATGCTAGGGGGGCTCTGGAGCCAGTGAGGGACATATTTCATGAGTGAAGGAAATGTAAATACAAAAAACTAATAAGGTTATAGTTGGGGGCTAAGCTGGTTGGATGAATGCAATGGAAAATCATAAGTATAAAGTCCACAAAAAGTTGGATGAAGAATGTTTACAATGATTTGAGGCGGTGTTTTTTTCTTGGTATAAGAACCCTAACAACTGGACTAAAGAAGCATGGAAATGAGTATCTGCTGGTGGAAAAACAGGGCCTGCTATGCTTTCAGTAGCCTGTAGTGCCAGCGTAGCATTCACAGAAT
Source organism: Puccinia hordei (assembly GCA_007896445.1). Classification (NCBI taxonomy): domain Eukaryota; kingdom Fungi; phylum Basidiomycota; class Pucciniomycetes; order Pucciniales; family Pucciniaceae; genus Puccinia; species Puccinia hordei. The sequence goes on along the minus strand of RDRW01000397.1, from coordinate 317,971 downwards.
TGGCTGGTTCCAGGCTACCATTACATGCGCTTTTCCGGCAAGAAGCCTACTCGACCATAGCCCCGGTTTCCGCGGACTGTTCGTCGTCTTCCTCGGACTCGAAAGACTCGGTCTGGTCGATAGTAGTCGGAGGGAGACGAGCGGCACGATACGAGTTGGGATTGGGCGTAGAGCGATTGGAGGAGGTATTGGGGGGATGAGCGAGGTGAGGGGGATCGGTGGGAAGGTGATGATGGGGTAAGTCGAGTTGATCTGGAGGGAGGTCGTCAGGATGGAGCTCGTCGAGTGGTTCGAGTGGAGCCGAGAGACGTAGGAGTCGATCGGTGGCCAGTTCAGCCCAGTACGATTGACCCTGTTCTCCGCTTGTCGATGGTAGTAAGAGGGCCGAGCCGACTGCTAATGGTTGGTTGATCACTCGGGCTAGTTGGGGTGCTTGGACTGGTGTCTGGGTGGGGTCGTAGGGGTTGCCGAAGGGGTAGGATGGATGGGAATGGGAGGGTAGAATGGCTGATCGATGAAGATGGATAGTCAGTGGAATGAGCTTTGGTGAAGGATGAGATTTTGAGCTTACCCTCGTCATCCTCGTTCTGGTAGGGTGGAATCAGATCCCAGGCTGATTGGTCGACGCCTGTATAAACCCAGACCGTCGAGTCAATGAATAGGTTGGTTGGTTGGTTGTTTACTTACGATCTTCCAGGTCTTCTAGGGCCCAATCGACCTGGTCATCGGCGTAACTCCACAAGGAGGTTTCTGATCTGAGATGGATGTAAGTAAATCGATCGTCCTATTAATAACTCTTGGGTTAGTTAGTTAGTTTCTCTCTCTTTTTAATGGTTGAGGTTTGACTTACACTCATCTTTTTTTTACCCTGTTTTGATTAAATTCGATTTGGAACCAATATTAAAAGTAACTCCCCCCCCGGGGGGTCTCCGGTTCTTTTGGTTTTATGAACTAAAAATAAAAATAAAAATAAATAATGTTGGATTAAAGCTCGCTTGAACAACCCCAACAGGTTTCTTCTTCAAGCCTCGGCCCAAACTATCCGATCGCTTCACTCGGTTCAACCAAAGAAGAAGAAAAAATGTCAAACTCAAAAAATTAAAGAAGGAAACGATTACAGACTCAATCAAATCAAATCCAAAAAAATAAATAAAAAACGCCTTGTAATCTTCATGAAATCCTTCTGAACCGAGACTTCCTCGGCAGCGGTCTTGATCTCTCTCTCCTTCCGACCACCTTACCGTTAATCTTCCAACCACTCAAATCAAATCCCGAGCCATGGCTACTTCGAAAGCCGTCCGAGCCATAGTAGGCCTCAGCTTACTTGGTACATTTGTACTACTACACTTCCTTCACCTGGTCTCCCATACCATCAGACTATCGATCTCGGTCATCAAGAAACTGGTCGACGAAGCAGACGAGTTCTTAATAGCTTGTCGGATTCGCAGTCGGGACGTACGAAAGGACTTGAGGGCTATCAAGAAACTACCCGCCCATCTGGCTATCATCTGGATCCCCATCAACTATCAACTCCATCGTCTACTCGCTCTACCTCATCTCATCTCCTATCTAGGTCTCACTCGCATCCAACGATTACAACACCAACAAGGCCTCGAACTCGTGGCGATGAGAGAAAACTTTGCTAAAATCCTCCTGTGGTCTATGGAGGCTGGGATCAAAGAAATTACCTTTTATGACGAACGCGGTCCGCTCTCTCTCTCTCTCAATGGTTTCTTTTTTTTTCAATCGATTCAAAAAAAAAAAACTGATTCGATGCGTATCGCTTGTTTGAATGGTGATAAAGGATTAATGAAATCACACAAGACCGAACTTATAAATTATCTAGCCACGCTACCGACGTTTACGAGTGGGAACGAACATATCATGTGGGCCTCGATCGAGCCCAAGCTATCCGAAGAAGTCCAGATCCAATCCAAATTCGAGATCTCCTACCGTCCGATCGCCAGGCTTCCTCCCCTTCCTCCAAAGGAGTCACTACCGTTAAAAATAACGCCAACTCATCCCTCGGCTCTAATTCGATCACCATCAACCTCATCGATCGTCATCAGGGTCACGAACATCTCGTCAAAGTCACCAAGGCCCTCGTCGAAATCGTCCAATTAAATAAACAGACTAAACTTCATCTCGACGACCTTAACGTCCAAAACATCGGCACTAAAATCTGTAGTCAGTCCCTCCCTCCCTTCAACACATTTATTGCTTGATTTTTTCTTCCTACAGGTTGTTTATCTGAAATTGATTCGATGGCTTTGGTTTGATGTATAGCTACTTCGATCGGCTTGCCGGATTTACTCCTCGTCTTGGGCGGAAGATCACTGCGATTCAGAGGCTTTCCTCCATGGCAACTCACACTCACTGAAATATAGTTGAGTCCCTCCCCTCTATCTCCAAGAACCCCTCTCCCACCCGAAAAAAAATACACGATACTGAGACGGACTGCTTTTTGTCTCGACTCGATTGACGGGGTTTTTTTTTTTTTTTTCTAAAAGTCATGCTAGGTCGTATGGTATCTTGCCTTATAAACTCAGATACACTGAATATCTTGAAGCGTTACAGGTCTTTGGAAATTGTCAACAAAGAGTCGGGACGTGAGAGACAGATTTCCTAGTCGCTTACCAACAAGTCTCCAGTTTTCTGTCTCTCTCTTGTCTTCTATTTCCTTTATCATCCGGTCCTGGTTTATCTCCCAGATAGATCAGACTCAGTGTCGACTCATTCTTTCCCTCCAATCAACATCCTTCTTTTTGTTTTTTGTTCTGTTCTCCCTCGGTTGTCTGTCTATCCTTGTTGGACATTTCTCTCTCTTCTCCCTCAAAAAAGAAAATTGAAACCTGTAAACAAACAGATTGCATCTCATGCTTATGTAATTCGCTTCGCGAGAGAATATATATGTCTTCAAAAGATCAATCAAATTTGTGGTGTCCCTATGTTAGCTGTTTATATCTTTCGAGTAGCACATCAATCGAGTGTCAATAAATCAAAAAAAAAAAAAGGTGTAAGGTGTAAGGTTGTGATAAAACAAGTCGATCCGGTGGAGATAATATGGTCGGACCCCAATGAAACAAAATGAATACTCAGACGGGGTGACTGGGAAACTAGTCTATTCAAATATATCATCTAATTTATGCTCACCTACACAAATCGTGATGTCTTAGTATACTCCACTGCAAAAAAAAGAAAAAAGAAACTGCTTGCATGCAGTTGACATACAGCATGCTTCAACCAAGCTATCATTGTATCTCCACCTATTGACATATTTATGTATTTTTTTTTTTTTTTTTTTTTTTTTTTGGAACAGTCACTGTGCACATGAACACAGTGAGACTGTGGATTGAAGCTTGGTTGATACATCCTGTACTGAGTAAAATGTGGAATCACACCACCACCAGCTTTGTGAGAGTTTCTGCATGGTGATTGACCCAGTGTGGTTTGTTTTTTTTAGTGCTTAAAATTTTCTGTTGTGAATTGGATTGATATCTAAAGATAGAAAGTCTTGGTCACATGGCAAGCATTTCAATATGTATGTTATGCTTGGTGCCGTGTGTGTCACATAGGGGCTTTGATGGTCTGTTGACAAACTTGGGAAGAGAGGGCAGAAGTTGGTGGAGAATCAGCTATCCTTGCGTTGTCAATGAAAAAGTTTGGTTCATTGGTGTACTTGAATTTTGTATTGGTAAGTGAATAGTCATCTTTCCAACTTTGATTGTCACTTCTTTTTGGGAACTTGGTGTGGAAACACTCTCAACAAGGAGGAGAACTGTTGTGGTCCTGATGACGTGCACTGCCAGCATAATTGCCTAGGTTGAGTTCATCCCAGTTAAACTAGGATGCAAACAACCAATTTAAAGTAGGTTGACATCAACCAATGAAATATAAAACCAAGGGGGGTCCCTTGGATTTATATTACATCAGTTGATTTCAACCAATTTTAAATTGGTTGAGTGCATCCCAGTTTAACTGGGATGACTTCATCCTAGGCAATTATGCTGGCAGTGGTGTTGTTGTAGGCTTTAGTATATATATGTATGTATATATAGACTAAGAGCATCCACAGTTTTTTTGATAAAATTTTGACAACTTTGGAGCTCTTAGATCATCCACCATTGTCTTGCTAACTTTTCTGCAACTGCGGAGAGGTTAGCAAGTGCAATGGTTACCCTACCAAGAAACCACACCCTTGTGACTCAGTAGGGGGGCTCTGCAGCTGGCTAACCAAGCTTCCCCACCCTCAGGGACTCTCCATGTTGCTCGGTAAGCAGGGCTGTAGGGGGGGTATCAAAGATTTGATCATGGGAATGGAGGATCTCAGGTGGATCTTACCTTACCAAGCGTCTTAGAGGTCTCTAAATTTAGAGACCTCTAACAAAAATCTTAACAATTCCTCAGTTAAAGAGGCCTAAAGAGGCCACAAGGGTGGTGCACGGGGGCTTTGTCTCTGTAAAGTTGGCTTACCAAGCCACTTTACAGAGACAGTGGTGGATGCTCTTAGCAAGCTTGATAGTTGATTTATCAAGAGTGTCCCCACTTGAGGCTTGATAACCCGGCGCTATTTCTGGGTTATCAAGCCAGTTCCACACTTGTGCTCCTCTGAAACTTGAGTCAATAACTTGAGTTGCAGAGGAGCACTACACGGGGTGGCATGTTATGAGTGGGGAGCTCTTGGGGGTGTCAAATGGGTGGAGGGTTTGCAATAAGGTGACCTGTTAAAGTTATTCACAAGTTACCTTATCAAGCTCAATAGAGGTCCATAAATTTATGGACCTCTATTGAGGATCCCAGCAATTCAATAGTTGTTGAGCACTATTGAGTGCACAAGTGTGGAAACGTCTTGATAAAGTTAGCTTATCAAGATTACTTATTGAGACAATTGTGGATGCTCTAACTGAAAGTAATCAGACTGTGGTTCAGAGAATGTTGAATAACAAACAATATTTAATCAATAATAATTATTCAAAAGAAAGAAAAAGTATCTTGTGACTACACATGAATAACTCTACTATATCCCAGGTTCAAGGGACTACAATTAGGTGTCAGTCAACAGTGCTAATCATACTACTACTGATGATGATGATGATTCAAAAGGAATGATAGACTACAAATGAATATAAATGTGTGTGTGTATATAAAACAAGTACTGTGGCTTATTGTAAAAAACAATTAAGCCATTAATATCAGTACTAATGTACTACAGTACTGTAATTAATAAAGTAATATATTAAATACATAAGATGTATATAAATCAATTTATATGGAACTTGGTGACTTATATATACACAAGACACAAGCCTCTGTAGTGTGACCAGGAGGGCCAGTAAGTGGTCAAAGCATCCACAAGTTGGCCTGTAAAACCCATAGGGTCCCCAGTGGGATCTCAAGACTATGTAAGGAGCTCTTAAAACGCCCAAAGAAGGCTCCTCATGCTTGACAATACCCCTTAGACACTTACCTACCATTTATCAGATACAAATCTCCATAAATAGTCTGGTAAGTTCCTTGGTAGTATTCTTTTGGCCCTGCAGTTACCACCCAGCTCCACCAAACACCTTTTCAAGTGCTCAAAACTCTCCTTTTGTCACCCAGAATATCTTCAAGTTACCCTTGTACAGGAATTTGTGTTAGAATTAACAAAGCATTTTTGAGAAATTTAGCAGAAAATGATTGACTTGGGCAGGATTTGAACCAGTAACCTTGGCAGAAGCTAAGACACTATACTAGAAGTTCTGCCTTTACCAACTAGGCTACCAAGTCCATACCTAATGTGTTGCTAAGAGAACACTGTGGATTACAGCATTTCAACAATTTGAGATCTTTTACTTTATTGCAGTCAATTTTCAATGCTAATAGTAGTAAGGAAACTTAACAGGAAAACAATAAAGTAATTGAAAAATTGAAATAAAGAACAGTTAGGATAAAAGAATGATGAAGATATTTTTTAGACAAAAGAATGATAATAAACAATACCTGTAATAGTTCTTGACCTAATTTTGACTCAGGAAAAGAAAACAGAAACTTATAGGAGATAGAAAATAACAGCAAGCCTGATAAACAAAGAAGTTGTCAATAACACATCAAACAACCATTTTAATATAGAGACATTGAAAGAATAAAAAGAGAAATCTTCTTCTACCTCTACTTGAGTTAAGATTGGGCTCCTCCTGAATCTTGGTTCTTGACAAGTGGTTAATTGGTGAAGAATGGAACAGCTGAGGTGTGTATTGATAGTGAATTAAGGGAAATGGAGTGTAGTATTGGTGGACTGAGAGATGAGTAGTCAACAAGAAAAAATCTTCACCATGGGTGAAGCAAGTTGCGGGATCAACTGAGACTATTTGATATTGAATACAATATTGCATTCAATTCTCATTGCACAGTATGTCAGAATCAATTCTTGACACCTTGGATTATTACTATTAATTAACAACCCTTCTTTCTTGAGAATATTCCCCATTTCCTTTCCCTGGGATTTATACCACCCCTCTGTTTCAACATGGCCCCAGTTTTCCAGGTACTTAAATCCACTGAATTTACATGCAAGATAACTTAGAGGGATCAAACCACCCCTGATTTATCAGGCTCCTCTGGATTTAATTATATTAAATTTAATTTAATATAATTATTATCCCTTTTTCCTCTTATTTTTAGGCCTTAATTCCACATATTATTACTTTGGAATTAAGTGTGCCATCTTTATCCCCAGAGCTTTTTACTCTTTTTCATATCATACTTTGCACCAGGCATAGCTAGAAGGAATATTCCTTGGCATCACCCAGGCTGACACAAAGCCATCCTCTTATTGAAAAAATACTGATTAGGGGGTATCAAAGTTAAAATGAAACCCGCCAAAAAAATGGCGGGTTTCAGCCCAATTTGCCATTTCAAATCCGCCATTATTCTGGCAAAAAAACTATGTTATTTCGTTGGGGGCCTGTCAAAGTTAACCACCAAACAATCAATTGTTTGGAAAAAATATAAAAGGTTCATTTTGGTCTCAATATTCCAAGACAAACTAGCCCAACTCAGCGATGATATCCGTAGATTATCAGCCCAGATCAAACAATCCATTCAATCATTCAAAGCCGACCATAGTCTCCTTTGTCAAAGTGGCGACCCAGATCAGAACGTCTCGGTCCGAATGGACCAGCTTGCAGCACTCAAGAAGATTGATGCCAATCGACCGATCCCAGCCTATAACCTCGATGCAACCAAGCCTAAAGACGTCTACTTACTTTCTGATCTTGTCTCAAATGCCGAACTGAATTTGATCCCATTGGCTCCGATTCTCAAGGCTGGTACTGCTTGAGAAGCTGCGGGTCTCTTACCTTCAGCTCATTTGAGATATGTGACTAATCAACTCGAGGCGCTTTGGAAACGATGTCCGGACGGTAAACTGGATAAGAAGGAGATCAAACGATTACGGACTATTGGCCAGTACTGACTCTTGATAAACCACTGGCACTGCACCAACCATATCACCCTTCCATCGGACGGAGACCATTGAATAGCCGATTTATCCCACCTATTGCCAATGCATGTCAACTAGGTCGTATATGTTCCTGCTCAGATTCAGATTCTTCCCTTGAAATATGTACATGAGAAGTGCTGACTTGTCTGAATTGACTACCGTTCACCAGAATTCAATAAAGGAGACAAACCTAGAGGGGATGAAAACCTAGACATACATACATAAATAGACCGCTATTTGCTCCGTAAATAGAAAGCCCAATGATGCTACCGTTGACCAATCAGAAATCTTCTTCGCCCAAGAACCAGGATGGGTCGGAAAAATCAAAGGCCATCACTGGTGCCAACTATCAGATCCCAGAAGATGATTGTCATCCAGACCCTATCTTGTGTCGACTGTTTTTGAATGATCAGTTCGGGAAACCAATCAAAAACCCCAAGTCATTTTTCAGAGATTGTAAAGTTTGTGGCTCGATCCATAGCCTGAGTTACCGTTACCATCAACTGATCTTTATTGGCGTTTTTTTTATCAACAACCGTTCCGATTGACCCAATCATCAAATGACAGCAAAAATGAATAGGTGGTAGGATTCTTCTTTTCATCTATATAGAAATACAACCGTGATTCGTTTCAACAAAATGTCATGGACCTGTGTCACCAAAACCCGCATCAATTCAAATGCATCTACATCAGTATTCGATTCAAGCAAACAGGATTTCAAAAAGTCGACTAAAGAGAAACCATGGGTGAATATGATTTGGGAGGACGGCAGCAAGTTGAGTGTTGATTACCTGATCATTTTGAGCATATCACAGATCCATCCTTCTCATCGACTTGATGCTCACTGATGTTAAAAGCATGGAGGAAGAGAGGCCAGCTAAAGGCCAGCTAAACTAAAGAAAGTTGATTTTATCACGCCAATCAAACAAGAACTAGTCAAGAAGATTCTTTCAGGGAAAGTGGACCTGCTGCAAGACCCGCAACCGCTGTCACGGGTGGGCGTGTGCTCAGGCCTTGACGTCCTCTTTGCACCAACGCTGATGGTCTACCATCTTTATTCGAAGAAGTGGCTGGACTCTAAGGTCTCACATGCGGCAATTGGCTCGAGGGAGAAACGCGAAGTGGCCTTGGAAAAGTGGGAGAAGGGGGAACGGTTGATGTGCATGAGTGTCTCTCCTCATCAATTTTTTTCCACTTCTATTGATTGGTTTGCTCATGGTCTCTTGTAGAACAACCAAGTTGAAGACTGCTGTTGTTTCTGCCCAAGGGGCCCAAAAGAATCGCGTTCACCCAAACACTCAACTCGTCCACCCAACCGAAGTCAATTGCGTCCACCCACCCAGTAAATCTCATGAACCAGCCGAACGATTCCAACTCAACCAGCCTTCCGAGTCCCAAAATCATCTGGAGAGCACTGGGCCGTCTGAGGAGCGCACGGCTCGTCAGGTCTCCCAGTGCTCAAATGATGGTGCTTGGGGCAAACCAGCCAAACAAGTGGGCTCTGCGGGTTCAACCTCCATTCCATCTCAACCAAAGAAGCGCTACTTTTCACCTCCAAAGTATGTGTCTGGGACTGCCAAGCACATTGCAAAGCTGCAGATGAGATAATTCAATGCATTCTTCAATGGTTGGCCAGGTAAGAAGTGTTTTCCGAAGCGGGAGCAGAACCTTTATTATTTGTTTTGTATATCAATCAATCATGGGATATCAACGTTAAGAAACAAAGTGGGAGCAGCACCTTTATTATTCTTTTTGTATATAAATTGATTGTCCCATAGCCTACAAAGAAAAGATTTTCTAGTCGACAAATTGCTGCTCCATTTCCATTACTACCAAATCAAGACAAAGCTATTCCAAGTTGGATTGCTGGATCTCTCTGAGGGTTTCTTGAGTTGTTCTGGAACACTGGGTTATGCTCAATCATTTCCACTAGAGTCATGAAGGAAGCAAGCATGGTCCGAAACAGTTGGCAAAAACTGGAATCTGGGAGTTGATGAAGTTTTTGCCGTTCATAGTGGGGATGGTGCAAAGTGTGTATGCGAGGGATTGTATATCGCTTCAGAAGACAGTGACTGATGAGTAAGAAATCAAATTCCAAGTCAGAATCTGAATTGGAGTCAATACACATCAAAAACTTGGTTAGTTGTAAAGATTTTTCAAGTTGTTTTTTGTTTGAGGCCTTGGGCATGATTGACTTAGTCTTAGATATGTGGAGGATGTTGATCGATGGAGTGGATTGTGATTTATTTGCTGCCAAGGATGTGATTGATGAAGTGGATTTTGATTGATTTGGTCCCAAGGATGTTGTTGATCAATGAGGTCTAGTGAAAATTTTTGGGGGTTCCCAGACTTGGAAATGGCGGATTTGATGCTGAAATCCGCCATTTTTCTTTTTTGAAACACACCTACCCTGGGGTAGGTGTGTTTCAAAAACCCGCCATTAAAAATGGCGGATTTGGCCAAAAACAAATGGCGGATTTGAAATGGCGGATTTCTTAACTTTGATACCCCCTAATTGAGTAATTAATACTTCCCAACAGGATCTCTCCCATAAAATCACACATCTTCAACCATAAAACAACTCAATTTATAACCATGATACACATTTAGTTCCCAGCCACCCATACTGAAAAGAACTTTTTCCATAAGATTTTATGTTATAAATTGAATGGTTGTACTTCCAGCATGAATCCCTAGGTTAAAATCCCAGTTGAACTGGGATTTGCTTAAACATTTTTACACTTGGTTCATCTTAACAGATTAAATATAAACCCAAGGAAAAAATTTGGATTTATTTATTTATTTCATTGTTTATTATCAAGCTATTTTAAGTTGGCTTTGTGAAACCTAGCTCAAGTGGAATGAATTCAAAATAATAACTCTGGAATTTCATAACTTATTAATTATAGGGAATTGAAAAGCTTCAGGATCTTCTCATGTGCATTTTGTAATTCAGATAAGGATGAATCCTGATAACAGGTTGTCAGAATAAATGCAGCAATTGTTTTCAAATTCAAATTTTCTTCATCTTCAGTAAGATAAATGATTAATTGTATTTGAGAAGGTTGAAATCCATCAAAAAGTAACTCTTCATTTTCATTCTCTGTATCCCAAGGTGCTAAATCTCCATGGATTGTTGTATACCCAAATAGAGGAGGAGATTGTCCATTTGGGTTGAGGATCATTCTGAAAAGCATTTTAAACACTTTGCTTCTGATTTTATCACAGTCATTTTTATCAATTTTCAAATGTTTACACACCTTGAGATGAATATAATTGATTGCCCGAAGAAGTGCTCTGATTTTTTTAACCACAGCACTGTCCTTCAGGGCAATTTTCATTTTATCTCTACTCAAAACACGGAAAAGTTTATGGTCTGGATTTTTATCTTGAAAGTACATTGCAATTGATAGTTTTGGATGGACTGTTCTGTACTTCTTTCCAATATTTCCTCTTCCTGCTTTATATTTAGCTGTGAAGTCTGAAAGAACAGATGATAGAACTTCCTCCTCTTCCGTACTAAACATTGGGATAGTGAGTATCGTGTAAAATATTTTTTTTTCAGGGACCAAGAGAAATAAAACACCCATATTCTTTTTAACATTTGTGCGTGAAATCAAATAATCTAAGTCTTTTGATCGATCATTGAATTTGGTTGAATTTTCTTTCAAATGGTACTTTGAAGAACTTTTCATCCCAGGAAGATTCACTTGAATTTTTAGATATATTCATATATTCAAAGATAAGCAACAAGTTTCATCAGCTATGAAGAATAGAGATTAAAAACTAACTTGTATTCTTTGCCTTGAATTCCTCGAATAAGTATTTTCCATTCTTATCTACTTCAAGTGTTGATTTGTCATGTGAGAAGTAATCAATTAATTTGATCCGAGTATTACTAAATTTATCATCTTTGGTCCATTTTAATTTTGATGAACTTTTTATCCCAATGATTGGACAACCACAATCATCAGAACCAAATATTTCACCTTCAAGCCAGTCCAATAACCTCTTTTGCCAAACCCTGTACATGTATGTTGGAATATCATTACTATCCAGCCATTTTTCTTGCAGAACATAGAGCCTTCTAATGAGGAGAAAATATTTTGAGGACAACTGCCAAACATCTTCACATTTTTTATTGGACTGTTTGATAATCCTTACTACCACAGGAAAAATTTTTCCAGGAAACAATGCTATGTTTTGGAATTGTGGATGGGGGATATGGGGAGGGCCATTCTTATGATAGCTAACTAAAAATTCTGACTGGAGTTTTTTATAAAACTTTTCATGACGCTGTTTGAGAATGAATATTATAACAGACCTATCAATATAAGAGTCATAATAATTGATGGACGAATTTCTTCCTTGAGAATCTTGCTGCATCTGGTATTTATCTCGTGATCTCTTCTCCGGATTTTCTGTTGATAACCGGGTATTCTTGACATTTGATGCCTCACCTCCTCTCATGTGCTCTTGACCTGAAAAGAGCTCAAAAAATGCTGAGCCTGGAGGATGCCAGTCAAGGTGAATCAGAATTAGTTAAGATAAAGGCATGCATACTGCTACTAACCTTGATTGATAGAACGACTCCCATGACCGTTTTGGGCCATTTCCGGATTCACACTACCACCAGCCGTAGGCGGTTCAACTTTGACCAAGTATTGCATGATGGAATTCAGACCTTAAGATTAGTCTTATGAAGAAATGTTATATGTGTACACTTGGACCGAGATTGGCGAAAAGAAAATTACCAGGAAGAGAAGTCTCGGGCTGATGAGACCAAGTAGCTCGTGGATTGGGAGCAGACATAATTGGGCCAAAAGATGATAACCGTTCTTGCGCGTAGCTGGATTGTCCTACATTATCTTCCGAGTCATCCAGCATATCCTGAAAGCCAGGAGACAGTGGTACTGCATGATCTCCAGATTCGTATGCCGAACATGATGGTTGCCCCAGAAAATGAGTTTGAAAGGCCGATTCATTTCCCGGAATTTCTAAATCAGTCGGAGAAATGATCGGAGTAGGCCACGACAATAAAGCAGTGTCGAAATGCTCTCCGAAGCAATTCGTTTGCTCACTTGAGATTCTCTCCCAGTCAGAAAGGTTCGCCTTGCCGGATCGGGCAGATAGTATTATCGTGAATGAATGGAAGATTGAATGGCGAGCAATGTAACGTTTGAGGCTAGCACCAAAAACCATTTGGAAATTGTAGGGATTTAAGAAACAATGCAGTTGGGGTCAATATCAGACTCACAATGAATGTCATCACAAACGTGCGTTCTGTATCTCTTCAAAACCGTCGGTGCTACCTAATTTGACGAAACTGGCTCCTCCTATTGCTGCAAAATAGCCTAGCCCTTGGGGCATCATGTTTCTTACCGATTCGATTCGCCGGTGGTACATGTCATAATATGTTTTACCTATCATGTAAAAAATGCAAAAATTGACATACAAGCTTGTACAAGCTATGAGCATGGCAGGGCAGATACCAATGTTTTATTTGTTTATAATTCAAGAGCTACTCAACTGCGCGCTACACATACGGATAGATAGTCTGACCCCAACTTGTTGCCAGGAGGCTTATCTTCAAGACTGTATTAGAGCACACCACAGGCAAATCGAGGTCATGAGTGACATACAGGTTGCATGGTCCTGCATGTCACTACAGCACTCTGTGTCATATTTGCAGGACTGCATTTCATGTATGTAACCTGTAGTGGACAGGCCTGTGAAACCTGCCGCACAGTCACTGCGTATGTGACAGGTTGCCTGTGTGAGCTGCCATGGTCCTGACAGCTTGTCCTGTTTATGTTCCATCACATGATATGCATGCAGGACTATGCAACCTGTAGGCTTCTCATGACCCCGGTTTCCGGGTGGCATCCACCACCCGCTTGGTGAAGTGGCTTGGTAAGCCAATTGACAGAGACAAAGCCCCTGCGCGCCACTCTAAATTTAGAGACCTCTAACAAGCTCGGTAAGGTAAGTCCTCCGATCCCACAATCAATTCCTCAATCCCCCTGCAGCCCCGCTTACCAAGCAACATGAAGAGTCCCCAAGGGTGAGGGCACTTGGTTAGCCAGCTGCAGGTTTCTTGGTAGGGTAACCATTGCGCTCTCTAACCTCTCCGCAGTTTGGAAAAGTTAGCAACACCATGGTGGATACTCTAAGTCAACTTTACAGAGACAAAGCCCCTGCGCGCCACCCTTGTGGCCTCTTTAGGCCTCTTTAACTGAGGAATCTTCAAGATTCTTGTTAGAGGTCTCTAAGTTTAGAGACCTCTAACAAGCTTGGTAAGGTAAGTCCTCTGTTCCCACAATCAATTCCTCAATCCCCCCCTACAGCCCCACTTACCAAGCGACATGAAGAGTCCCCAAGGTTGGGGACGCTTGGTTAGCAAGCTGCAGAGCCCCCCTACCAAGTCACAAGGGTGTGGTTTCTTGGTAGGGTAACCATTGCGCTTGCTAACCTCTCCGCAGTTGCAGAAAAGTTAGCAACACAATGGTGGATGCTCTTACTAATTTAATCCAGAGACTCATTGACTCTCCTTCAATAAAAAATCCTTCTTGCTCTTCTTTCTTTGCCACATATCTTGCATCAAGACTTGACTTCTCATCAAGAATCTTCAAATCCAGCTTTCAACCAGATTCACCCAACATGTATCAGGACTCTTGGTGTAATGTAAAAAGCTATCTCTCATCCATTAGACTGAAGACATTGAAACTCAAATTTTCATTCTTCACTCCTCAAGATCCCAGAAACTGCTCCTCAATACTCATCTCCTCTCTGATTAAACATCTCAAATTCCTCATCTTCCAGTTTGTATTTTTTATCTTGTCTTTCTTTTCTTTTTTCTTTCTGCTTGATGTCTCCCCACTAAATTATGTTTCACATTCTTATTCAGTCCTATCTCTTCCTAAAAAACTCTATCAGCCTTCCTTCTTTGCCTATCTGGTACCCCAAATCTTCTCATAATTTTCCTTGTGGTATGATTACATTTCTCTTTTTATTGGCTTCATTTTTTTGTCCTAACTCTCTTCATGTAGTCTGGTTTTGGGTTGAAAATTCTTTAGCAATTTTATAATAAAGACCCTAACCTAAATCAACTGCCCGCTTCTACCAAAACACCAACACCAACTCCTACTGACTAGTCCTTTTTTCACACACTTAAAAAAACTGTCAAGAAAAGAAACTGGTAAGTAAGATTCCAACTAAAAATCAACCCTTATCAACATCAAACACTAATCATGGATTCCTTCTGTTTCTCTCTTTTTCTCTCTGAAAGAATACGGAAGAATAGAATGTATTTCTCTTTGCCAGGTCATTGCTATTTTTGTATTTTACAAGTTTTATAATATTTTTCTGTGGAATATGAGAAAAAGGAAAGAAACAACTTGTAACTAGAAGGGTAAAGGTAAGAATTTTATGGTGGTGGAGTTTGTAAATAAGAGGAGTTGTGAGATGGAAATGAAAGATTTCAAAATGTGATAAGTCAATTGTAATGGGATAGAAAGGGGTAGTTTTGGGAAGAAGAGTGTTGATAGGAAAGGGAGGGAAAAATGAGACTGGATAGACTTGTAAAAATGACAGAGGGATTTGTAAGAGAAGAACAAGGTGGAATGTTTCCTTCTAGGTCTTTGGATTGTTGAGGTTGGTGATCTAGATAAAAGGGGATAAGTGATTGGCTGAGTAAGCTGCATTCAGACCTTTTTAAACCATGCAGGTGGAACCTTGCATCTGCTGAGGAAACAAGCTTACACACTTGATTTCAACAGTTGGTAGTCTTTGCCACAGATTGCGACAAGGGCTTCAGAGAAAATGGGGTGGTGTTAGGGTCTCTTGCTTCAGCCTTGTTGTTTTTGGCTGTAGAAATGGTTGGGTTGGTAGTTAGCATATAGAGGTATGGTGTTATCTCAATTTTTGGTAGCTTACCAATTTTCAATGGGACTCATATCTGAAACTCTCTTATTATTTCCTCCTCTTTACCACTATGATAGATTTTATCTCTCCTTTTTCCTTCAACACCTTTTATCATCTTTCTTTTTGCTTGTCTATTGTGCAGGCTTGCAGTCTTTTCATTTACCAATCTTTTCTTTTGATAGTTTTCAAAAGTCATCTA
The DNA here is from genome assembly GCA_007896445.1 of Puccinia hordei. Taxonomy (NCBI): domain Eukaryota; kingdom Fungi; phylum Basidiomycota; class Pucciniomycetes; order Pucciniales; family Pucciniaceae; genus Puccinia; species Puccinia hordei. Next base: position 302,366 of record RDRW01000397.1, on the reverse strand, counting down.
TTATCTACTTACATTCTAGGAATTAGATTCAGATAGGACATAATTAAGAGATCTACAGTCATAATTCCAACAACCAGAAGACCTCCCCATTGCAGGGGTCTAAAAACAAATACCTAAATGATGAGCTGGATTTCCAGAGAAGAGGGATCCTGTGCTGAAGAAAAGTCTCATGATAGGATCTCTGCAGTGTAAAACAGACTTTGATGATATGTGATTCCAAGGAATCATATCCTTCTAGCTAAATAAGGTGCAAAGCAAAAAATAATATGTAATAAATTATGTTAAATGATTTTAATTTATTTAGTACTATCAAAAGGTGATAAATTTAATTGGGAGGGGCCTACAAGCAGAGGTGTTTTTGGTGCACTCCCAAGGTGTTTTTGCAACAGAAGAGGATCTTTGAAACCTGTTTAAACTGGGGCCTGCAAGCAGGGGTGATGAGATGCCCCCTAAATATAGTGGCTAAGAAAGGGCCACAACTCCTGATGAAATAAGACTTAATGTATGCTTGGAGAGGAGTTGTCATTCTCTGTGATGCCAAGGACTAATATACTTCTAGCTACACAATGTGCAAAGAAAAAATATGGGATAAAAATAGGTATTTTTGTAGTTTTAATCTTTTATATTAACATTAAAAGATTAAATATTTTGTGGAGAGGCCAGCAAGCTGGGGTATTTAGTTCCCTCCAAAGGTGTTTTGCTAAAAGCAGGGCAACTTAAAATTTAAAACTGGGGCCTGAAAGCAGGGGTGTTTAGTCCCAGTGGATATAGTGGCTAAGAAAGGGCCACAGCTCCTAATATGAAAAGACTTGCTGTATGCTTTGCAGGAAAGAGGTGGGGGAGCTTTCTTATGGTGAAATGGGAAGCTTTAAGCGGTTGGAAAGGTGGGTTGGAAGGCTGGACAGAGTTGGAGTTGAGTAAAAGACACTTTGAGTCTTGAGGACTGATCTACTATGCAGGTCACTATTAAGCTGGACTGGGGGAATGCTGGTTGTAAATATGATAAAGCTGGGGAATGAAAATTCAGGGGGAAGAAAGGGACTCTGAAATTTATTTCTGGAGACCAGATGTCAAAACAAAGGATACATTTTTGGCTGTGGAAATACCAGAAGGAAGTAGTTAAGCTTAGTACAAATACAAGATGTCATTTATCAAATTTCTAAAAGTACAGGCTGTAAATGCATAGTACAGAATTTCAATAATCTAACCACATTATCTGAGAGTGCTTCAGAATCTTGTTTTAGCATATTTCATCTATTGATCATGTGATCAATCAATGCCAAAAACAAATGATCAAATTACTTCACAAATGTATTTTTGTGTTCAATTTGTTTATGTACAGTGCCCTCCCAGATGTATATGTCCAGGGGTAAACCCGGCAAATGGTTAAGGAACCTTGCAAACTCCTTACTGAATGTGCAAGAGCAAAATGTGACAACTGAATTGACTTCCCCAACATCTATCAACATAATTGGAACAGCACTATGTATATATTTCTCATGTTTTCTTTTTTGTAGAAGAAACTGACTTTTTTTTCTTCCTTTTTTTGTTTTTTTGTGCTTTCAACAAGCTCAATGGGGCGTAACCGTGGTCAAGAAAACCTCACGACCAAGACAAAGGCACAAGTCGCTGGCATGGTTGAAGGTGGAATGTTGCATTCCAAGGTTGTAAAGTTTGTTGGCTTAGCAAGGTCAACTGTTTCGGCAATTCTATCTTGGACTTGGAGTTTCAGAACCGTTGAGCCTGCCAAGAAGCTTGGCAGGCCCCTTCTGAACAACAATTGTGATATCCAAGAGCTCCAAAACTTCTTGGGGAGCCATCCAAAATTATCACTTACCAAGGTTGCAGACTTGATGCAGCACCCGGTCTTGAGATCAACTGTCTGCTGACAATTTCATGAGCTTGGATACCACAGCAGGATAGCTGTGAAGAAAACCTTCATCAACAATCAAAATTGAATGAAGCGACTCACCTTTGCTCAATGTGGTATTCCAAACCCTGTTTCAAGTATCATGCAGGATTATATTCTTTCATTATCTTTCAGAAGCTAAAATAGTAGCAATAGAAGTGCATAATTGAAATCTAGGGTAAATTTATTCTATAAGTCACCCATTTATGTTAGGTTTTGCACGGCTAAATCAAAAGATATACAGTTAACAAGAATTATAGTGAATAATAAGTACATAGTATATGTATAGAAGTAGTATATAGTTTAGTGTCTGGTCACAAGACGCAGCACATGCTCTGTGGCACAGCCTAAGTACATAAACTCACCAGTAGAAATAGCTCACTTTATGCACTCCATGCATAAAGGCAGTGTAGAACAAGAAACATCACCAGCAGAAATAGCTCACTTTATGCACTCCCCGCATTAAGCAGTGCAGGATTAGAAAACATCACCAGCAGAAATAGCTCACTTTATGCACTCCATGCATGAAGGCAGCATAGAAGAAGAGACCCCACCAGCATAAATACCTCAATCAGAAATCCCACCAGCAAAAATCCCTCACATTTTACTATATAAAGGGGAGGTTGTTCCCCCCCAGAAAGAAAATCATCCCAGTTGGATCCCACTCCCCACCATCTAGCTAGCAAACTAAATAAAATTACCCATCCATATAAATAGTGTGATCTTAATCAGGTGACCCACAACAGAATCTTTCATCTCAGTTTAAGATACACAACAGTAACAAAAGGAAAAATTGTGCTCTTTTAACTAAAGGTTAAGGAAGAGGGTACAACACTTTGAATATTTCACATTATACCAAAAACATCCCTCTACTCATTTCCTCAGACTACATCTAAAAAGTAATACAGAAATAAATCATAAACATATGAATACTTGTTCCTCATCAATTCCAAAAAACCTTGTATTAAATTTTACCAGAACTTTCTGTAACAATCCATCCACTATCTACGTCCCTGATCCCATCATCAAGCTCATTGCTGATTATTTGTAAGTTGAAATTAGATCTTTGTCTGATAAGAGATTACTACATAAATAGTTCTCTTAAAGAAAACAAAAAGAAAGTTATCATGAGCCACAACAATAAATGAATATTGTTGTGTTAACTCTTGTAGTAAATAGAGGGGCAGGTCTTTCAAACCACCCTTAACAGTTGCAATAAATTCATACATACCTGAAATACTATAGCTGCTATTTCTCCCTCACAGAACTACCCCCGTCCCAAAAGGAGTTCTCACATTGTGAACACCTTGAATGGACCTTTGCCAACTGGAGCAAGGTCAGCTGGTCTGATGAATCATCTTTTGAGACCGGAAAGAAGTCCAAACAGGTCCGTGTCTGGCAACAACCAAACAAGCAGATGATAACCAAATGCCTTGAGCCCAATTTCAAGAGTGGGCAATCCTCGAATTCAATTTGGGGTGTGTTTTATGGAACAAAGAAGATGCCAATCATATTCCTCCGAGTGGGTGGCACAAAAGCCATTGACTATATCAAGCAAGTTGATAAAGGCAGACTGGTTGACACACTAGCATCAATTGTGTCACGCTCTGTTATGCCAAGGACTGGTATCCTTCTAGCTACACAAGGTGCAAGGCAAAAAACAATATAGAATAAGAGTTTTGGGGTGATTTTTAATATCTTTTTTATTAATATAAAAGATATTAAAGGTTTTTAGGAGGGGCCTGCAAGCAGGGGTGGTTTAGTTCCCTCCAACGGTTATTTAAGACCTTAATAAACTGGGGCCTTCAAGAAGGGGTGGTTTAGATCCCAGTGGTAATAGTGGCTGAAAAAGGCCACCACTCCTGAAAGAAAAAGACTTACTGCAGGCTTTAAGGGGAGAGTGGGGACTTTTCAGAGGACAACTGGACATCTTGAAGCGGTTGGAAAGGTGTGGTGGACAGCTGGACAGAGTTGGAGTTTAGAGAAAGAGGCTTTGAGTCTTGAGGACTGATTTACTGGGCAGGACACTAGTATGCTGGACTGGTGGAATGCTGGTTGTAAATATGATAAAGCTGGGGAATAAAAATACAGGGGGAAGAAAGGGCCTCTTGTATTCCTTTCTGGAGCCCTGATGGCGAAACATCAAGTGTTATTTTGGCTATGGGAACACTACAAGGAAGGAGTTATCCTTAGTAGAAATAAATGATGTAATTTATCAAATTATTAAATGTACAGGCTGTCAATAATTAATAAAGCCTGTCAGTCATCTTTAGACATCATCTGAGGGCGCTTCAAGAGCTCTTAGTTTGATGTACAACATGTATTGATCACTTGATCAACAAATACAAAATAAATAATCAAATTATAGTACAGAATCTTATTTCTGTTTAATTTGGTTATTTCATATAAAAAGTTCTATACCATGAGAGTTCTTGTCATACTTGCATGGTGGGCACTTTTACAGCTCTCCATTCAATTATCTGACAAGCAAACATCCTGGGAAAAAGTGTCAGCATTTGCTATTTTCCCGTGATTAAAGGAGCTTGTCATTTATTTTAATTGTACAAGTTCCTTTAGGCTTGTTTGAAGTATTCTAATTTTTTCCTTCTCCCCTGTTTCGTGTCTTTCACGTATTAAGATATTAGTTAACTTATACATTATATATTTGTATAAGTTAATAATAATACAAAGACTATAAAACAGCGTGGTATTTATGTCAAATGTTATTTAATATTTTATTTGTGTGGTTAGAGGATAATTACATAGTTTATTTAAGTAATTATCCCGTATTTTATGCACTTCTACTTACTAGAATACTCTCATCTTACATATGTTTATACCTAGTAAGTATTTTAGCGCTTAGTAGGAGTATTCTTTAAGTTAATTGTATTATTAGAAGGAGTAAGTTTTCTAGGATATTTTGGCTGAGGTACCCTAGGTTATTTTACTTTCTCTTTCAGAATATGAAATAATATCTTCACTTATCTGAAAGGTTAAAGAGTTATTTAGAGTTATTTCATTATTAATTTATTTATTATATTTGTTTATTACATTATTACTGTGTAATAATGTTTATATTCTAAAATGTTATCTTTGTCTTATGTTTCATATAATTTATGGTACATTATTACCTGTGTAATAATATCTCTTTCATGTGTATTTTTTATTAATTAATTATTACTTATTTATTGTTCTAGTCAGGTTGTCTCTGAACTAGTAGCAAGCTGACACACTAAGTTTTCTAGGGTGCTTTGGCTGAGGTAACCCAGGTTATTTTATTTGCTCTTTCAGATTCTGTAATATTATGCTCACTTATCTCATATTCTATTGAGATATAATTTGCTTTATGTTATTTAGTTGTTTCATTTGTTTATTACTTTATTACTATGTAATAATGTCTCTATTAATTAACTGTTGCCCTTTTATATCATTTCATTTGATAATCATTCATTCATTACACATCATTAGTTGTGTAATAATGTCTCTTTCTTTCTGTTTTTCTATTTTTTTTATATATTATATATTGATTCATTGTTTTGTTCTCATCAGGTTGTCTTGTAACTAGTAGCATGCTGACAAAGTATCTCTCCCCCACTCACAATTTCATGCAGCTGGGAAATATTTGCAGAAAGTGGATGGAAAGTAGGAGTGAAATATGACTGGAATGTGCTGTGGATTAGCTATCTCGGCATATACACTCTCCTCTGAACATGGTGTACCTTCCAGGATGAGTCTTCCTAATTTGAGGACAGCTTTGAATTATCATCCTTGTTGTTCAAGCGCTAAATCAGCTCCTTTTTTCCTGTAATTCATTCATTTATGTTTAGCTCCTGAAATGGAGATCCCCTAAGTTTGATGGATTTAAGGATGGTGCAAGCAAGGAGTGAGATGGAGTGTAAAACAGGTGAAGGTATGATCACAGATTCTTGGTTAGACTGCTCCAGATCCCAACCCCAGCCTGTTTTGAGCCAGTTGATCTTGCAGTGAGTGCCTTGACTGCAGATATTAACTGCTCAGACCAGGCCAATTGTTGGAGACTGCTTTGTCCAACAACAAGTCTTGCAAAAATGGTGGGTTTGAGTTGCACAACTTGTTGGACCAAAATATGCCTGAAATCTATGCGGACAGTCTTGTCCAAGCAGATAGTTGATGCAGAGCTTGTTTCAAAGGGGACTTGAACTCAAGTATTCTGAAAGTCAGCTCTGGCAGCAGTTTTCTTTCTTTCTTCCTTCTTTCCTTTCTTTGCTTTTGCTTTTGCTTTTGTTTTTGTTTTTTTTATTTTTATTTTTATTTTATTTTTATTTTTATTTTATTTTTATTTTTATTTTTATTTTTATTTTTATTTTTATTTTTATTTTTATTTTTATTTTTTTTTATTTTTATTTTTATTTTTATTTTTATTTTATTTTTATTTTTTTTTATTTTTATTTTTATTTTTATTTTATTTTTATTTTTATTTTTATTTTTATTTTTATTTTTATTTTTATTTTTATTTTGCTTTTGTTTTTATTTTTATTTTTATTTTTATTTTTATTTTTATTTTTATTTTTATTTTTATTTTTATTTTATTTTATTTTTTTTTTATTTTATTTTATTTTATTTTATTTTATTTTTGTTTTTGTTTTTATTTTTATTTTTATTTTTATTTTTAGGGCATTAATAAAAAAACCCAGTTTTTCCGCATTTACACCCGGTTTTCTGCGCAGCTGCGGCTGCGCAGTGCACCCGGTTTTCCGCATTTACACCCGGTTTTTTTTTAATTTTTAATTTTTAAGCAAATAGCATGTGGAGGGCGGCATTTGATGCGCGTGACCTCCCCAATCATCCTCATTTAATATTTTATTTAAAACAAATAAAATAAACAATTAAAACAAGGAAAATAAACAAAACAAAATAAAATAAAATTATGGAGGGCGGCATTTTAAATAAGTAAAACAAGTAAAATAAACAAAATTAAATAATATAAAATTAAATCAATAAGAATGAATGAAATGAATAAAATAAATTAATTAATTAAAAGAAAGAGACATAATTGCAAGTTAATCATTTATGCATAACGCAACCTCCCCAATCATCCTCATTCAAAATTTTATTTAAAACAAATAAAATAAATAAGTAAAACAAAATAAAATGGATAGAATAAATGAAATGAATAAAATAAATAAATAAAATAAAAAGCAAGAGACATAATTGCAAGTTAATAATTTATTAATAAATAATAAATGTAATAAACAACAAAGAGAAATTGGTACAGACTAAGAATGTGCACACAAATAATAAGTATAAGAAAGAGCAATTGTTATAAACACTACTGATAACAACTAGAAAATGCTTACAAATGGTGAATCTACGCCTGAATTACATTCCTGAACCCATACGTAATGTGTAATAATTATCTTACATGTAACACTCCAAAGCATCATACAATGTACCATACCGCCGTGTATCATTATATTTCCATTTCTTTGTCATGAAATCTGATAACGAGTTACTTTTATAATCCACGAGGGCATAGCCCCCAATTTTGGGGATTGGGGAGGGAGGTTTAGAAAAGGGGGCTTGATGAGAAGGGTACACAATGTTATGTTTGTGGAAATATAAGGACAAAGATAAAATTGCATTTGAAATCAAAAAGCAATGAAATTCTGAAGCAAAAAAAAACAACAGAGAGGTTTAGAAAAGGGGGCTTTATGAGAAGGGTACACAATATTTTATTTGTGGAAATATAAGAACAAAGATAACATTTCATGTTGAAATCAGAAAGCAATGAAATTATGAAGCAAAAAAAACAAAAAGGATGAGAAACTAAAAATATTAATATAACTATTGCCTCTGTACATTTGAAAGAACCTCTTTATAAACAATATTTGATGTTTCATATGAAGGAAGGCCAGATTCAGGTTGAGGGACTACTACCTTTGTAGTATGGCTGGACTTACTTCGTGACAATGCAACATAGAGTTGTCCATGACTAAATACAGGATCATGAAGTACAATACCAACATTTCCAATTGTCTGACCTTGAGATTTGTTTATAGTTAGTGAGAAAGCCAGATTTACAGGGAATTGTTTCCGTATGAGCTTGAAAGGCAATCCAGACTCATCAGGGTCTGATATGAAGGGAATGCGTGGTATGGCCACCAAGTTGTTGACTCTATTTCCTGAAATTACCTTTGCATAAACAACATTTGGGCCCAGGTTTTCCACAATCAATCTAGTCCCATTACAAAGTCCCATTGTTCGATCAAGGTTCCTCAGCATTATGATTGGGACACCCCTTTTCAAGTTCAGAATGTGAGGTGGAAAGCATGAAATTGTTAGACTATTTATGTATTCCTGAAAGTATAGGTTTTGGGGGTCATCTTCCACTGAATCATAGCTTGTGTAAGCCCTGCCTTCTGATGGAATATCTTGCAAGATCCTAGAATTTATATGGTTGACTGAAATATTCTTGCAGCAAAGAATGGCCCGGTCCAAAAAGTAATCATGATGGGAGAAAGACCTGGAAATATCTGGGAATACTTGTGTAATGAGACGATCCAAATTTTCCTCGTGGGATCCACCATGGACTACCATTGAAGCAGGCAGCTGTATCTTGTTTGAAAAATCAGTGATACCTTCTCCGTTCCCAACAGATAGTAAAAATTGCTGAAAGTGAGGATCCCCAGCTGCACGCATGTTGATGGACAGACGAATGATGTTCTGGGAAAAGTGTCTCCAGAAGTGAGAGTTGACAATGCTAGCATTAACAATTTGAGGTCGTGATCCCTTCCTCACAACTGGCAAAACCTGACGGAAGTCTCCCCCTAGGACCATTACCTTTCCACCAAATGGTAGATCTGAGTCCATCAAGTCTTGGAGTAATCTATCAACTAATTCAAGTGCATGCCTGTGTGTCATTGGGGCTTCATCCCATATTATCAACTTTGAATTCTTGAGGACATCTGCTTTTTGTCAGTTTTTGGCAATAGAAGAAACTGAATGGTGTGATAGCCTGGGAGGAATTCCAAAGGTGAGATGAGCAGTCCTTCCATATGGCATGTTCATGGCAGCAATCCCTGTAAGATAGAAACAAAAATTAGTTGGAATATGTATGTTCAAATTGTCATGAAAATGATTCTTACCACTACCGGCACATGCAATAGCAATTCTTTGAGTTGATCTTACATGTGCAAGTAAGCAATTGTATAGGAAAGTTTTTCCAGAGCCACCAGGCCCATCAATAAAAAAACATTGTGGATGTTCTGAATTGCAGGCATGGAGAATTTGATCAAAGGCCAACCTCTGCTGCTCGTTAAGTTGATTTACATTATCAATTTGACTTTGATCCACATTGAAGCTTGACCGCTCTTCATCCAACATCCAATTTCTTATTAGGTGGTTACTTCCAGCTGAAGGATTATATCTTGGAAGATCAGGAAATGATAAATCAATCCGCTGCAGACCATTCTGGAGTAGAATTGGATTGATTACTTCAATGATCCGGTTTGTCATGAGGGCATCATCTTGACAGCCTTGATGGATCCAATCTTCTGTCATGGAATTGTAAGAAAAATTCCATAAGCGTACAGGGTTTGAAGGTTGACATGTTGCCAATAGTATACCAAATAGTCTTCTCAAGTAAGATGAACTCATTGAAGAATCAGCTTCTGCCATTGTTTGTTCCAAATAATGATCATTTTCCAAGGGACCCCTTGCTAAAGAAGCTGAACAAAAACTTTCATGAATAGTGCCGTGAAAGGTTCTGAGATCTTCAAAGGAAGTAGATCCACAGACATGATTCAACAATAAATGTAAATACCATCTTTCTGGGTCAGATGGAAATACAGAATAAATCCTTCCTATTGAGTTACCGCGTTGCCTTGGCTTCCATTCTTTTGTCCTGGGATGCCATGTGTAATACCTAGGGAATTCCGAGTATTTCAATAACCTGGCATGTGGATCAATTCTGTTTATTGCAAAGTAACCGGTGAGCATTGTATAACCTTCTGAAGCCCTTTCAATAATGTTTTGCAATGATTCATCTTGAGGGTATGTTACTTGATGTTGATTGGGCAAATGTATGTCCAATCTGTTGACCGATGGGTAGGTGGAAGATAGTTTAAAAGAGAATATCCTCCAGCAAGCTTCAGGAGCGGCAACCCAGCGTGAGTCCCTGAATCTATTGATCTCATCAATACTTTCCCCAACATCCAGAACTAACTTATCATGTCCCTTGTATATATATTTGTAAAGATACTTGACTGCGGATATTTCTGCACAAATTTCAACATTTATATGGCACTGATATGTTGCTGAGAGGTAGGAATTGTAAGGCACCACCCAACGATTGTCAATTATGAAGTTGTTCTGACCCCTACGTAATGTATTTCCATCTTGACGTCTTCTATACTGTGGATAGGAGTTTTCATTGAATGAAGATTCAGAACAAAATTGTTTTGGGTACTTCTTTGAGCAAACACCATTGACCATGCATGGTGCATTGGGGTTGTAAGGTCCACAGGGTCCATGTATCATATGTCTTGATACAGCTTGGTAAAGAGCTGGATTGGCGAGCTGATCTGGAATTTCTGCAGTCACAATTTGATCAATTTCTTCAGTAGTGCGGGGTATATACTGAGATTCTAGGATGACGAAGATATGGGCATGGGGTAAGCCCCTCTTCTGAAACTCTATGACGTGCGTGCGACCTTTTATTTTGCCAAGAATCCAATCTTTGTAGATTTGCTCACAAATTTTCTTCATCTTTGAGTTGAATACATGTGTCACAATGTCAGGTCTGTCCTGTGCTGACTGTCCAGGAAGAAGGTTTCTTTGTATTTCAATCCAATTGGGGTTGCAAGTTACTGTTGTGAACAGGTTTGGTTTTCCCAATGTCTGAACTAAAGCCATTGCATCTTGGAACCTTGCCTTCATATCACGTGGGCCTCCAATGAAAGATGTGGGTAAAACTACTCTTCTACCTGATAAAGAAAGAAAAAAATGTAAGACAGTGTGGAGTTTCAATTCAGTGAGAAATATTTGTGGAGAAATCATACCTGATTCATTACCCATTTCTGCACCATTTTCATAAGCATCCACAACACCGTAAAATTGGTCCACACGGAAATCAGATTGGTTCAGCCTAATATATAGCAACCTTTCAGTCTCTATCTTCACATATTGATCTAAACAATATTGCTGGAAAAGTCTGCCAGCCCAGTGTAGAAGAGAATAGTCTCCATTGCGGAAGGCCAACTTGTAAGCATAATAGTTCATGGCAGTTGCAAGTGGCATTTCCTGCTTGAGTTCAGGACTCCAACCAAGATCTCCATTTGGATGTAATAGAACATAATGGAGAGGATCATATTTCCTGTCTAATTCAGATATTCTTGAAAGGGATTGGCCACGATACTTGATGATAACGTCTCTTGTGGCTGTTGTCAAAGGGTCATTGCCTTCAAGGTAAGAAATGTCAGAGAATGACGACCACTTAGTGAAAGTGAAAAAGAAAAAGAAATACCTTCTACCCAGACAGCTGCAATTTGGTCCCCTGTTGGGAGGTTATAAACTCTTTGGTCCACATTCGTTGCTGTTTCTGTAAGCCTTATTGAGCAGTTTGGAGTGATTTCAGATGCTACACGCTCAAACCGGCGTATGAGAGGATTACACCGGTGGAGGATTGCTTGGATCCTTGCCATCAGCTCTGGGAGAAGATGTTGACCATGAATATGACGATTTTCAAACTCATTTGCATTATCATATATGTAGAGCTGCAAGAATTTTGGGACTTCTTGAGACATTGGGATCAAGCTGCCAATGTTGTGGTGAATTGTTCCCTTCACCTTGAAAGTATAAATACCTTGGCCTTGGTTGTTCAAAGCAGCTCTTGTAGCACAATTTATACCAAGTGAAGTAAATGCAAAATTTCTATTTATCAACCGTATGGATCTTATCAGTTGATTTCCTTGAGGTGAGTGGTCTTGAGTTGCATCTTTGAAAAGCTGGAGTAAATCTGGAGGAGGGGGTGGCTGATTTATGTTGATCCTCCCAGAGCGGCAGCAGAGGGCATTGGTCTCTCCTTGTCAGCCACCAAGATATTACATGTAATATGTAACATGTAATAATGTAACATGTAATACTTGAAAACTGCAAGCTTGAATAATTATTATTATTCTTTATTTATTATTTTTATAGTCTGAACAGAACGGAATTTAGACCTTATCATTTTATCAAATGGTACAATAGTCTAACAGTAAGAGACTGGCTCAGTAATACTGTCATTGACATAAGGACCTGAGTTCAAGCCACACTCATGACCACATTGAATAAAAATCATATATTTAAATTATATCTATTTTTACTAAAAATAAGTATAATTTAATTTATGAAAATCTTTGGAAAATTAATTTTCAAACATGCAATAAATGGATAAAGAACCATTTATTGGCATAGTTTTCTTCTTGAAAATCCTGGAAGATCCAAGATTAACCCATAGTAATTTATAGTATAAAATTACACATGAATAAGGGTAAATCTTTATGTAAAGTATATTAATTATGCAGTAATGATTTATAAAGTAAATCCCACATGTTTAACTCTCCATAGCAAGCGCTTTTCCAAGCTCTAACCCCAAAGGAAGTTACATGTACATGTGATTAAGAATTACTTAGTTTAATTGAGAAAAATAAACATTAAATTAAGTTAATTAATAAACATGGTATCATTTTCAATGACACCATGCTTCCCTTCTTACCACGAACAGGCTGATCAGAATCACCTGTCAATATTGCCCCAATCCCCACTGACAATTAAATTGCAGAGGAATTATTACAAATATTTTATTATTTAAGGAGGAGGTCTCTTCACCAAATTGAAGATATCCTCCCCCCATCAATTTTAACATACACCAGATAACTTATTATAAGCTACAAAGGCGCTCACCTTCTCCTGTAAGTAAGGAGGACTGGCCTTTATTTATATACTATCTAAATTAGTTAAAATTCTTCAAAAACAAACCCTCCTCAATTAATTAAAATATCTTTAATTAATTGAAAAAACCGTGTTCAAGTCTGGTTAGCCCTTCAGAGGATTTATTCCCATAACTGAAGTTTTGGCAGCAGGGTCATAACCTGTTTTATTTGATACTTAGTGTTTTATAACACGTTAAGTACTTTGCTTTTATTGGAAATTGTCTATTTACACTTTTAAGTGTAAAATACTTCTTTAGTCCTTACTGTACACGCCACAATAAGTGGAGTAGAGTACAGAAAGCTGACACTCCTTGAAATAGTATGGCCTGGCATAATTGACATTGCCTCTCTCTTCTCAGTATGTGTGGTCTGAAAGTTGGATCCTCTCTCCAACCCCATGCAACTGGCCTGCAAAAATTGATCTGGGGGATGTTGTCAGCTACATAGAATTCATTTTCATTCAATACAGGACGGTGTGGGAGAACTTATAAACCAGAGGTGCAGCACTGAAGCTGAGCCCGCAGCCGCGGGCTCAGCGGCAGACTGAGGCTGAGGTAAGGGGGGTATCTACCAAATGTCATCGGACATTCCGCGGGGAAAAGCACAGGGCGCAGCGTGTGACATTCTATAGTTGGCGCGGGCGATCGGTCGAGCGGACGAAGGCCGCTTCAGTATGCGCGACGTAATGGACCGGGCGGAACCACGGGGTTCGGGGCGCCAGGCCGCAAGCGGAGCGGGGGCAGAAGAAGCGGAGTCGTGCGCAGGGAAGCGACAGACGGCTGCGGGGGTCAACGGGGTATAGTAGTCGGGGACAGGCTGCGGTGCGATGCGGGATCAAGGAGACAGGCAAGTAGGGTTCCAGGGACAGTACCGGGGAATGCGGGACATGATCGGGGGACTGTTGTATAAAAAGAGTGTTGTACCAGGGTTGCGGGATTTCTTATCTTATCTTATCATCACAGTAGATAGCTATTCAACTACGGCGTATATAAGAAAATCTCAGTGTTTAGAGTTCTCTCAGCGATTATTCAGCGTGTGCGGAAAAGCGGAACTGCGTAGGGCATCATCAGGACGACGAACGCAAGAGGAACGGTCCCCTTGCTGAGTATCAGGTGTTGCAGGGAAACCAGTTGATTATCCGCTGACAGTGTTTATCCCGCAGAGGAAATCAAAGAACCACCGGAACCAACCAGGAAGAAGGGCAACCTAACATTTCTGTTACCGAGGTCGTCATTATTTCCACATATTGGGGGTCTGGCCGGGAAATTCTTTCTGTTTCCAACCTGCGGACGGGTCAAGACATTTGTCTTTTTCTTTATTTTTTATATATCGTTTATCATTGTTCGAGGATGAGTGGTTCTGACACTTATCTTCCTACGACTGCGTCGGGCGGAGCGTCCTCCTCCAAGTTCACCCTCCCTCCCGCCAAGTTCGTCCCTCCCCCTCCAAAGGGGGGAGGTCTGGGTACCTACGGCATCACGTCGGAGGTCAACATGGACGACGGAACGGAGGAGAATCGGAAGGGGAAGCAGGCGGCTGGTGAAGCGCCGGTAGGGGTGAGGAGGCAAGGGTTGGCGTCGGACCCACCGACGGGCGTCAAGATTCGGCCGCGGGATTTTCCCGCAGTCCGATTCAGTATCAATGCGGTTGATCGATTTTTGAGTTGTTTCGAATTGGCGGCGGAAACCGAAGGGGCGTCGGACGGCGACAAGGTTCGTCAAATCGTCAACTTCATTCAGTCCGAAGAAGAGTTGCGTGATGTGGAGGAAATGGAGGGGTACAAGGCGAAGAACTGGGAGCGTCTGAGGGAGGAGATGTTGGAGAAGTGGGGTCCGCGTCAGCAACGGTATCGGGAGGCGGATTTGGAGAATCTCGCGTCGAGCAAGGCGGCATCGGGTGGGGTCAACGATCGAAGGGCGTTCGATGAGTACGTCACTTCCTTTGATCGCATCGTGAAGTACCTTAATCGCAATGAGGTGATCATTGGGGAGCCGGCGTCGGTCAAGCGGAGCTTCCTCAAGGGGCTCGCCACGCCGGTTCAGGAGCGGGTGCAGCGGAGGCTGTACGATCAGAACCTCATTCGGCGGTCGAGGGATGGAGGTACCCTGTTGCCCGACTTGGCGTCGCTTAGGGGAGCGGTCCAAGCGGAGTTCGACATGATGGAGTTGGTGGCCGAGAATTCGGGAGTGGCGATCTCGACCGGAATCGGGCCGGTGATCTCTTCCCGGAACACGGCGCCGGTGGCGCCCGCTGAAGTGGCGGAGTTGGCTGACACCTTGAAGGAGCTTCGTTTGTTCATGCAGAAGACGGTTCAACGGGAGTCCCAGCCTCAAGCGTCGGCACCGGCCGACGGTCAGTGGAGCGGTCCTCCGCGTGCGGGGCCTCCGGGGCTTCATTGCACTTATTGCGGGTCGAATACCCATTATAAGTCTCGATGTCAGGAGTTGACGGACGACTTAAACGGTAGGCGGGTGAGGATCTATAACGGCGATTATTTCCTCCCTAGATCGCGTGAACCGATCGAGGCGGCTGTGCCGCGCGACGTGGTTCGTGCAGCGGCGGCAGGGCAGGGGGAGACGGCGGAAGGCCCGAAGGCGGAGGTCAAATCCTCAATGGGTATAGTTGTCGGGACGTCTGGATGGACTCCCCCGGCTGTCCAATCAGAGGTGTGGGCCATCCAATCCGATGAGGTGACGGCCCGCTATGGCGGGTACGACCGCATGGATGTGGATCCTCCAAAGAAGGGCAAGGCGAAGGAAGTTTCGCAGCCTGGAGGAGTGGCAGTGCCCACCGGGAAAAAGAAGGCGGCGGAGTTGGCCAAGCGCGCGCTGAACGGGGATGGTCCGCTGACTCTTTCCATCAAGGAATTGGCGTCGGTTTCCCCTCTAATGGCGGAAGAGCTCATAGCGTCTCTTAAGGAGAGTGCGGGCCTCAAGGCGGAAGGTAATCGGGTGGCCTTCGACGTGAGTTCAGCGGAGGCCGAACATTCGTGCCGACACCATCCGGAGGAGTTCCCGTCGGACTCCATTTCCTGCCCCCTTGGTTATGTTCAGATGACCATCGGGGACCAGCAAGTATGGGCGATGATCAACAGCGGGTCGATGGTCAACCTTTTGCCGGCGGAGGTGGCGCAAGACTCGGATCTCGTTACCCGACAAGCCAACATCGGCTTGCGAGGAATCGGCGGCCATGAGTGCGAGGTGGCGGGTGTGGTGGAGAGTGAGTGGGTGGAGGTGGCGAAGACCAGGCGGAGGGTTTCATTCTTGGTGGTGAGGTCCTCCGAAGTCATCCTTGGACGGCCGTTCTTGTTCGCCTTCCGAGCCGGTCTTCGGTTCGATTCGGTCCGCAAGGAGGAGGTCCTTTCGGTGGCGGACTCCCGAGGGCGACGGTTCGCGACGACGATCTGTCGGCCATCGAGCGGTCGATGGGAGACCCGGCTGGGGCCGGAGGTGGGAGAGGAGGAGTGCCGAGGGAGGGAGAAGCAGGAGGCTTCCCCCTTGGCATGGGGTTTTTAGGTGTCGGCCGATCAATCCGCACGATGTCAGCTCTAGCATCGCGCGGACGGTCGACTCCTAAAGAGCGGGAAGGAATAGGGGATGATGGGGCGGAGGCAAAAGACCCAAAAGTAAGTCCTCCCAATTGTGCACCTCCGAGGGTATCTACTACCATTCGTAAAACCCTACCGAGTGCCACGTACGTGAGCGAATTCCTTTCGTCTGGTCATAGGCGGAAATCTTGGGAAGTCGGTCCGCACTCGGAACCGGAGGTCTGGAGAGAGGGAATGGAGGAGGAAAGCGATGGAGCGGGGGCAACCAGTCTAGAAGTAAGTCCTCCCAATTGTGCACCGCCAAGGGTTTCTACTACCTTTCAAAAAACCCTACCGAGTGCCACGTACGTGAGCAATTCCGTTTCGTCAGGCCATAGGCGGAGTTATCGGGAAATCGGTCCGCAAGATGAAGTGGAGGTGTGGAGTGAGGGGACGGAGGAGGAACACGATGGAGCGGAGGCAAAAGGTGTAGAAGTAAGTCCTCCCAATTGTGCACCATCAAGGGTTTCTACTACCGTTCGAAAAACCCTACCGAGTGCCACATACGTGAGCGATCCTTTTCCGCCCGATCATAGGTGGAAACCTCGGGAGTTTGGTCCGCATCAGGCGACGGAGGTTTGGGAGGAGGATGAGGAGGTTTTGGAGGGAAGAGCGGAGGAAGGTTCTTTTGGGGCGGAGGCAAACAGTGCAGAAGTAAGTCCTCCCAATTGTGCACCGCCAAGGGTATCTACTACGTTTCGAGAAACCCTACCTTGTGCCACGGTCGTGAGCGAATCGAGAGTCTTTGGTTTCCCAGTCCGCAGGATCTCAGCGGAAGAAGGCGTCGTTCTACGGAGGGTGGAATCGGGCGGGGCAAAGTACAAGCCGGTGGCGCGGAAGGTTAGGCCGCGGAATGAGCCAATGCCGCAAAGCTTGAACTCACCGTTGAAGCCCATCCAGTGGGGGAGAGACCCCTATCTTACCCCACTTTCGGTGCGGCCTCCGGAATTCGTGCCGACAGAGCGTATCACGGATGAACGGATGGCGAGTCTCAACTTCGGACCTCCGGGGTGGGTGAGCCAGGAGGAGTGGAAGCTCTTAGCCCAGGTCGTCACCTTGCGGGCGAAAGCTTTGGCGTTTTCCCCTGAAGAGCGCGGGCTGTTGGACAGGGGAATAGGGGAGCCTTATCGGATTCCGGTGATACCCCATGAACCGTGGCAGATCAAGCCAATTCCGGTTCCGGCGACCATTCGCGATACCTTCACGGAGTTGGTACGGGAGCGGGTGCGGACGGGGTTGTACGAGCAGTCTTGCTCAAGCTACTCCAGCCCAATTTTTCCGGTGCTGAAACAAGATGGGACGAGTTTGAGGATTGTTCATGATCTTCAGAGACTGAATTCCGTTACCATTCTGGATGCAGGGCTTCCTCCGCGCGTCGATGAGTTCGTGGAGTCCATGGCAGGGCGGGTTTGCTATGGGTTGGTTGATGTCATGGGCGGGTACGATCAGCGGGAACTGCACCCCGAGTCGCGGCCACTCACGGCTTTCGAGACTCGGTTGGGGCGTATGCAGCTGACTCGTCTTCCGCAGGGAGCCACCAACTCGGTAGCAGTGTACCAAGCGCAGATGGCGTGGATCCTCCAGGACGACTTGCCTCATCTTGTCCAGATCTTCATTGATGACGCGGGGATCAAGGGACCGAAGTCGGATTACGGCGGAACTGTCTTGGTGGACAACCCGGGCATCAGGCGTTTCATTTGGGAGTATGCGGTCACCTTGGAGCGGATCTTGTTCCGGATCGAAACCGCGGGTCTTACGGTTTCAGGGAAGAAGTTTGCGGTCTGCGTTCCGGCTTTGGAGGTCCTCGGTCATGAAGTCTCAGTTCGCGGGAGGAGCATCACTCGGGCTAAGTTGAACAAAGTCTTGGAGTGGCCAGTTCCGAAAACCGTAACTCACATCCTTCAGTTTTTAGGGTTGTGTAGTTATGTGCGGATGTTCATCGAGCGGTTTGCGGAGATCGCAAGCCCGATGAGGCGGCTCACTCGCAAGGGGACTGAGTGGAAGTGGACCGAGGAATGCGATCGCGCGTTCACCCGGCTGAAGGAGATCGTCGGTAGGGAGATCACGCTCAAGGATCTCGATTACGGGAAGGAGGGAATTCGGTTGGCGGTTGACTCCAGTGAATTCGGTGCGGGAGGCGTGCTGACGCAAGAGGAGGACGGGAAAGATCGGCCGGTTCTTTACGAGTCGATTACCTTCACGGAAACCGAGTCGCAATACTCCCAGCCGAAGCTTGAGCTGTGCGGGGTCACCAAGGTGGTGCGGAAGCTGCAACACGTGTTGTGGGGGGTGTTCTTCGAACTCCTAGTTGATGCGGAAGCGCTGGCGAGGATGATCAACTCTCCTACTCTCCCTAATGCTCCAATGACTCGATGGGTGGCTTACCTTCAATTGTTTTCTTTCAAAGTGGTCCATGTTCCGGGGAAGGCGTTCACAATGCCTGATGCATTGTCGAGAGTGGCGGAAGAGGAGGGAGCGGAGCGGTTCCGCTCAGCAGAGGCGTTGGACGTGGAAGAACGGCTGATGAAAGCGGGCGCGACGACGGTCGGCATCGAACTTCCCCTTCGCCAGAGCGGGAAGTACGAGCTGATGGAGACCTACCTGAGTACCCTCAATTTCCCTGATGATACTTCAACCGAACTGAAAGCGTGGGTTCGTCGGAATAGCGTCAACTTCTTTGTGAGGGAAGGTCAACTGTGGCGTAGGCGGTCTCCCATACCGCTGGTGGTGGCGACTTGTCGAGCGAGCCAGGAAGTCATCCTTCGGAGCCTCCACGAGGAGTTGGGGCATCGGGGCGAGGTGGAGACGCGTGCCCGCGTTCGGCAGCGTTTCTGGTGGCCTGGTATGGTGAAGTCAGTCCGTGACTGGGTCCGGAGCTGTGAGGCGTGTCAGCGCCGGAGCTCGGCGCTCCCCAAGGAGGTGGGAATTCCGACAGGGGAGGATTCGTTGTTCAGTCGGATTTCCTTGGATGTTGTCCACATCAAGGCGGGTAAGTACGCCTACTTACTCGTTGCGAGGGATGATCTGTCGGGGTGGGTCGAGGCCATCACTTTGGTCAAGCTGTCGGCGGACAAGGTCGGCCAATTCCTGGAGGAGTTCTGGTTCTCGCGGTTCGGATGTGTGCGGCTGGTCACAGTGGATGGGGGTGCGGAATTCCGAGGAAGTCTGATGAAGCTGGTTCAGTCATGCGGGGCGAAGTTCGGCAGGGTCACGGAGTATTATCCGGAAGGCGCCGGGATGATTGAGCGGGGACATCAGCCAATCAAGAACACGCTGGTGAAGATGTGCGGGGAAGACGGCCGGAAGTGGCATCAATTCCTTCCGGCAGTCCTTTTCGCGGATCGGATCTCAACCAAGCGGGGCACCGGTTATTCGGCGTACGAACTCCTGTATGGGCGACAGCCTGTGTTGCCGGTCGATATCGAGATGCTCACTTATCTCGCTATCGACTGGTGGAAGGTGAAAACTTCAGAAGAATTGTTGGAAGCGCGGGCGGAACAACTTCTTCGACGAGAGGAAGTTGTCGAGAAGGCGGCAAAGCGCTTGCGGGAATCTCGGGCGAAGTCGGTCCGCTATTGGGACGAGCGTTGCGCTCACCGGTTGCGGGACCCTTTGCGGAAGGGCGATCTTGTCCTCCTGTACAATCGGAGCTTGGAAACCCAGTGGGGAAAGTTGTTCGCCAACCGATGGAACGGGCCTTATCGCGTGGTCAGCAAATTTCCGGGGGGAAGCTATCAGTTGGAAGAATTGGACGGAACCCCGTTGAAGCGGAAGGCGGCGGCATCCCACGTGAAGCGGTTCTACGCTCGGGGATCGACGTCGTTCGACGAAACCCATTGTTTCAGGATCTGAGGACGAAAACGATGAAGACTCGGATTTGGAGCCAACTCCTTCGGAGCCGCCCGCCGATGAGGCGGGTCGAGCGGATTCTCCCGGCACCGATGAAGAGGTGGCCGGTGAGCGTTCCTTGCGGCGAAGTGCGAGGAACAAACCGCTGAGGACAGCGGCCAAAAGCGGGGGGAGGATGGGGGCCATAGGCCAAGCCTTAATTGGTGAGGGGGTGCGCTAGCTGGTCTACAGCCGGATAAACTAGCCACCCCAGGATGTCAGTCACCCTAAAGCGGGTTGTATTTGTGTTTTGTGAATGGGTTTACTGGTTTTCTCTGTTATATATTCAGGATGGCGAGGGGTACGGGGAATTGTGCGGAAATTCCATCTGGGGCGGTCCAGGTACCTCGGCGGGCGGGTTGGGTTTTCGTTTCAGGACTTCATAGATTGCGGGCGCGGTTTCTTTCTCTCATCTTTAGGTTGCGGGTGCGGTTTCTCTTTCTTTCAGGATTTCGGCGTGGTATTTTCAAGTCATCAATTTCCTCAAGTTATCAGTTTCCTCAAGTTATCAGTTTCCTCAAGTTATCAGTTTCCTCAAGTCATCAGGTTCATCAAGTTATCAGTTTTCTTCAAGTTTTCTCAAAAGTGTCAATCTCAGTTTCAGGTTTTAGTAGCGCAATTAAAAAAAAAAAAAAAAAAAAAAAAAAAAAAAAAATGGAAGTGCGGGGACTAAGTGGTTCTCAATCCGGGGCGGTCCGGGCACTCGTGACTTATTTTTGTTTTGTTTCTCTCAAGTACCTCACTTTGGCACAGGTGCTTGTCTCAGGTTAGCGGGGGCAAGCATATGGCGCATAGTATTTCAGCATAGGGGAATACAAGAGGGGAAAAGGGATACAAGGTATAGAGTAAGTGAAAGAGAAGTCCGAAGCGCTCAGTCCAAGAACACAGCGGGTCGGAGGCGGGCGCGCAGCGCGGCGGAAGACCGGTGGAATTCTCGGAGCATTTCTCGGCGGGTTTCGGCGGGGATCGTCACCGCTTTCTTCAACAATCCTTCGACCAGCGAGGTCTGACCTTCCAGGAACGGGAGGAGGTCCGCTTCAGGGACACCGGACTCGTATTCGTCGTCGGGGATTGCGGCCCGGTATGGCGACTCGAGAAATCCGGGTGCGGGAGCAGCACCAAGAGGTCGGGAAGAAGAGGGAACGGGAGCCGGAGAAGGAGTGCGGAGAGGGGGAGGGGAAGCGGGACGGGGTGGTAGGAGGGAGGTCATAGATGGGGGGGAAGGGGTAGGTGAAGGGCGAGGAGGTAAGGGAGGGGAAGGAGGGGGAGGAGGTGTTGGTGGAGGTGGAGGTGGCGGGGTGGGCGAAGGGGTGGAGGAAGGTCTGGGGAAGGAGGGGACGAAGAGGGTGGTTCGCGGGGGTGGTTGAGGTGGGGTGGAAGGTGGGGGAGGAGGGGTAGGTGATGGAGGAGGGGGAGCATGGAAGGGAGTCTGGGCTCGGCGGCGCGGAAGGGGAACCGGGGATGGGTCGCGGCGGAGGGATCGGAGAGCGGCGTGGAGCGTTTGGGTCCATTCCGGCGCCAACGTTGACGCGGTGGCGAGTCGCCCAGGCTCGGAGGGCGGCGGCCCAGGTCGGTCCATCGGGGAAGTTCCTCCGTTCAGGTTTCGGAGTCATACGATCAGTTCCGACGGGAGTTCTCACGCGATCGGAGCGATGGCGGCGTCGAGGAGGGGAAGGGGTGGAAGAGGAGATGGAAACGTGGTCTGGAGTGTCGGAGGAATCCTCGCGGCGGCGCCGTTTCTGACGGGATTGATTTCCGGAGCGGGAACGAGGCTGGGGACGAGGACCGGTTTCTGCGGGACAGAGAACATTGGCGATGGGACCGAGCGCAGGCCGTGCAGGCAGCTCCAGGCGCGGGTTGGGAGCAAGGAGAAGAAAAGGAAGCGTGGCTGGACCGTGCAGCGCAGCGATCACAGGGGGGTTGGGGATAGGGCATGGTGGGTATGGGATAGGGAGGTGGGTATGGTGGGTGTATGATCAAGGTATGGGAAGGTGGCGGGTAGTGTGGGAATCGCTGAGGACAGGATTCAAAAGCGAGGGGGATGTGGGAGAACTTATAAACCAGAGGTGCAGCACTGAAGCTGAGCCCGCAGCCGCGGGCTCAGCGGCAGACTGAGGCTGAGGTAAGGGGGGTATCTACCAAATGTCATCGGACATTCCGCGGGGAAAAGCACAGGGCGCAGCGTGTGACATTCTATAGTTGGCGCGGGCGATCGGTCGAGCGGACGAAGGCCGCTTCAATATGCGCGACGTAATGGACCGGGCGGAACCACGGGGTTCGGGGCGCCAGGCCGCAAGCGGAGCGGGGGCAGAAGAAGCGGAGTCGTGCGCAGGGAAGCGACAGACGGCTGCGGGGGTCAACGGGGTATAGTAGTCGGGGACAGGCTGCGGTGCGATGCGGGATCAAGGAGACAGGCAAGTAGGGTTCCAGGGACAGTACCGGGGAATGCGGGACATGATCGGGGGACTGTTGTATAAAAAGAGTGTTGTACCAGGGTTGCGGGATTTCTTATCTTATCTTATCATCACAGTAGATAGCTATTCAACTACGGCGTATATAAGAAAATCTCAGTGTTTAGAGTTCTCTCAGCGATTATTCAGCGTGTGCGGAAAAGCGGAACTGCGTAGGGCATCATCAGGACGACGAACGCAAGAGGAACGGTCCCCTTGCTGAGTATCAGGTGTTGCAGGGAAACCAGTTGATTATCCGCTGACAGTGTTTATCCCGCAGAGGAAATCAAAGAACCACCGGAACCAACCAGGAAGAAGGGCAACCTAACATTTCTGTTACCGAGGTCGTCATTATTTCCACAACGGTCATCCAAAACAACACCTGAAGGA
Source organism: Puccinia hordei (assembly GCA_007896445.1). Taxonomy (NCBI): domain Eukaryota; kingdom Fungi; phylum Basidiomycota; class Pucciniomycetes; order Pucciniales; family Pucciniaceae; genus Puccinia; species Puccinia hordei. The sequence continues at coordinate 279,191 of RDRW01000397.1, read as the reverse complement.
TTATCAAATCCAATCTGGGACAAATGGCGATCAACCTGATTTAGAACCTGTTCCAAATGGGTTTCTGGTATATCATCCTCCAAGTGTGGTGGTTGCTCTACAGGAGGAAGGTTTGAGGAGTTATCATAGTTGGTGTAGATATTAATCTGATTGTTGGGAGAAAGATTTTGGGAATGGACCAAGTTGAAAATGGAAACTCTTGAGGGGTTGTTAGAAGTTTGATGAATTCTATTGGTCTGATGGGTAATTTGGCGGTGGTTCTGAGACATCAATTGAGTGATTTGAGACAATGAATGCCTTTGTGATGGGATATGATGTTGATTCAACTGGATTGGGGAGTGAGTTGAACGGTGGTTTGGATGGGAAGTAAGTGAATGGATATGATGAGATCTCTGATGAGAAACTGGGGATGGTAGTTGATAAGATAATTGCCGGGACGTTGGGGATGGAACTTGATGAGAGATTGGACGGGACCTTGAGGTTTGAAGTTGGTGAGAGATTTGATGAGAATGTTGAGAGAATTGATGGGAATTTGGATGGTGTGTTTGAGGGTCATTGTGTAGCTGCTGAACATGGGAAGGGTGATGATTATTGATTAAACTACCTTGGAAGTGCTGATGACTTGGAGAATTGTGAGAGTTGAAAAAATAAGAATGAGGTACAGGAGAGGATGGATGGTGAAAATGATTGGGGTTAGGGGTGGTGGGAAGATTGAGTTGAGAATTCAATTGCCTTTGCCAAAACCTAGCATTTCTTTCCCTGTTGTATGCTCTTCTGAGTTCATCAATATTCAAGTTCATTGTAGATTAATGTTGTAGATTAATAGGAGCTGAAAAGTAGAATGCAATAAGAGTATGTGGTAGGTAATCAGATTATTACTTTTAAGAATGATGGTTGTGAAAGTGGGATATTCTTGGGGGGAATGGAAGATTTCAGGTGAAGAAGAGCTCTATTTATGCCTGGGGAAAGGGTAGCAGCAGTTTCAGTTTGATTAATTAGTTGTTGGTAGCAACATTAATTTGACTTGGTTGCCAGCAACAGTTTACAATATGTGTACCTTGGTTGGTAGCAACATGATTGGTTGGTATAATGATATTGGTTGTTAGCAATAGTATTGGTTGCTTTAGTGAAGAAAAAAACAACCAAAAAAGTATGTAAAAAAACAGAAAAAGAAATAGCAAAAAAAAGAGGAACAAAAAAAAAAGAATACAACTCATGCAAAAACAGAGCAAAAAAAAAGAGCAAAAAAAAGGAAAAAACAAAAAGCAAAAAAACATAATCAAAAAGAAAAAGTGAAAAAAGAGGGAAAAAAACAAAGCAAAAAACAAAGCAAAAAAAAGTGAGAAAAAAGCGGAAAAAACTGTGAGAAAAAAGCTGAAAAAAAGCAAAAAAACATAAGCAAAAAAAAAGCTGAAAAAAAAAGCAAAAAAAAAGCAAAAAAAAAAAAAGCAAAAAAAAAAAAAAAAAGCAAAAAAAAAGCAAAAAAAAAAAAGGCAAAAAAAAAAGGCAAAAAAAAAAAGCAAAAAAAAAAGCAAAAAAAAAAGGGAAGAAAAAAGGGAAGAAAAAAAGCGAAGAAACAAAAGCAAACAAAAAAAAGCAAAAAAAAAACAGTGAAAAAAAAAGTGAAAAAAAAAGTGAAAAAAAGCAAAAAAAAAGCAAAAAAAAAGCAAAAAAAAAGCAAAAAAAAAGCAAAAAAAAAGCGAAAAAAAAAAGTGAAAAAAAAGCAAAAAAAAAAGCAAAAAAAAAAGCAAAAAAAAAAGCAAAAAAAAAAAAGCAAAAAAAATAAAGCAAAAAAAAAAGCAAAAAAAAAAGCAAAAAAAAAGCAAAAAAAAATGTGAAAAAAAATGCGAAAAAAAATGCGAAAAAAAATGCGAAAAAAAATGCGAAAAAAAAAGCAAAAAAAAAGCAAAAAAAAAATCAATTAAGATTCTTTAATGTCGCCCTCGGCGTTAGAAACTGAACAGGTTGTCGCCCTTGGCGTTAGAAACTGAACGGGGCATGTCGCCCTCGGCGTTAGAAACTGAACGGGGCATGTCGCCCTTGGCGTTAGAAACTGTACAATGTTGTCAGGGTTTGTTTGGCTCGCAAAGGCCATTTCCTTAGTTATATGCAGATATTTTTTTCCAATGAATTCTTCACCCTCTAAAGTGTATGAATCCATTTAAAAACTCCCAAAATATCTTGAAAGACAGACGTGAAGGTGTTTGGAAATAAATTGAGTCCAAAAATCATAAAAATCCAACCAGTGATTTAAAAAAAAACTGTTAGTCATATCGAATTCTACACCCCTTAAAGTGCTTTAAAAAAATTTAAAATGTTGAGAAATCCTGGAAATTAAGCTGTGGGGATTTTTTATGAAAAAACCGGGTGGATTGGCCAAAAAAAATAGAAGCCATAGTTTTTTTGCAAAATAAAAATTACCATCAAATTCTACACCCCTGTAAGTATAATAAATAAATTTAAAATTTTGAAAAATAATGAAAATCCGCCCGCAAAAAATTAAATAAAAAAAATACCGGGTGGATTGGCCAAAAAAAATAGAAGACATAATTGTTTTGCAAAATAAAAATTACCATAAAATTCTACACCCCTGTAAGTATAATAAATAAATTTAAAATTTTGAAAAATAATGAAAATCCGCCCGTAAAAAATTAAATAAAAAAACGGGGTGTAAATGCGGAAAACCGGGTGTACTGCGCAGCAATTTGGACGTCGCCGCTGCGTATAACCGGGTGTAAACACAGAAAAACCGGGTTTTTTTATTAATGCCCTATTTTTATTTTTATTTTTATTTTTATTTTTATTTTTGTTTTTGTTTTTGACTTGAGAGATTTCTTCTTTCTTCTCCCCAGTTTGATCCTTCAGCTATAAAATACATATTTGTATACACGCAGGGAAAGACAACTCCCAGTCTTTCAAGATTACCCTTTATGTTAGTAAAGAACCAATCTAGCCCAGATCAACTATTGGACCCATTTGTGACCCACCTTTTCAGCATGAAGTTTATCTTCACTCCCCAGAAGACGTCTTAATTTTACCACAGAAGATTGGTTCATTACACACACAGACAGTTGGTCATCCAACATCAAAGAAAATATCCAATACACAAGTCGAATGTCCAAGGTGTAGATAAAAGAAAAAGAAAAAGCGTGGTGTACATGTGGGACTCTCGTATATAAACCATACTAGTCCCGATCAACACAATGATCCAAGCAATAAGATACAAATTTTGGAACAAAGGGATATATGTGACTGTAGGACGAGGAGATGAAAACTCACGAAACATTTAGTATCATTTTTTTCTTTTCTTAGGTTTTGAATGAGTCTGATTATTACGAAGGTCAGGTAAAGGTTTGAAGAAGTCTTTAATCCCTCGATTTTGCAATGTTGGAGGCGGAGGTTGAGAGCGGGGGTTAAGAGAGACAGAAGAGGGAGCAAGAGATCTGCTGCCAGATCCTAACGAATTTTTATTTTGAGATGGTTTGGAGATATTTGGTCTAACTCTATGAGAGGAAGAAGAGGATTGGGGAGAGTTGGTTGATGAGGTAGTTTGTAGGGGAACATGTTCTTGGGCCCACAAGTCGTGTGCGAAATGGTGATCTAGATGAACGTTCTTAAGCCGTTCGAACTGCATTCTTTGTTCTTCTCTGTCATTATCAACCTGATGCTCCAGTTCAGGATCTATAGAAATCACTTCTTGGCATCGAGGACAGACGAAACTAAGACTTGACGGGTCCAAGCGGGCTGACAATGATTCAGAAGGTGCATCTTTATTCGGCTTGGAGGGGCTGGGTATGGAGCGGTCCATTGGGTCAATGTACCCGTCTAATGTGCCCTTCTTGGGCTTCTTGTTGGCCGGTGATTTTGGAATTTCTACCTTTGGTTTGGCCAAGGACGTTGATGATAGTGATTGAATGATTTTCGGTCGACGAGAGGATGATGGGGTTGAGGGGGATATGGCAGAAGTTTGAGATGGACGGGTCTGCTGAGAAGGATTGGGGATAGTATTGGGTCTATTCAGTGAGTCGTTTGAAGCCACAGTGCTGGGTGTATTCAGTGAATCGTTGGAGGGCACGGTGTTGGGTGTATTCAGTGAATTGATTAAAGGCACAACTTGTGTAAGTTTTTTGGGGGCGAAGAAGCCCTGGATCCCTCGTTGGCCAGCTTCAATGCGTTCAAGGGTTTGGAAGGCGAGAGCCAAGCTGGTAATCGTCCCCAGTTGAAAGCTTTGGTCGGGCAATCGGACGGCAAACTCTTGTAAGAGCTTCTGTCCCAGCGCGAAGATGTAGTCATCCGTCAGCTGGGTTGTGAACGGGAAGGCAATCTGCTTGGCAAACGAGTTGTGCGAGCCATCCCTTTTGTGCATGACAATCGACTTGGGCTATCCTTACTCACGCAAGTGTAAGTTTCTCGATCTACTGTTAAGGTTGCAACTGAAAACGTACCCAGATGCCTGGCGCAGTGTCTCGAGCTTCGTTTAGCCGAGCAAACAGATCACGGGCAAGTATTCGGAGCCAATGAAGCTGATGTGGAAGAGGTGGTATAATCAGTTACAGTGGATGTCCACAAGAGATTACATGCGGCATGTGTATGGCTGACTCCTTGGGTCCAAGTGGTAATAGACGGCCGGAAGTTTTTTGAAGACATCATGCTCTTGACGTGGGTTTTCGTCTCGACCTCGGATCGGTCCACGCCTCGAACGGTCTCCCAGACCCACATCCCTGTCTCCTCGCCGAGAGAGTTCTGGAGCTGGGCTAATGGGATCTTCCAGACCTCGCTCAGCACGCAAGCTTTCGAGTCGGAAGTAGAGATCAAGTCGGCTACCGATTGGCCCAGCTTGCCCCCTAAGAATCGTATCTTGGAGACGTCGAATGGGCGTAGGAAGTCACGGACCACGGCTGGTCGAAGGACCGTTTGTGCATTTGGCTTTTTGTATGCTGAGCATAACTTAGCTAGCATCTGTCATCGTTCGGTTTGAGAAATCCGAAAGGGGAGGGAAAAGGCAGTTAGTTATAGTTTTAATCAAGGCCTCTCCCGTGAAAAGAAAAAAAAAACCCTCAAGTGGAGAGAAAAGTGACCTTGTTGGTTGCTATACCTGCAGAACAAGTATACCCCAGCTCGTCAAAAACTTTCTGGCGACAGCGAGCCATCAATTCGGCTCCAATGAGGAGGGCAATATCTGTCCAGGTGTTGATAGTCTGATGATCAGACTCGGAGTCAAGAGGAATAATATTACTACTTTGAGAAGCCTCTAGGAGATCTTGCAAGTCGAGATGAGGGGGCTCGGGCAAAGGATCATCAAGGCTAATATTTGATGAAGAGTCTTGGAGGGCTTCTAGTGTTGGGAACGAATATCGTGTACACAGTATCTCCCGAACTGGGATGGAAAAGTCTAGGAACGCTTCATCAATCGACGCTTTCTCTATCGTTGGACAGCTTTCAGAGAATATCTTCAGAATCTTCACCGATTCTCTTCGGTAGGGGTCCAGGGAGACCTATATCGGAAGAGAAGAGCGACAGGTTTGTGTTAGCTTGGATGATAAGAAAATTAGTATGATTGGAGAGAAGTAAGATCTTGCACCTTGTGGGTCTCAGGCTTAGGGTTTTCGTGGTACTTGGCTTCTGTTTCAGAATCGCCTTGGGCATAGGTGGCCACATGGACGCAGATGAGATTGGGACACATTTTCTTTGCTTCATCAAAGTCCAGGTGTCGAGTAATTCCAAACTTTCGAGCTGGGTAATTGACGGCAATAACTGGTTGAAGACCATGATGATTTTTTTGCAGGTCAGAGACGCGCGAGTTAAGTTTTTTGAAAGGCTCGTCTATGTCTACGTACGTCCTCTCCATTGTTGGACGGCCAATGGTTTCTCGGGAGATATCTTCAGTCTGACTTGTTCAAATTGAGCATAGGCTGCGTCCTGGTCCAGAAGAGCAAGGAGAGATAAGATGATTAGTAATTTAGAATGGGCGTGATTGGCAGTGAGTCAAACAGTACACACCACATCACAATGTGCAATGACGCGTAAGGGATGCCTGGATGAGTAGAAAGCAAGCAAGGGATTGGTTAGCTGTTGTGTTTATTTGCAGACATTGATGGGATACTGACTGAGGTCCGATTTTTTTGGCGTGAAGCTGACGGTAGGTTAGCATGGTGGTTGATGTTGGGTTGATGAACTTGAAGGTCGAGGAGCTCGCGATGGAGCTGAGTACTCAAGATCTCCTCAACACTTCTGCCATCTCTTCTCAACAATCAAACAGCTGGTTAATGGACATTCTCAATTCCACCTCACCTTGTACATACATCCATCAATTATCGAGTGATGGAGCAACCGCAGGCAAACAACACCTGGGATGTATTTACTTGAACTGGTATGATGTCCTCAACAATCACATCACCACTTCTCCCTTTCAATTATGTATCTCATTCTACCAAACCTGAAGTAGCACTTGCTACATAGTTCAAGATCTTAAACAAACTTGAGCCCATAAAAGCTCAACCAACACCTTGACCAATCTAGACATCCACACACACCCGTCTCACATTAGGGAGACTGATATGATGAAGTCAACTCGTCGTTGAAGGTCCTTTTATCTATAAATTCAAACTGTGGACTAATCTTTCTTCTTAAACTCTAAAAAGGAATGTTTCATACATACTCGCTTAGCTAACCAGTTCATTTTCTCTCTTCTGTTTACATACATATAAGGGATCCTATTACTTGCATTATAAAGACGACATCCAAGTACATATTATATCTATCAAATCAATCCTGATTGATCACAAAAATCACGAAAGAGAAGTTCGCGACGAGTGGTACTTTCACCAGAGACAGTGTCATCGTTGTGGATTTCAGGCTCTTCGGGGATGATTGACTCCCAGAGTTCTTCCCAGGTAGTATCTTCTGAATCTTCATTGTGTATAAGAAAATTGTGAAGAACAACACATGTCCGAATCCAGCAATTGAGACGCCGTGCACTTTTGGCATCATGTATTTGAAGCGAAATACTCTTAAGAGACTGCCATCTGTTTTTCAGCATCCCTATTGCATGCTCAACCGCCACGCGCCAACGACTTAAGGCCAAGTTGAATTTTTGTTTAGCCTCTGGAAGAGCTTGCCCACCCGATCGCTTGTAGGCAGGTACAACAGTTGCTGATGGTGTATAAGCTGAATCAGCCAACACATATTCTCCGGGTGAAAAAAATGAGATCGGTTTTGTGTATAGCTGATTCATATTAAAAAAAAAAAAAATCAATCCCCTTTTTTAAGTATGTTAAGTAAATGCAAATGCAAACCTTTGAGTTTTTATAAACTCGTTGATCATGGGCACTTCCGCACCACCCATGAACAGCGTAAGTAATACGCTTGTTTGTATCGCAAACAAACATCGAATTGACGGCGTATACCATCTTGCGCATCCAATAGTCCTCCTTGTGCTTCGTGGGTGCACTAGCCAGAGGAAATACCGTGCCGTCCACAAACCCAACACATTGGGTGAAAATTGTGCTGCCTTCACATTCAACAGCCGATCTTGCGCGAGCTTCTGGACTGGGCCATTTAACATTTTTTTGCTCCAGTTTTTCAATGATTGCCAGGATGCAACGGTTTGTAAAGTTTTCAACTGTGCCTTCTGGAGATAAGACCAATCAATAAACATTAAAATTTGTTGTGGAAAAAAAAGGGATAAAGTGTCACTGACCACATATGTTGAATAGCTGGGCTATGACAATAGGTGATCCGCCATTGCCAGAAAGACCAAGATGTGACAATGCAACCAACAGTTGCCATTCAACAGGGGCTTGTGGGTGGTTTGATTTGTTGTAAAAAATGTAGTGATCTTCAATTTCTGCTGCTAGCTTTAAGAAGCTGTTGACAGACATACGAGCCTATCTCATAATATCCAAATAACAGATCAATTTGAATCCCATGTGGAAGATCACTCGAGCAAGATACTCACCCATTTCATAAATACTGGACCCCCAGTAGCGGCCATCACATCAAATGTACGTGGAAGTGAAGCTATTCGAGGCCGAGAAACACGAGGGGCAAGGTATTGTGTGATTGAAAGGTTGTCAAGAAAGATAAGTAGCATGCGTAAGCGGTGAGTTGAGATGAGTAGCTTGTATTTTGCGCGGGAATTTTTGGCAGTTATGCTTGATTGTTGATACTGGAAATTTGTGAGCATCAGGTATATGTGATACATGATGAAATCGTTGGGCAGTTGTGCTGTCTCAAGGATGGCTGTCTTGGTGAGGTAGGAAGATATTTCATTCAATGGATTGGACCGGAAGAGCTGGAAAGAACGCGCCATCTGGGACTTCCAAAGACTTGCCACTAGCATGAAGTTTGTTTCTTCAAGGAGGTGTTGGCGATCTGATTTGCGAGGCATAGTGGGTTGACAAAGGATTATGTGGAGGTTTAACCACGAGAAAATTATCAGATAATTTGTAATATGCTTCGGGGGGGTGAGGAGTTGGGGATGTCAAAATTCATAAATTCATAAATTGGATCTCCCTGCGATTTTTTTTTATGAAATTGTGAAATTATGAAATTATGAAATTATGATTTCAATTTTGAAGACCACTATTACCCATCAGATATTAGAGCAACCATGCACACAAGAAGCACACATACTTCAAGTTCAAGCCCCAGACAGCTATATATCCAATTTCATCCACACACAACTTTTGGAGCATTGTAGCAATTTGAGTTGGCCTGGATGATCCCCGCATCTCAAAGGTTATGTGGAATGATTATGGGGGCACTTCAGAAGACCATCAGGAGAGTGGAAAATTTGCCAGTTTATCATTGGCATTATATCCTTCCAATCTACAGACTCACACCATCACTCAGTCCTGTGACCTGAAATTTAAACAAAAAGAAAAACTCAAATGTAGGAATTTGAGATCAATTCACTTCATTGGAGTAGATTTAAACACTAATCTTGACAAAGTTACACTAATAGTAGTAATAAATCTTGGCAAATTTGAAGAAAAAGAAAAAATAAGTATGTCTGGTAATATAAGAGAATAGATTGAGATAAGCAAAATATAATCAGGGAAAAGAGTGAGCTTGATATGTTTACCTTCTTATGCTAATCCTAACTGGGAATCAAAAGACTACTTATAGTAAGATAATATGGTAGAATGTGGTAAATAAAAAACAAGCCTAAAAGGAGAATAAACAGATCAATAACTGGAATAAAGGGAAGCTGAGAATAGAAGAGAAGGAAACCCGTCAAAGACCTCCACTTGAGTTATCATACGGCTCCTCCTGAATCTTTTAAGTATCTTGAGAGTTGGGTGTAAGAAAAGTGCTGGCTGTTAAGGCACTTGGCAGTGGATTAAGGGATCAAAGTTTGTGGGATCCAGTTGTTTGAGCATGGAACTTGTTTTGTCTGCCCAGAACACCCAGGGGTTTGCATGTCAGCCTTAGAGACAATAAGTATGTCCTAAACCTACAGTTAGGCTAACACTTATTGCCCTAAAGACTTCAAAATAAACCAAATTCCCCTAGAAAAAGGGAAATAGAGCTTTGCAGCTCATGTAATAATGGATAACCAATAATAAACCAAACACATACCTTATAATATGTGAAACCTATGGATAATTACCTTATCCTTGGAAAGATAAGGATTATAGTCTAAAGAGAAGACATAACCCATAGAAGATACTGTAACACATATTATAACAGTACAAATGAATGGTTTCTACTTTGAGACTAGTGACCATTCCAGATTGAGAATGCCAAGCCACTAGTTTCTACACTAAGCCCCAAACACCATGTGTCAGATTAATTACTGGACACATGGTCTACGTACAGCTTAAGCCCACATGGTAATTCAACAAGGAGGTTGAGAATTACACATGTACTTATACAGGCACTAAAAGCACCCAGCCAAGTACTATTTAAAGAAGTACTCTAATCTGATGGAAAGAAAACATACATAAACACACCCATTACTGCCTTCTTGGTTTTTCACCCAGATTTCTAAGTCACCAACTAGAATTACATTCTTATTATTGCCTTACAAATCTTTGAAGTAACCAACCAGCCAGTATTCTTTTTATCAGCACCATTTCCTCCCTTATATCACCAACAATCCATCACCTTAAACAAAGGAACCAAATCTGTCCTCCTCTTTTGGTTAAACAAACTCAACTACCCTTAAAGTGCTTTATTGTAGACCTATATTCTAGGTTGGAGGTTGTCTTTGGGCAAATTAGCTCCTTTTATCATAAATTTGAGCTTGAGTTATATAATACTCCCTTTTTTATTGGCTTCTACAAAGCTATTCCTTGTGTCCTGCAGTCACATAAGAGACCCAGGCTCACAGGGAGTCCCTCCAGCCAGGGAAGTTATACAACCTCCTCAACCGGAGGGATTCCCTCTGGTAAAGGAGGTTGTATAACCTCCCTGGCCGGAGGGACTCCCTTAGGTCAAGGAGGCAGCCTCCAGAAAGGCGTGCAAACCACATTCCCATCTGTGGGGGTGTTGCACACCTGTAGATGGGTGTGCAAATTACACACCCATCTACAGACAAGCCAACACCCAACAAGGGGTGTGCAGCATGCACACCCATCAAAACAGGGTGTGTGGGCTGCACACCCTTTTTTGATGGGCAGCTTGATAACTAGTCCAGTAAATAAGGTGGGTTGGATAATAACGGGGATAACACTACTCTAAAAGTAGGAGGAGAATATTCAGGGTACTTACTAATGTGGGCACAACTAGCCAAGTAATATAAAGTGAGTACTCTGAGATGAATGGAAACAAGACATCTATAAAAATACCCCTTTACCACCTTTTTGGGTTTTCCCTCAAATTTCTAAGTCATCACCAAGGATTGCATGCTTAGTACTTTAATCCTTGGGGTAACCATCTAGCCAGTAGCCTGTTTATCCTTACAATTTCCTACCTTATTGTTCCTGTTGAATTCTCAGTCAAACGTATCTCTCAAGTTGAATCTCACAAACGGTGAATGACATGTAGATTGTAGCCCGCACTGCAGTCAAATCAAATCATCAACTGCACTCAGTTAGGGTTATCCAGCTGAATCATAAAAGGAAGAATCAAATCAAGTCCGTTTCAATCAGACTTGTCAAGATTATCAATTTTATCCCTTCAATCAAGATCTCAAATTCAAGACTCAAGATCAAATCCCATCAAGACCTGAATACTGTAAAGTTAACCCTTATCAACTCTGTTCTCTCAAAAATTACTCATATCATCTTCACATTTCTGAACATCAAGTGCTGAATCTCGATACCCTCAAGACTTCAAGCTCAGGCATATTATAAAAAAATCAACATCACATTACTGTGCTGTTTGTCATTTCTCATTTCTCTTTTTTGTTCTCTCTTCCTTTTTTCTTGTTGTTGTTTGTCGAGTAAATAACTGATCTCTTTTAGAATATAAATTCTTCTATCAGCCTTTATCCTAATTACTTCTGTTTTCATTTTCCCTTCTTATAAAAAGCCCTTGCCTCTTTCACTGTTCTTCCATCATTAGTGGTATGCCTTTCAATTCTCTAGTCTCTTATCTCAATCCATCTTCTCTCTTCTAACTTTTTGTTGTCAGTCTGGTTTTGGTAATTAAAACATTCTAGCATCACTCCTTTAGTTCCAATAAATTTAACCATAGCCCTTATACAAAGGAAGAAAATTTGTCCTCCTTATTGATCAAACATACCTTCATTACCCTTAAATAGAACTCCACAGAACCATGTTCTAGGTTGGAGGTTGTCCATTGAAAACTTGCTCCTTCTGTTCCAAAAGTTGAGCTTAGAGCTTTATATAAATACTCATTTTTACAAGCTTGATAATATAATTGCTCATCCTTGTGTCCTGCAGTCACTAAAGAACCCAGAGAAATTTTATTGAATCATAAATTGATACTTTTGAATTACAACTGAAGTATTAAATGTAGAACTTTCTACATGTAGAAAAATTTAGAAAAGGGAACTGCTCGGGATACAAAGTTCTCCATTCTTGGAAATTGTCTGGAACATCCGGTCGAGCACTTCCCATCAAATCTGTATTGCCTGCAGATGTTGGATATTCTCGCTGTACGAGTAGATAATACTCATGACGGTTGGGCCCGGGCCCCGATGCTCGATCCGGGCTTCGGTTCGGGAGTGATTGTTTTCTGATATTCGGTTGGGACGCGTCGACGATCTTTTCCTGTTTCCTTCAATTCAACAACCCCCTTAATTAGAAGAGCCATCAGCAGCTGAGCCTTTACCACAACCAGCACACATCCAACCCATCAAGCCCACCAAGGACATCGAAATACAACCTGGGACCATCTGAAGCATTCATTCGTGTAACCCCCCCTTCGATATGTCGCGTCTAGCTCGGCCATCTAACAGGAATACCAACAGTTCATCATCAACTGCCAACAGCTCAACCAATAATACTCCAGCTCTATCGAACACTCTATCAACAACGTCACGTCCCGGACCTCGAACAAGAACTATATCTACACAATCAGCCGCTCCCACTCGACCGCCATCAAGACTGAACCAAATTCAAGCAGCATCAGGATCATCATCCTCTCGGACAGCTATCACGAGAAAAAAATCCAGCCCTGCTAAACTAATAAACCAACATGAACCGAGAAGAACAACTGCCGATTCCGAAACTCAAGACCAGCTTCAACCTACTCAAGGCCCTCTCCCTGGTGCAAATATCAAAGTCGTCGTCCGCTGCCGAGGCCTGACCGATGCTGAACGCGCTGCAGATCCTCAGGCGGTGCTGCTAACCGGCGGCGTCAGAGGTCGTGAACTTACTGTGGACTTGAACAGTCATCCCTCCGCCGCCGCACCCTCGGACCAGCCCCATGCGCGCGCTCATGATCTCCACTCCAATCGCGACGAACCTGCCGGCTTGGCAAGTACTGATTACAGCTCTTCCTTAGTCGATGATCCTAAAAGGAGCGCAAATATTAAAGTCTATCCATTTGATCACGTGTTTGGGTAAGTCATTATTATCCGCTTGGCTCTCAACAGGCCTCAATCGAAAGTGAACAATTATCACCATCCAGTTCATCTGATTTTTTTTTCTGCTGCAATTATCATTTATGCGTAAACCCTCAGCCCAGAAGCAGACCAAGCTCTGATTTTCACCGATGTGGTGGCCCCAATCTTGACGGAAGTTTTGCAGGGTTATAACTGCACAATCTTTGCATATGGTCAAACCGGAACAGGTAAAACGTGAGTGAGGTGTTAAGTACTGAAAAAGAACTCTCAGCATCAGCCCAAATAAATAAGAAAAAAACGGTAATAAATAAGAAAAAAACGGTCGGCTTATCAAGACATCTTCGCGTAATACAGATATACGATGACAGGCGATTTAAGCATCCCAACCGCCACCACCATCATGCCAACTACCAAAGCCGACTCAGGCCCCACCTCCTCATTAGAGCAGAGCTACGATTCCACACCTTTGGTGATTCTGACCTCATTGAGAAAGTTTACCAACGAAGCAGGAATTATTCCTCGCGTCTTACATTCGCTATTCAACATGCTAGAAGATTGTAGCGAGGAAGAGAAAGTGGAGTTTGGAGTTAAGGTCAGTTTTGTTGAGCTGTATAACGAGGAACTGAGGGACCTCAACTACCTTGAATCGACGGCCAATTCGGAAGCAAACAATCCGCCTAGCGTATCGACCAATCTCAAAATTTTTGAGGACTCCAACACTAAGAAGGGCGCCACTGGTGGCTCAGGCGTGTACATTCAAAACCTGACTGAGACGGCGATCTCGTCGGCCACCGAAGGGATCAAGATCCTCACTCTCGGCTCCTCGCGAAGACAAATCGCTGCCACCAAATGCAATGAGCAGTCCTCGAGATCCCACTCTGTTTTTTCGATCACGATCCATGTCAAGGAGAATACTAAGGATGGCAAAGAGGACCAACTTAAGATTGGAAAGTTGAATTTAGTTGACTTGGCCGGTAGCGAAAACGTCGGCAGGTCGGGCGCCGGGAAGGAATTTGGTCGGGCACGCGAGGCTGGAATGATCAACCAGAGTCTTTTGACCCTTGGTCGGGTTATTAACGCCCTGGTTGAAAAAAACAGTCACGTTCCATACCGGTATAACCCTAATCTTTTTATCTCTGACTGCTACCACACGTCTAAATAATGATTGATTAACATTGCATCTTTTAGGGAGTCCAAGCTCACTCGACTACTACAAGATTCCTTGGGGGGCAAGACAAAAACATGCATCATTGCTACTGTCTCACCCTCACGACTCAATCTGGACGAAACGATCTCCACCTTAGATTACGCGTTGCGAGCCAAGTCGATCAAGAACCGACCAGAGCTCAACAACAAGATCAATAAATCGATTCTCATCAACCAATACGTTCACGAGATCGAGAAGCTACGTCACGATCTGATAGCGACTCGCACGAAAAACGGAATTTATTTTAGCGAGGAACGCTGGGCAGAACTAATGCGGGACTCTGAAAATAAGAGTCGGGCATTGATCGAGAGTAAACGAAAGATCGAGCTGATCGAGCTCGAGCTCATCGCCGTCAAGAAAGAGTTTGAGAAATGTCTCAGGATCTTGAACGTAAGGGAATGCGAAATCAAGAAGATCCAGGACGAACTCAATTTAAAATCGTCTGACTTTGATGATATGAAACGTCTGAAAGAAGGCCTCGAACTCGAGCTGTCTGGGCAAAAAAAGCTGAAGGAGAAGTTCGAGAAGAGTCGAACGAAATGGAAGAATCAGTGCAAAGAAGCATACGACGATAATGAAGGGCTCCGAGAAAAAATTGGTAATTCGACCTATTGATCTGTATATGACCGCTGACCTGTGACTTGCCCGTTGCTGACAAGAATGGAAAGTTTTTTTTTCATAATCGTTGGCTGTTATGTTGAACACGGTTTTGGATATGTTCTGGTTTGGCAGCTCGTAAGGCTGCAGTCGAGTCCTACAATCAGAATACATTAAACGAAGTCGATCAAAGCTTATCTTCAAGTGCTGCACATCTAAAAACAGACCTCAAAGAGTTTGCCAATCAATCCAATCACATCAACAAAAGTGTCAAAAGTTTCTTGAGTGATATGGAACAACGTCTAGTTAAGGTCAGTCCTGAATTTGCTCTTTCGAGGCCATCGCTCGAAAGCTCTCATCGAAAAAAACAAACAGCTAATATGTTCCGCCTGTTTTTTTAAAATAAAAGAGCATGAAAAGCAATCAAAACTTAATCAACAACCAAATGGAGGTTGATTTGAAACAGATTATGAGCAATGTAACAGATTCGATGGCCGAAATTACTACTCAATTAGTTGATAGCTTTGTGAAAGATATTAGAGAGGATCTAGTACCTAATTGTTTAATCAAGGAGAACCAAACCCATCTTGCCTGCATCATCCAAAAATTCGAGCTGGACAAGTTCTCGATTATCCAGTCGATATTGGATCAGGTTAAATCTGACGTATGTTTATTATTCAATCATCCTATGACAGCATATTTGAACTGAATTATTCTACAATATTACATCTCATGCTATGTTCAAATAAAAGGCTTTCAATTTTTTAGAGAGCACCAAGGATTCCATTCAAAGCTCGTTTGAAATCATTCATCAGAAGTTTCATCAGGATCGAGAAAAGATTATCAAATTCCACGAACTCGAGAAGGCTGAGTTGAAAGAAGAGGTCTACCCTGATTCTCCCTGCTTCTATTCGATTTTTCCGACAAAATTGAAAGGGGACTGATGGCTACGTATTTTTTAGGCGGCTCGACTCAAGGAGGAAATTGAAAAATTGAGACAACATTCACTGGAAGATGAGAAACGTACACAACAGGATGAAAAAGAACTGATCGAGTTAATCCAACGACAGCACGCCTCGAGCCTTAAACGGAAAATGACTCAGACTGACTCCCTCGTTCAATCCCTGGCTGAACTCAAAGATCGCAAAGATCGTAAGAGGCTCAGGTTTAGTGGGTTCGAGAAAGAACTCGATGATGATCGGGCTCAATTCGATCTCCGATTGAATGGTACCCTTGGTTCAGCGAACGAACAACTGGAAGTCTATGAAACTGTGAGCCATCATTCATTCTCATTCTTTTATATTCACATCAGTCCCTGAGGGTTAAGTCGAAGTCTAACCGTATATGTTCATAGACTTTCCAAGAAGGCCAAGCTTCCTTATTGGACAATCTGACCGCTGATCAGCGCGACAGGATTAACGCATACACGGCCCATTCCAGTAAGATGGAAACCCTGGGTGATACACTGGATCAAAACTGCGGAGAGTGTGAGTCTAGGAATTTATCGAGCTGGGATCCATGATTTGACACTCACGCAATGGAATCCGTCATAGTTATGAAAGAGTTTAGAAAGCTCAATGCCGGATTGCAGGATGAAGTTGCCAAAATTGACAATCAAGTGATTGGGGTTTATCATCAGAAACTGGTTTCTCAGATCAAGGATCAAGTCCAAACTGTAGAAGGGAGTGTCAAACATGTATTAGGCGATGTAAGTAATCATCGTGTTCTGATTTTTCTAACTCTTGTCACTGATGAAGGCCACGTTAAAATATTAGGTTGAGCGGCAATCGGTGATGTCGAATAATTGCGTCGATAAGTCATTAGACTTGGTCACAGGCCTTCGAAACGATATCCATCTGTATCTGACCAATAAAATCCGACAAGACGTCAAGACCGGCCAAACTCCCCGAAGAAAGAAACTGCCGATTGAGTCGAATCCATTAATGGAACAGTCCAGTACGAGTCGGTTCATATCCTTGGAGGATGACTCTGGAGAGTCTGTTCCAAGTGATGATAATGAGGGAGAGGAGGATGAAGAAGACGAAGTAGGAGAAGAAGACGAAGAAGGGCGTGGCGCTAGTAGCTCAGTTGGAGCTGGTGGTTCAGAAGGCTTCGAAAATAAAAATCATCGGAATGGTAGTGTGTGGACAAGATCAGGGAGAAGGATATTGGACCGACCTGACCAACAATTGCGGCTGACTGAAAACGCAGAATCTCGAGATGATGAAGACGAGGAAACTGACCAGCATCATCATCAAAATCTGACCGAGTCTGCTAATGAACAACAGCAATGCCTTCCACTCCAAGAAGCAGAAGACGAGCCTGAACTCGTCAAGTGCTTTCAGCGGTCATCAGCTAAGAGGAAGAATCAATTCAAGTCGTTACCAACTCCGAAGTCTCGCTCCGGCGGAATCTTACGCGATAAAGCCAATCATGCATTGAGATAATCTTCGCACTCACCCTTTTTCTCTCTCTGCAACCAGCTTATTTCAAACATGTTGGGATAACTCCTCTCTTGTACATCTATGTATATATTCATGTAGTTAATCATCATCTAATAATACTCAACACTTAAGACTCATTTTCATCAATCACATTTGTACCAATAGTCTGAAATTGTGTCAGCTTGCTACTAGTTCAGAGACAATCTGACTAGAAAAAGATAATTACTAAATGAATAATAACAATACATGTGAAAGAGACATTATTACACAAGTAATAATGTAATTTTTTTTTCTTAAAGTGTAATTTTGCCTGTGGCATTGTATGAATATTTAACATTGGACTACATAAAGTGGAGGTCACAGGATTTAAGTTAAACTGAGGATGCAGTTAGTAGGAGGTACATGGTAATCAGAGACAGTGTTAAGAGGTAAAAGAAATAAGAAATGAAACAAAAATAGACAAGGACACAAAGTAAGGAAAGAAAAGGAAAAAGAGGGAGAGGAGTGTTGTGCTATGAATCTTGTAATATTTTAGAGAATGAGAAAACTCCCCCAAGGGAAAGATATATTTCAACAATTGAGCATACTATATATATGGTTTGTAAGTACATAGTTTGGTTGATGAGAAAATATAGAAAATACAACCATAATCTACTATGTATATAGAAAATATGTAAATAAAATAATCTTATAGTATGTGAATATATAAAAGTATAAATAAATCTATAGTTTGACATAACACTCCCCCCCTCATCAACCACAAAGAATAAGACAAGATAACAAAAAGAATAAGAAGAAAAATTTGTTAAACAAAAATGATGAGAGTATAAAGAAGTAGGGAGAAATGAAAAATGAAATGAGTTAAAAAGAGAAGTAAAGAGATAATAAAAAGAAAAAACAACGTCTAGAAAGTTAGAAAAAGAAATCATTGACAATAACAGATGTAAATATTGATGCGCATAGAAATAATAGCAAAAAAGATGATAAGAGTAAAAATGAAAAAATGAAGAAGAAAAAACAGCTGAAAGCAAATAAAGTAGGACATAATCCGTATCATGAAATGCCCTGAAATGACTGAATCAGCGGAAAATCTGCATAATATAAGGTGTGAATGGTTAGCTTCCGAAGAACCAATCAAGTCACATCTATCACAGATTTTGGATGGAGACAGACAGATGCGGGGGGTGCATGGTCATCGCAGCCAGCGCATACTTCCCCCCTTTTACTTGCCAACAGATTGGATTGCATGCGCAACCCCACATTCAACAGGAAATCTGAGATCTTTCGCCATCCGAGAGCCTTGGTGAAGATGTCGGCAAGTTGGTTGTTGGTGGAAATCCATTCAAGGCAAACCTTCTTTTGATAAAGAAGCTCATTGATCACATGAAACTCCCTATCAACATGTCAATGTTCCTTACGGGTCCGGCAATCAGAGCTGACTTGAACCGCGGCCTTGTTGTTGCATAAGAGCAAAGGAGGTGGAAGTTGATAGAAACCCGATAACATTGACAATAGCGCGCAAGAATCTTTCGACGCAAACGACAGCACCATATACTCAGCTTGGCACTTTGAGCGAGCAACGCATGTCTGCCTCTTTGATGACCACGAGACGGGTGCACCCCAGACCGTCGAAATGAATCCATGTACCAATTGCGAAGCCTCTCCTCCCCAATTTGCATCAACGAATGTCTTGATGCCATCATCAAAAGGCCTTGATGCAATTATTGGCAGCGCCATGTCAGCACTGTACCGAATATATGAGATTAAGTGATTGAGAGCCATCCAATGTGTGTCGTCGGGAGCCATTGAGAAATGAGCAAGAAAGTTGACCGCAAATGTGAGATCCGGACGAGATCCAGCAGTGAGATACAGGATACAACCAATTCTGGATAAGTAATCAATATCCATGTTCCCGTTTGACGGATTAGACTGCAAATTGGTGGAAGCAATAGGAGTCCTAGTGCATATGGTTGATGGCTGAAAAGCTAGAATCTTTTCAATTAACATCGGTGGATCCACCGTAAAACCGCCGTCTACCTCTCGCACCCTGAGACCAACAATACTTGAAAGAGACGTGTCCCACTTCAGATCCAAAACCAAGGAGAGACAGTCCTTCAGCATAGACATCAACGTCGGGGAGCTTGCCGTAAATAGGCCGTCATCCACGTGAATCCAGAGGAAAGCAGAATCCTCGCCTGACTTGTAAACATACGTGGACTGGTCCTCCATGTTGGCAACAAAACCAATAAAAGCCAAACGGGACTTGAGATGTAGCCACCAACATCTGGCCGCCTGGCGGGTTCCGTAGAGCGCCTTTCAAAGCTTCAAGATTGTCCCCGGCGTAGAGTGTGCTCCTGGTGGTGGACGTATGAAGACATCATGATCAATGTTACTATGTAAAAAGGCACTCTTGACGTCAAAAGAAGCCACCGGCCACTTATGGTGAGAAGCCATTGCCAAGAGTAGACGAAGTGCAGGGAAAGTCGGCGTCAGAGCAAAAGTCTCTTGAAAATTACGCCTGTGAACCTGTTTAAAACCTTGTGCAACAATCCTTGCCTTGAACTTTGTAATAACAACCTCCTGGTCTCGCTTCAATGCAAACACCCATCTACATGTTAGAATGTCAACACCGTCATCCTTGGGCACCTCATCCCATACTTGAAGATTGATCATCATGGAAATTTCCGCCTTAATGGCCGTCTGCCATTCATCCCTCAGATCAGAATTGACCGCCTGGTTGTACGTGTAAGGAGCATCAGATGTATAGGCCGACTCGGAGACCACTGACTCTAAACAAGCATCCTGTAATTCAATTTTGCGAATTTGACAAAAATTGCCCAATTGATTGACTTGAATCAAATTTAGCACTGCGTTCAATGAACCTGAGTTTGTCAGTTGTGATGGCAGTTCATCCTCATGAAAAATAACAGAGGCACCACACTCCAATTTTTTTGATACTGGATTCCAAAGTAGCCATCCGTGGGAGTCGTCAAGAATACCAACATGGATAAGAGGAGTCAACCTGGGTTCAAATTGTTTAGCATAGTTCATATCATGTAAATATGCTCAACATCCAAAAACCCTTATCATGTCGAGTGAAGGCTGCTTACCCAAAGCAATCTCATAAGGAGACTTCTCCATGCCCGTGTGAACCACTTGATTGAAAATATAGACCGCCTGCTTCAGAGCTAAAAACCAAAGAGAAGGCGGGAGTTTAGCGTGTATTACGAATGTGCGAGCCATATCCAAAAGATTGCAATTGGTGCGCTCCACGCTTTCATTCTGATGATGCTCATATGGGATACTCAATTCATGTCGGATTTTGTTATTACCAAGGAATTTGTTGAACTTGTTCGACGTGAGCTCGCCCGCGTTGTCCGATTGAATAGCCTTCACACTATGACTAGTGAAACGCATGAAGTCAAGAATCCAATCCATTACCGCCTTCGCCGCCGCAGCCTTACTCTTCAAGCCAATCACCAAAGACAACTTGGAATGCACATCATGCACTACCAAACCATACGTGCTACCGTCCAGCGCCACTGGGAAAGGTCCTACCAGATCAATAGCAACAATGGCACCAGGAGAGTCCGCAATCTCTCTTGACGGTGATTGAACCGGTCTGTGAGTACTTTTGGAAAGAGAACATGAATGGCATTTTGATTTGGGTAGAGGCAACTTTTTCATAGGAATCCATAATACACATTGTTGATCGATTGTTTGGTTGAAGAACCGGACAGCCATATGACCCAAACGATCATGCCATAAAGTCAAATTGGTACTAGACAACTGATGAGAATGACATTCAGGGGAAGTAACAGGGGAAATAAACCATTGATATCCACGAGTGAAGGTGGGGAAAAATAAACCTCGTTGGGAGAAAGAGAAACATCCATCCTTGAAAGACACCAACCCGTCCCACTTATCAAAATACCCTACCGAGATGACCGTGCCGGATACTCTAGGAACATAGAGTACGTTGATGAGATGTAGATTGCCAAAAACAGTCGGAATTAATACGTCCCCAACGCTGTCTACGGGAATCCGTTCTGTTAAGATTACAGGTTCATTCCTTTCATCTTATGTTTTTCTTCTAGTTGTGTGCTACATACATGTCTTCAATATTTCACTCAGATGTCACATCCTGTAGTTAGTCTACCTGAGGCAGCGGGTGTGGAAGGACTCTTTTCTCCATCCTTCCACATCATCTTCACTCACCGACGCATCGTGCCCGCTGTCCTCAGGTATAGTTATCACTTCTCTTTTCTGTCCTTTCCTTTTTCTTTTCTTTCTGTCTCTCTCTTTCTTTCCTTATGTCTGATATGAAATTGATCCTTCCACATCATCTTCACTCACCGACGCATCGTGCCCGCTGTCCTCAGCCCTTGTCTCGTTCATCAGGTTATGAGCACCATCTAGCCTACAGCTGCCAACAGCATCGCTAAGCACGTTAAATAACGGCGTATCGAGTGTTCTCTCTTACGTGGACTACTTTAGGATCACCTCTCTCTACCTCCTGGAAAAATGTCGAACGACACCAAGGAGGCTTCATCTTCTCATGCCAACGTCAACCTAACCTCTCAGACGTTGGTATCCAACCCAAAGATCTCGACGGCTAGGCTTCCGATTCTCAAACCCCTGGGCTCGGATTCCAACTATCTAAATTGGAAGAAGGTCGTTCTTTGAGTCTTCAAATCAGCGAAGGTCAACCACGTTCTGACCCCAGTTGACGCTACCCGTCGGCCCCTCACTTGGGACGAGGACAATGATCTTGTCTGTGCCGTCCTGGTTCAAATCGTGGATGAAGCAAACCTCCGTCATCTAGCCGACGAGGACAACGCTGCAAAGATCTGGGGCGATCTCTCCAAAGCCCACCAAGACTCGTCATCTGGCGGACGTATCTACTGGATCCGTAAGCTCCTCAACACAAGAATGGAAGGGGATGACATCCACTCCCATCTAGACACGCTGGCGAACTACTACGAACGTCTAAACTCACTCATCACCCCCGAGAAACCCCTCACTGCGGAGGACGTTCACAACGCGGCAATTCTCAGCTCCATATCCCCCGACTGGATAAGCTGCGTCTCAGGTCTTATGAATCAGGAGGACGTCAAGACGGAGAAGTTTGTCTCCGCGCTGAAGAACGAATCTGTTCGCCGCCAGACACAGGGCGACATTGTCTCTGTCTCTTCGATCAAGCCGAACCCCTCTAAACCGAACATGCCGTCCAACTCCCATAAAGGCCATCGGAGGGACCCCCCAAAGAAGCCCCGCCGATGCCCCCTCTGCAACACCGACTCACACGACCTCAACTCGTGCAACAATACTCGGAATCTCATCGCGGATCACAAAGCAGCTCAAAAGGCTCGATGGGAGGCGAGCCAACAAGACAATGGCTCCTCCTCCACCAAACCCGCGGCACGAGCCGGCAGGACCTCGGCTGCAACTCTAGGTCAATCCTCTTATACCTACGACGAGGATGACGACTCGGACTACTCTGGCCCCGAGGTTGAGGTGACGGCAGGCAATGCGGTGGCCTCACTATCTATCCCGTCGGATCTGCCGCGAGGGGGGGACGCCAATATCGACTCGGGGTGCTCCATGTCAATGACCCCCGACATCTCGGCGATCGATCTCCCAAAACCCGATCGAACTCCCGT
Organism: Puccinia hordei; assembly: GCA_007896445.1. Lineage (NCBI taxonomy): Eukaryota > Fungi > Basidiomycota > Pucciniomycetes > Pucciniales > Pucciniaceae > Puccinia > Puccinia hordei. Next base: position 256,301 of record RDRW01000397.1, on the reverse strand, counting down.
CCGACTCGCTGACCATTCCGTCGTCGAGTCCTCTCACAAGGGTCTTCTAAAGCTTCCACTTGATGGAGACAAGTCGGTCAAGTCTCTCGTAGTCCCATCGCTCCACGAACCACTACTCTCTGTGGCTGCTATGTGCGACCAAGGATTGACCGTTGTCTTCACCAAGTCATCCTGCGAGTTCCTTACCACTGGATCCGCTCAGATTGGAGGGGACCTCGCCGGAAGAGGATATCGCCGCGGAAATCTCTACTATCTTCCGTCGGAATCTGTAAGCTCCAACTCATCCCTGTCTCTCTACCCCACTCCCATGGACAACTCTCTTATGTCCTATCATATACGCTTCTCTCACATTGGCGTGAAACCACTTAAAAGCTTTCTCAAGCTCCACGGCATCACTCCCACAAAAATGAACGAGATCGACGTCCAACAATGTCCGATATGCGTCCAGTCGAAGATGCCGCGGAAAGCCTTCAAATCCAGATCCTCTCACCGGTCATCTGCTCCGGGTGAGATCATCCATTCCGACGTCGGATCCTACGAGGTGGTTTCGCGCGAAGGGTATAAATATTTCATAACATTTGTAGATGATTGTTCCAAGTCTCTATATGTCTACCCCATGAAATCAAAAAGCGACTCGTTCGTCTGTTTCAAAATATTCCGTGCCCTTTTTGAAAGAAACGGTTCCCACAAAATCCTATCCTTGAGAACGGACAATGGCGGCGAGTACTTGTCACACGATTTTTCCTCTTACTTATCTCAGGCTGGCATCAAACACGAACCTGGCCCCCCTCACTCCCCAGAGCTGAACGGTGTTGCCGAGAGGACGAATCGGACGATAAGCAATCTCGTCAGGACCTCCCTTCTGAATGCTAATCTCCCGAAATCTTTTTGGGCAGACGCAATCCGCCATTTCATGTTCGCCTTTAACTCCTTTCCCTGTCACACTCCCGTAGGATTCAAACCACCTGCGTCGATCCTTGGGGAACCGTCGGTCGATGTCAAGGCAATCCACCCGTTTGGGTGTCTAGTCTGGTACAAAATTCCCGAGGCAAATCGAAAAAAACTCGACAAGAAAGGGCGGGCCTCCGTCCTCCTATCTTACCTCTCCGATGGGAACGGCTATCGACTGTGGGATCTAGAAAAAAGGACCGTTGTTAAGACGAGAGATGTAATTTTTGATGACGCCTCCTTCCCCTACGGCTCCAAACTTACCACGTCTCCGGCTCCTTTGACAGTCGAGATCGACTGGCCTCAACGGTCATCTGAAGATTCTCCTACCGTCTTTCCATGCCAACTTCCAAGTGTTACCAACACCCTGCAACCCGTCCCGCCTGCTTCCACCACAACCCCTTCACTCCCATCCCATCCATCTTCCCTGTCACGTCCGCTGACGACCGATCTACCACCCCTACACATCCCTCTCCAGTCCCGCTTTGATCGACGCCTGCAGGCTTCTATTCACGCGCCTGGCAATGCACCACAGAGTCCGGAGAAGATACTCTCGGATTCCGATTCTGCAAACGACACTCCCGTGTCGTCCCCCCAAACACCCCCCATCACGGGTCCGGAATCTCCCGATATCTCGGTAATCTCTCTGCCGCCCCTTCCCCCTCCCCCTCCTTGTTGCCCTCCTTCTAACCCTGCCACTGTACAACCTAGGCCTCCGGCACCCCGCTCGCCATCACCCAAGCCCACTCCCCCGTCGCCGCCACCGCCCCGCCTGCCAACCCCCAGACCGAAGTCTCCACCTCCTGGTCAAATCTCACCCCCCCCTCGCCGTCGCTCAGGCAGGGAGCGGAAAGCCCCTGAACGCTACGGTGAGTGGTCCAAGAACATCGCTGTGGACTCGAACATAGATACCCCGAAGACCTGGCGACAACTGCTCAAGTCCCCCAACAAACTCAGATGGTTAAAGGCCGCGGATGAGGAGTTTGCGTCCCTCCTGGGGATGCAGACTTGGCGATTGGTCCCGCGACCGGACAAAAGAAAAATCATCAAGTCAAAATGGGTCTTCAAGGTGAAACGTCGCCCTGATCAGTCCATCCAAAAACTGAAAGCTCGACTCGTCGCGATGGGCTACACCCAAGTGCAAGGCCTCAACTACGACGAGGTCTTCTCCCTGACCCTGAGATTGGAGACTCTGCGGCTTATCTTCACTTTACTGGCGAGTAAGGGGTGGAAAGGTCGTCAAGTGGATTTCAAGACGGCATTCCTCAACGGTCATCTCGATCATCCCGTCTTCATGGAGCAGCCCCCGGGATTCGAAGATCCTCAACATCCGGACTGGGTCTGCGAGGTCACCCGCTCTCTCTACGGCCTCAAGCAATCCCCGCGCCAGTGGAATATTGAGCTCCACAAGGCCCTTGTCGATCTAGGCCTGAGGAATTCCAAGTACGATCCGACTCTCTACTTCAAACTCAGTTCCGGCCGGCTGGTAGGTGCACTGACTACTCATGTTGACGACTTGGCGATCGTGGGTGAGCCCCAGTTTGTAGACTCCACTATCCTAGAGGTTGGGAAGCGGTTCAAGATCGGAGCCGATGAGGAGCTAAACCACTTCCTCTCCCTCAAGATCACTCGCGATATCCCCAACAAAGTCCTCTTCCTCAATCAATCCCATTACATCACCGAAATAGCCAGCAGATTTCTCGATGGTCATCACACCTCGCTGCCCACTCCAACAGACTCCAACTTCAAGAACCTCCGACAACGCAGTCCGGCAGATCCACCGTCTCCTGGCCCTTACCCTCAACTTATTGGTTCCCTCCTCTGGGTGTCGCAATGCACCCGGCCCGACATCTCTTTCGCGGTGAACAGACTGTCTCAACATCTAAGGGACCTGTCTGCAGCTCACTGGCACGCCGGTGTCCGCATCCTGAATTATCTTATCTCCACCAAACATCTTAAGCTCAAACTAGGTGGTACTCTCGCTCTCTCTGGCTACTCCGATTCGGACTGGGCAGAGGACCGGGATGACCGACGTTCAACTTCCGCGTACACTTACCGCGTGGGTGACGGGGCCATCTCGTGGAAATCACGTAAGCAAGCCACGGTCTCTTTATCCAGTACAGAGGCCGAGTACAAGGCACTCTCCGACTCCTGCAAAGAGGGCCTTTGGCTTCAGCACCTCCTCACTGAACTCCATCTTCGTCCCGACACGGCAATTCCTCTTCACGTCGACAATGAAGGGGCGGAAGCCCTAGCGAAGAATCCAGAACACCATGCGAGAACTAAACACATACATGCTCGATATCATTTCATCAGGGATTGTGTTCAGGACGACGCCATCACGCTCCTCCACGTCTCCACCAAAGAAATGATGGCCGATATGCTCACAAAGCCTCTGCCTCGAGTCGCTCTGGAAAAACACCGGTCCATGTTTGGCATAGTCCCGTGATAGCTTATCTTTCTCTCCTTCCTATGTCTGTGTTCGCCATACCCTCACTTCCTCTCCCCATTCTCACTCCTTCTCTAGTCTTTCACTTTCATCGCTCCACCCTTCTTTCGTTTCCTTTCTCTTCTAAATCTATTTCTTCGTCTACTCTCTAATTGCTTCTCTTTCTCCTTTTTTTTCTGTTCTTATGTCCTTTCTTTCCCTTTTTCTTTCTCATTCTGGTTTTATTTCTTTTTCATGTATGGAGCAAGGGGGGGTGTTAAGATTACAGGTTCATTCCTTTCATCTTATGTTTTTCTTCTAGTTGTGTGCTACATACATGTCTTCAATATTTCACTCAGATGTCACATCCTGTAGTTAGTCTACCTGAGGCAGCGGGTGTGGAAGGACTCTTTTCTCCATCCTTCCACATCATCTTCACTCACCGACGCATCGTGCCCGCTGTCCTCAGGTATAGTTATCACTTCTCTTTTCTGTCCTTTCCTTTTTCTTTTCTTTCTGTCTCTCTCTTTCTTTCCTTATGTCTGATATGAAATTGATCCTTCCACATCATCTTCACTCACCGACGCATCGTGCCCGCTGTCCTCAGCCCTTGTCTCGTTCATCACGTTCTTGAGACGCGACACACAGCCTGACATTAGCTGGTCGCATGTTAACGAACAAAGATGAGTGTCACATTACATGATGGGTTGCTCCCGTGTCACATAGGATATCTTGCTGATCCTCTGGCAGCGCTGAAACAGACGCCAGTTCTCCTGAATTCGTGACAACGAGGTTATACAACCTCGTCGGCCAGGAGGACTTCCTCCTGGCTGACGAGGTTGTATAACCTCGTCAGCCGGGAGGAAGTCCTCCCGGCTGACAAGGTTACACAGCCTCGTGCCAGGAGGAAGTCCTCCCGGCTGACAAGGTTGTATAACCTCGTCAGCCGGGAGGGGCCCCGCTCACGTAATCGAATGATCCCTCCCATTCGATTATGTGAGCAAGGGGGGACCCGCACACCAAACAATTGGCGTGCGGGGCCCACACGCCAATTTTATTTGGCGTGCGGGGCCCACACGCCAAAAAAAAATGGCGTGTGGGAACCACACGCCATTGTTGGCGTGTGGGAACCACACGCCATTGTTGGCGTGTGGGCCCCGCACGCCAAAAAAAATTGGCGTGCGGGTTGGCGTTGGCGTGCGCCATTGGCGTGCGTTTATCAACGCCCAAGATGTAATCAAATTTTCCGGACGCTTTGATGAACTCAAAGACAGCAGGATGAGCCTTGGTGTCAGCCTTAGAGACAATAAGTATGTCCTAAACCTACAGTTAGGCCAACACTTATTGCCCTAAAGACTTCAAAATAAACCAAAAGTCCCCTAGAAAAAGGGAAATAGAGCTTTGCAGCTCATGTAATAATGGATAAACCCATAATAAACAAAACACATACCTTATAATATGTGAAAACTATGGATAATTACCTTATCCTTGGAAAGATAAGGATTATAGTCTAAAGGGAAGACATAACCCATAGAAGATACTGTAACACATATTGTAACAGTACAAATGAATGGTTTCTACTTTGAGACTAGTGGCCATTCCAGATTGAAAATACCAAGCCACTAGTTTCTACACTAAGCCCCAAACACCATGTGTCAGATTAATCACATGACACCTGGTCTACATACAGCTTAAGCCCACATGGTAATTCAACAAGAAGGTTGAGAATTACATGTACTTATACAGGCACTAAAAGCACCCAGCCAAGTACTATTTAAAGAAGTACTCTGAGCTGATGGAAAGAAAATATACATAAACACACCCATTACTGCCTTCTTGGTTTTTCACCCAGATTTCTAAGTCACCAATTAGAATTACATTCTTATTATTGCCTTACAAGTCTTTGAAGTAACCAACCAGCCAGTATTCTGTTTATCAGCACCATTTCCTCCCTTATATCACCAACAATCCATCACCTTAAACAAAGGAACCAAATCTGTCCTCCTCTTCTGGTTAAACAAACCCAATTACCCTTAAAGTGCTTTATTGCAGACCTATATTCTAGGTTGGAGGTTGTCCTTTGGCAACTTAGCTCCTTTTATCATAAAGTTGAGCTTGAGTTCAACATACTCATTTTTGTTGGCTTCTAAAAATCCTTTTTCCTTGTGTCCTGTTGTCACTAAAGAGACCCAGGCTCACACTTGGGGTTTTGTAGTAGCAGATGTGGTCTATTTGAGTCAACTACTGCCCTGCTTCTGCAGGCTTTTTTGAGAAGGATCTTGCTGTGGGATTTGTATTTTGGGCAGAGGTTGAAGAAATGGGTGGTTGTCTCCCTCCCTGCACAATGAGGGCATATGGGGTCAAGACAATGTTTAACCTTGAAGAGGTAGTAATTGAGGGGTGCATGTCCAGAGCAAAGTTGATTGATAATGGATTTTTGGGCAATGGGCAGCGGGGAGATGCGCCCGTTGAGGGCATTGGCAGGGATTAGTTGTGACAACGGTGGGCCGCTGCCCTAAGCTACACTATTTGACCACTAACTGTTAGCGTAGTGGTTATTTTTTGTGCCAGAAAATTTGAAGTGTTAGCTGACGCTACACTCTGCTAAATAACAGTTAGCATAGCAAGAAATTTTGCAGCCAAATTCTTTGTAGTGTTAGCTTAGGAAAATAACAGCTACACTAACAAGTAGCGTAATTTCTTGCCGCTAACAAATTTTGAATTTTCCATTAGCATAGCGGCATTAGATCTACGCTACACTACGCTAACTGTTAGCTGTTAGCTGAATTTTTTCCCACTAAATGTTAGCTGTTAGCTGAATTTTTTCCTGCTACAGTATGCTCAAATAGCGGATTGATTTGGCCTGCTAACTGTAAGTTTCACCAGTTAACATGGCTGCTGCATAAAAGCTGTTTTTATGGCTTCAACAGGTAAAATCCTGCTGCATTAGAGCTGTTTGTAGAGAAATCCAATTGATTTCTTGTGTTTGAATTTAAAACAGGATCAAAATTTTAGAGCCAGCTGAGTGAACAATCTGAATGGAATTTTTTGGGTGGATTACACCCCTGCTTGTTTTACAAATAGTTGTGGTGATGTGGTTGGGCAAAGAAAAGGATGTGGGAACATTGAAAGTTTGTCCCTTGCACAAATTGTCTTGTATTGAGGCTTTGGTTCTTTTAAATTGTTGAATAACACAGTTTAATCATATGGAAATTGCCCAGAACAGTAATCAGAATGCCCATCAGAGAATGAGAAGAAATGCTTATTTAACTCAAAGGAAGCAAGTAAAGCAGGAAAAGAAATGATCCAACAGGATTCATGATGATATTAATTTACAAGAATCACAGCCTTGATACAAGAAAATTATGCCATGCTCCAGCAAGTATAGCACTAAACTAACAGCTACTGTATTGCTAAACTAACAGTTAGTGCAACACAAAAGGGTGCTACACTAACAGTTAGTGTAGCTGACAAGAGCGCTAGGCTAACAGTGTCAACAAACTGGACTCTACTCCACTTATTGTGGCGTGTACAGTAAGGAATAAAAAGGTCTTACACTTTACAAAGTTTAATAAAAAGATATAACTGTATCAATATTTACTTGAGTGTTATAAAAACACCAAGTAACAAAAGTAAACAGGTTATGAACCTGCTCCCAGACTTCTGTTAAGGGAAATCATTCCTCAGAAGGGCTAACCAGACTAGGACACGGTTCTTCCAATTAAATTAAGGGTTTAATTTAATTGGGACATATTTGAGGAGTTTGAACTATTTAAGATAGTTATAAGTAAAATAAGGACAGTCCTCCAAACTTACAGGAGAAGGTGAGCGCCTTTGTAGTGTATAATAAGTTATCTAATGTATGGTTAAAACTGATGTGGGGAGGATCTCTTCAATTTAGTGAAGGAAACCTCTCCTTAAATAATAAAAAATGATCTTACTGTTAAATTATTTCAACAACAGTGATCAGGGCAAGATCACCAAGGGGGAATGATCACCCTGTTTGTGATCAGGTGTGAAAACATGGTTTCATTGAAATGATATCATACATATTTCACATTTATTAAAATAATGTGATATATATTTCAGCTTTTAATTTATGTATTTCACTAAGACATACATGTGAATAAATTCTCTAGGGAAGGTTTTGTGCTTGAAAAAGTGCTTTCCCTGAAGGATGATTGAGCTGAAATCACATGTATTAATTATATAATACATACTACATAAAGTATTTACTTAAATATAGTAGTAATATTATAATATAGATTACTATGGGTTATGCTGGGATTTTCCAGGATTTTCATGGAAAAAGCTATACCAATAAATGGTTCTTTATCCATTTACTGTGTGTTTGAAAATTGATTTGCCAAGGATTTTCATTAATTAAAGGGCATTAATAAAAAAACCTGGTTTTTCCGCGTTTACAACCGGTTTTACGCATTGGCGACGTCAAATTTGCTGCACAGCACACCTGGTTTTCCGCTTTTACACCCGGTTTTTTTAATTATTTTTTTGCGGGCGGATTTTAATTTTTTTTCAACATTTTAAAGTTGTTTAATATAATAAGTTGTTTAATATATCACCAGGGGTTTAGAAATTTATCGTATTTTTTATTTTCCAAAAAAACAATGTCTTCTATTTTTTTTTGCCCGTACACCCAGTTTTTTCAAAACAAAATCCCCATGGCTCAATTTTCAGGATTTCTCAAAGTTTTAAATCTTTTTAAAACACTTTAAGGGGTGTAAAATTTCATGTGACAAACAGATTATTTTTAAAATCACTGGTTGTCTTTTTATGATTTTTGGACAGAATTTATTTCTAAACACCTTCACACCTGTCTTTCAAGATATTTGGGGAGTTTTTAAATGGATTCATACACTTGAGAGGTTGAATAATTCATTGGAAACACATACTGATTATCAAATTAACTTGTTATCAGATTTCATGACAAAGAAATGGAAATATAATGATACACAGAGGGATGGTACATTGTATGATGCTTTGGAGTGTTACATGTAAGATAATTATTACACATTACATATGGGTTCAGGAATGTAATTCAGGCGTAGATTCACCATTTTCAAGCATTTTCTAGTTGTTATCAGTAGTTTTTATAACAATTTCTCTTTCTTATACGTATTATTTGTGTGCGCATTCTTAGTCTGTACTAATGTCTCTTTGTTGTTTATTACATTTATTATTTATTAATAAATTATTAACTTGCAATAATACCTCTTGATTTGTACTTTATTTATTTATTTTATTCATTTCATTTGTTCTATATATTTTATTTTATTTTATTTTATTTTATTTTATTTTATTTTATTTTATTTTATTTTATTTTATTTTATTTTATTTTATTTTATTTTATTTTATTTTATTTTATTTTATTTTATTTTATTTTATTTTATTTTATTTTATTTTATTTTATTTTATTTTATTTTATTTTATTTTATATTATTTTATTTTATTTTATTTTGTTTATTTTACTTGTTTTACTTATTTATTTTATTTGTTTTGAATAAAATTTTGGATGAGGATGATTGGGGAGGTTGCGTGCATCAAATGCTGCCCTCCATAATTTTATTTTGCTTATTTTACTTGTTTTACTTATTTATTTTATTTGTTTTAAATAAAATATTGAATGAGGATGATTGTGGAGGTCACGCGCATCAAATGCCGCCCTCCATATGCTATTTGCATAAAAATTAAAAATAAAAAAAAACCGGGTGCCTGTGCGGAAAACCGGGTGCACCGCGCGGCCGCAGCTGAGCAGAAAACCGGGTGTAAACGCGGAAAAACCGGGTTTTTTTATTAATGCCCTTCCTTTATTTTTGATAAAAAATAGGCATGATTTTATATAAATTTTATTAATATTTTCTGAATTTGGTCATGAGTGTTGTCAGCTTGCTACTATGACAGAGCAACCTGTCACAAGTTTCCTACAAAATTATTATAAAAAATATATAAAAAATAGAATATCAAACAATAGTTAGAATATTATTTGATATTCTGAATCTACACTAAAATTAACCTAGGGTACCTCACTCACAGGTACCCCTAATTCTCACTCCTTCACTATGTAAATTAGCTTACAAGAATTAGCAAGTACCTTTAATAAAAAGGCACTTGCATTAACAAATGCTTATATATCTAAATACATATGCTTAAACCCCATTTCCAGTCACGGAAATGAGGTGTTGTGTAAATTAGGGGAGATAGTGTAAATACACCGTGTTTTACTCAAACCCCGCGTACCGCAGTCCGCAGAACTTGAAGTTCAAACCTGCGTGACTGAAGCCCGCGCCAAAGTTGAGATATAAGCCCCCGCGCAAGCATTAAGCCCCTTACAGGCTCTCAACTTGACACGCGGACTCCACAGTCACTCAGGTACACCCAAATCAGCAAAAACACGCCCCAGTGACCTCATTACATATGTTACATATGTAATGAAGAGTCCTGGGGACTAAATAATTGAATACATTGAATTGTATTACTTATTTATACATACAAATAAAATATATTGAGTGAACAAACAGTACAAACAATACTGTGGCTTATTATAAATACAAATAAGCCACTAGTATTAAATCTATACCAAACAGTACTAATGTACTGCAGACTGTAAGTCAATATAAATAAATAAATAATAAAATACATTAATAGAATCAATTGGTGACGTGTATTCAAAGCAGGGGCTGCTGAAGCGTCACCAAGAAAGCAAAAATGGCCAAAATGTGGTCCAAAGATCCCACAAGTTGGCCAATAATACCTACAGGGTCCCCAGGGGGAACTCAAGACTATTTAAGGAGCTCTTCAACCGCCCAAAGAAGGCTCCTCATGCTTTTCCAATACCCACTAACAACCTTACCCACTTCTTATTAGATATATATCTTTATAACACAGTCTGGTAAGCTTCTTAGTAGTTATTCTTTAGCCCTGTCTTCCCCAACAACTTCACAGTGACCATCCAGCACCACCAACCATCCATCCAAGCGCTTCAAACTGTCCTGTTTCACCCAGAATATCCCCAAGATTCCTCAAGGTTTATTACTAGTAAGTAATAACCCTTTCTCTTGAAGATATTCCCCCATTTCCATTCCTGGGATTAAACAACCCCTGTTCCAACAGGCCCCAGTGTTCCAGGTACCTAAATCCTCTGCAATTTATTTTTAAGATACCTTAGAGGGATCTAAACCACCCCTGATTTATCAGGCCCCTCTGGTTTTAATTATATTAAATTTATTTAATATAATTATTACCCCAATTTTTCTCAATTTTTACGTCACAATTCCCCCATATCTTTTGGGAATTGCAACTGTTCACCTTACCCAGAGTCTTGTAACTCTTTCCATTCATTCTTGCACCACCTGTAGCTAGAAGGACTTGTCCTTGGCATCAGGGAGGCCGACAAGTGTGGCTTGAACACAGAGCCTTATGTATCAGTCAGATATTCATAAGCTTGTTATTAACTGTTAGACTCTTATACCACATGTTGGAACAGTTAAGTCTAATTTCTATTGTCATCAGAAAGTCAAGTAAAAAATAAATAAATAAATAAAATAAAATAAATAATAATACAATTAAATATTATTATTTATTCAGCTTGCAGTTTCAAGTGTTACATGTTATATGTAATATCTTGGGGGCTGAGAAACAGTTAGCGTAGCTGAAAAGAGCGCTACGCAAACAGTTAGCATAGCATTTTTTCCAGCTAAAACCGCTAAAAATCAGCTAAAAGGCAATTTCTGTAGCGTTAAATGTTTTTCCTTGATGTTGCTAATGCTATGCTCCCACTATTTTTTTTTGGTGAAAATGTTTTAGTGTTAGCTGAAAAAATCTTCAGCCAACAGTAACTTTGTGTTAGCATGACTAACAAAGCTAAAATTACACTACACTACAGCTAATGTTAGCGTAGCAGGCCCACTGTTGGTTGTGATTTCTTTTTTGCCAAGATTTTCAAAGCGTTGGCTGGTAATATTTGGTCCAGGGTGGAGTTCCGGTTTGTGGCTTCCTTTGCAAGCAGGTCAGCCACCTTGTTGCCCTGCATTCCTCCATGGCCTGGACACCACACTACATGTAATGTAAGGTCAGCTGGGAGGGCAAGCCCTATGTTGAAATTTGAATTCATCTTAAGTCATCTTCATCTTGTGTTACCACTAAAATTCACCCCCGTATTACCACTGTCTGTGTCAGCCACTGAGTACATATCACAGTACCTGACATGTACCACGTAACTGCAAATATTATTAATTACTATTATCTCGAATAATAATTAATATTCTTATGTATTCTTATTACTATTTATTAGGGGGTATCAAATATGACCAAATCCACGATTATCTAATCAACGGGTTTCACAAAATCCACAATTATGAAACCAGTGGATAAAAATTCCAAATAATGCCATTATTTGCACTAGACGTGTCAAGTATCAACAACAAAAACCCCAATATAATTACAAAAACCATGATTCTCCACATTTCAACCAATCAAAACTCGGGATCCAAACTTGCAATATACAACCCCAATACAATCAATAATCCTCCACAATTCAACCCCAACCAACAATAAATCGTTGCCAATACAACTCCACCCAGTCACAAACCCAAACTTATTCTTCAGTTTTCCTCAAAATTTGGTAAGTTTAGTCAATTATAAACTTGCTTGCAGAAAAAACATTAATCAATCTTTCCCTGATCCCAGAACGATGCCTATCAAAAAAACAAATAAATTCATCACCGGAAAAGGGAAAGTGATACCGAAGAAGTCAGCAAGCAGGAAGAAACCCATCAAGAAGCAAGCACAACATGTCTCTGACAATGATACAGAACTGGTAAGGCACCGGCGTTTTGAAGGCCAGCCAAAGGGAAGATTAACAGATTCAAGCTTATGGCAATCAATCTGAGAAATCAATCCCCTTCACAAATCAATCTAACCCCCAGGCAGATGAAATATTGTTTTAACATCTACAAGGACAAGTACAAGAAAACACATACCCAATCCCTCTCCACTGGCTTTGGACTCACCAATGAAGATTGATCGGCACGAATTATCACCATTGACAAGAAGCTTGACAAAATGTGTCCACATTTCCATGCTATGCATCAGCTGATGGGGAAGAAACCATTTGTGACGCCCTTGTACAAATTCAATGCTCAAAACGGTGAAGGAAGCTCTGACTCATCTGGTCCTGAGGACAACAGCTTGGACAAAAATGTTGAGAAAGATGACTCAGATAATGTATCTGTGGATTCCAATAACTCTAGGGCTCCACTTGTAAGATCAATCAGTTGTTTCATTGTCTTTTTTGATAATTGCTAATATATTCAATATTGTTTATATTTGATGACTTAGTCAGCAATCTTGGAACCTTTAGAAACAAATGAGAATAGGTCTGAAGGAGGCAGGGACGGTGAAGAGGTGTGTTTGAATTTCTTTTTATTACTTATGCAATTTCTTCTTCAAACAATTGACCTTGCCACTAAATAATTTAGGAAAGAGTTGGACCTGCCAGTGTTTGTGGCAATCCATCAGATAAAAATGAAGTGGTGATCCTAATTAAAAAGCTATGCAAATGTTTTCCCATATATCTAATATTCCAGTCACCTTTTTTTGGATCTTGAATACAACAAACTTCAGTAAGCCATTGTCAGTAGACCAATCATTGGGCAAGCCACCGGTACATGAGCAGAAGTATACATTTCCTCCATCCTCCTCACTAAGGAGCTGAGCCTGCCAGAGATCTTGATGAAGAGCACATTGCCAATGTATGTTACAATTCATACAAGATCTTTGACTGGACACAGGCACACCAGCTTGGATTGTGGAGGGAAGGCATCCAAGATTTCCAGTTCAAAAACCGGTACATGAGCACAAATCCCAAACTTGAGAGTCCTTCCCTCCTTGCTCCTCACTGACAAGCTGAGCCAGCCCAAGATCTTGATGAAGAGCACACCACCAATGGACGTTACAATTCATCGAGATCTTGGACTGTGCACAGGCATGTCAGCTTGGATTGGGGAGGGAAGACGTGCAGGATGTTGAACGTGGCGGCTATTAGGGTGGGCTGGGGCCTCATAATGGGTAGCTGGGTGCTTAGGGAGTTGGAAATGAGGCAGGGGGGGTGCTGAGAGCTCGGTCCGAGCGAACACAATCTAAAAAAAAAAAAAAGAAGAAAAAAAATGGCTTTGCAGTAGACAGAGGAGGGATTAAAGGGCCAAATAGACGCACACCAAGATCGTGAAAAGTACGTCATAGAATGATCTGCCAAGGGCGGAGGTGGTGGAGGCCGCGCCCTGGGAACCTTTGCTGCTGTTTTGGCGCGAGTTGATTGGTAACTGGAGTTTTGATAGATGGATGGATCTGAAGTAGGACGGTACGTTGGGTGGAAGGGCCAGAAGAAGGGTTGGGATCAGATGGCTGAGTGTTGGATTCATCAAGTGAAGGGGTTAGGAATGGGTCCTTAAGCAACGATGCCGAGTCAGCCCCTGAACGCCATAGTAAGGTCGCGGGACCGATCAGAGAATATGGCCAGCCTTGAGTCAAATATAAATTGATTTCGGCAGCCCGATGACCTGGACTAAACCTGTAGTAAAAACACGATTGGACCACATTTAAGAGTTCAATTCCAAAAGAGTACTTTGATCCGCTAATATGGTAAAAGACCTCAGTGAGCAAGGATTGACCCCGGTCGGATCACAAATTTTTCTCAATGTCTGCTTGATTATGTCTTCTTTGGCTATCAAGTGTAAATGGGTGTAATACGATAGATCGTGCAATGTAAATCCATGCTTAGCTGCCTGGTAGGTGGATCAAAAACATTTCTCAGTTGGAATCTTGGCCTAGAAATTTGAAGTGCGAAGGGGCTGGTATTAGATCTCAGATCCACGCATTGTATGGTGTGAAAAGTGAACCTGTCTGTCGGAATCTAGAATAGGTTTAAAAATCTACTAACCAATCTGTAATCTGTAACCCCAAAGACAGTCATCTTGGTCCGCTTCGCGTGCCATATGTGAGTCTTCAGCCATTTCCTCTTAACTGGGTGATCCAAGCGGCCCCGAGTGAAAGGGAGGAAGTAAGATTATGATACACAACACCTTACGAGATTATATCTTTCCTATAAGACTCGCCTTGTCGCTGCAGTAACGTTTTGGTCCTATCACAATTTTTATGCTCTTTCAAGCTTAATTTACGTTTAAAGGATTTGGACAAGACTTCAGGTTTATCATTTTTCATCTACCAAAGGGTTCATGTAAGCAATGGAAGCATGATTAGTAAGTGAAACGAGCAAACAAAAGTGATTAAACGGATTGCTTACCTCGAAACGGGCTTTCGGTCTTAGTTTGGTGGGTACTCTTCTAACAAAATGACTGGCTGCTCGTCTCCTCAGGTGTCTTGGCAAAGTTTGAAAAGACCTTTTGCCCGAGGCATCTCTTGATAACAGTTATACAAAGTCAGGAATGAAGGCAATCAACTAAGTAAGTTTGGGTTGTAAATGCTCTTACCGAGCTAGCTTCATAGATCGCTCCATGGAACCAATTTCGAATGATCGAGACTGAGTAAAGAAACCAGAGATCTATCAGTTCTTCATTTGAATCACGCCATACTCAAACCCGGTTGCGATGAAAACTCGAGAGTAGATAATCTTTTTGAAAGGAAGTTTACGCTAATAAATTTTTCAACGTCCAAGACGTTTGGTAACTTTGAATTCTGCTAGATAATCGGAAAAAATTAATCATCAGAGCTAGAAGGTCATGAAATTTATTATTTGTTTTAGGGAGATGAAAATTGACGAACCGCATCAACCTTTTCCGTGTGGATGACTCGTGCGTGCTTTATCTTGGCTCTCTTTCGGGCATGATGGTTTAGATCGTTGGTAGAACCGGAGTTGATTCTTTTGCGATTCAAGGGGTTTTCCATGGTTTGTATGGATAAATATTTAGTGTCTGGGTCTGAAGAGGTCACATTTTGCCCAGGCTTTAGACTTCAGCTCCCATGTGGTTTTCGGGGGCTTACATTCACAACCTTGGTGGGTCATCCAGGCACCTCATCAATCAAACGGCACCAACTCGGCAAATTTCGCCATCAAGCACGAATAGCAAGAAGCCTTCCATCCCACAAGATGTCTCGCTTGATCGGAAGACTGCCCCATCCATTTGTATGACCTCTAAACGTCCCTTCTCCTCCACTCCGCTCAATAGGGATCAGCCCAATCTCCAGATTGTGACCACACCGTCAATCAAATACAACCGTCCGATTGGTGGTATCAGGGCTGGGTTAGTTATTCAAGCTGACCCGCTTTGCGATTAATTTAATGACTGATCGGTTCCATTACAATCCATTCAAATCCCAGAATCTTAGGATTCTTGCCTGGTCTCACCGTTACTGGAAGCTACGCTTATCTTTGTAAGATTCTCTACTTTTCTTTCCATTCAAAAACAAGACAGCAACCGATCAATAAATACGTGCTTTAATTTGTAGATCTATTTGAGGAATACCAAGAACTGGACGACTAGATGATCTGACCATTTCAATTCGACAAACCTCCATAGGACTCAGTCCATACTCCAAATGGTCTGCCAATACATTTGGTGAATAGCGGATGGGCAAGAAACAGTTGGAGTGACTCGTAAAGATTGTTCATGGCTTCTAAGGTGCTCTTTGCCGTCCTAGTTCCATAAGAATAGCCGGTGCCCACAGGTTGGTCTACATAAATCCTAAGAATTTGTGTGTGTGTGTGTTTTTAGGAATGTAAGAATTTTAGATCTAGAAGATTAAGCGCAAGTGCTCACATGTTCGCCTGGTTGACCGGAAGGGAATCATAATGAAATCAATTGAGTCAATGAACAAGTTAAGATATAATTTCGATATGAGAGAAAAAAGAACGATTGCATTCATGTTGTCTTATTTTTTTTGAAGGTAGATCAGTAGCTCACGTTTTGATTCCAGGCTTCTGGGTTTGAGTCAAGTCCACTGGAGTCTAACTTGATCTTACATGGTCCATTCTCCTGGAAGAGACCTAATAGAGAATAGGTTGAGAGATATGATGGATATATGTATAAGGAGGATAACGACTCACCAATCATTGAATATTTCAGGGTGAGGTGATGATTGGGTTGGTCTATTGAGGTGTGATGATTGGTTTGTTGTGTTCAGATTGATGATTTTTTTGTTGGGGTGAGGTGATGATTGGGTTGTTCAGTTGAGGTGTGATGATTTGTTTGTTGTTTTCAGGTTGATGAGTGTTTTGTTGGGGTGAGGTGATGATCGATTTGTTCATACAAGGTGTGATGAGGGGTGTATTTGGTGACCAGCAGGGCTGCAGGAATGACGGATTTGGAAGTGACGGGTTTGGATGATATATGTGGGTTTTTGTGTTTTCCGTGTTTTCAAAACCCGTTTGGTTTTGGGCTACCCCTTTTTGGAAACCCGTCAATTAGAAAGTGTGGATTTGGTCATTTCTAATTGACGGGTTTCACTTACGGTTTTGGTCATATTTGATACACCCTATTAATATTATTCCCTTAAAATAACTCCATGTAATATTAATTATTATTATCATTGATAATAATTACTATTCTGTAGTTATTATTATTATTATTATACATTCATTAGTATTACATTACTATTATTATTAAAGTACATTAATTACAATAATTAATATAAATACTTTAATAATATATTCATTAATAACACATGAATAATTCTGGTTAAGATATGTACTCCTGTTATACAAGATACATAACTTGTAGGCCCTTTTGACCTCCTGTCACGTGAAATATCCAGAGTAACAGATATCACTCTTTCCCCTCTGATTACACCCACATTCCTTATCATTGGAATATTTCACGTATAAGATATGTAATTTAATATCTTATTAATAAAAGAACTTATTAATATTATAATAATTAATACTTATAAGATTTACCAATAATAAATGACATCATTATAAGTTATTATCTTTTGTCAGCTTGCTACTATGACAGAGCAACCTGTCACAAGTTTCCTACAAAAATTATTATAAAACAAATTACAAGATCAAATAATAGTTAAAATATTATTTGATATTCTGAATCTACACTAAAAATAACCTAGGGTACCTCACTCACAAGTACCCCTAATTCTCACTCCTTCACTATGTAAATTAGCATACAAGAATTAGCAAGTACCTTTAATAAAAAGGCACTTGCATTAATTAATGCTTATATAAATAAATACATATGCTTAAACCCCATATCCAGTCACGGAAATGAGGTGCTGTGTAAATTAGGGGAGATAGTGTAAATACACCGTGTTTTACTCAAACCCCGCGTACCGCAGTCCGCAGAACTTGAAGTTCAACCCGCGTGACTGAAAGCCCGCGCCAAAGTTGAGATATAAGCCCCCGCGCAAGCATTAAGCCCCTTACAGGCTCTCAGCTTGGCACGCGGACTCCACAGTCACTCAGGTACACCCAAATCAGCAAAAACACGCCCCAGTGACCTCATTACATATGTTACATATGTAATAAAGGATACTGGGGACTAAATAATTAAACATATTAAATGGTATTATTTATTTATACATATAAATAAAATATACTGACTGAACAAACAGTACAAACAATACTGTGGCTTATTATAAAATACAAATAAGCCACTAGTATTAAAATCTATAACAACCAGTACTGATGTACTACAGACTGTAAGTCAACATAAATAAATAAATACACTAATAAAATCAATTGGTGACGTGTATTCAAAGCAGGGGCTGCTGAAGCGTCACCAAGAAAGCAAGAATGGCCAAAATGTGGTCCAAAGATCCCACAAGTTGGCCAATAATACCCACAGGGTCCCCAGGGGGAAATCAAGACTATTTAAGGAGCTCTTCAACCGCCCAAAGAAGGCTCCTCATCCTTCCCAATACCCACTAACAACCTTACCCACTTCTTATTAGATATGCACATCTTTATAACACAGTCTGGTAAGCTTCTTAGTAGTTATTCTTTAGCCCTGTCTTCCCCAAAAACTTCACAGTGCCCATCCAGCTCCCCCATCCATCCATCCAAGCGCTTCAAACTCTCCAGTTCCACCCAGAATATCCCCAAGATCCCTCAAGGTTTATTACTAGTAAGTAATAACCCTTTTCTTGAAGATATTCCCCACTTTCCTTTCCTGGGATTAAACCACCCCTGATTTATCAGGCCCCAGTGTTCCAGGTACCTAAATCCTCTGCAAATTTATTTGCAAGATACCTTAGAGGGATCTAAACCACCCCTGATTTATCAGGCCCCTCTGGTTTTAATTATATTAAATTTATTTAATATAATTATTAACCTATTTTTCTCTCAATTTTTACGTCACAATTCCCCCATATCTTTTGGGAATTGTAACTTTGTACCTTACCCAGAGTTTATATACTCTTTCCATCTATCCTTGCACCACCTGTAGCTAGAAGGACTTGTCCTTGGCATCAGGGAGGCTGACATCTTTAATAATATTAATAACAGATCATTAAATACAAATGTCATGATGTGATCCAATCACACTACAGATTATTGATCAAAGATGTGTCCCATAACACAGCCTTAGTAGAAATCACATCATAAACATTAACAGATCCTCCCAACAGGATCTGTCTTGTCCCTGAAGTTCCACAGTACCTCCCAGGTCATGGAAGCACTCACAGTTCCCCCCTGAGGAGCTCTTACAATATATAAACAGACTGTAAACAGTTGTTTATCCCCCAGAGAATATTTAGAACACCTTAGCACAGTACATACCTTAGAGTTATTTACCTTGCTTAGTTCCCCATTCTCCACCACACCCCAATTCTGGAAAATTTATAGTCTAATACTTTTATTACCTCAAGAATTGGCCACAACCTACCTTCAATAAGGTAGAAACCACGAACCCAAGTTGAGTCTCTCCTTGGATGCCTATTAATAATTTGTATTGATTTGGATGCGCCTAATTAGAGCAATTAGAGCAAGCCTCTCAGACAAGACTTACTGATTGAGGAAGTACCTTTTTTACAGGACTTAACCATTACCCAAACCACTTCAAACCATCAACCTACCTTAGTTACAATCTATAACCACGGTTAGTTCCACACCCAGGCTGACAGTCTGTGCTATTTGGGGATTCTCCGCGCTTAGGCCCTATTTGATCACTCTCTTCTAATCTCTCTTGTCAGCCTGCTACTAGTTCAGAGACAACCTGACCATAGCAAATTATACCAATATACGACTTATATTCTTAGTCTCAAAAGAACGCACACCTTATGTCTTTTGTTTTGAAAGAAATTATTGAAACAAAACATATAACACAGAATCTAGATATAACTTCTAAAGTTTAAAGAAAACTTAGAATATTATCTCAGATTCTGAATCTACATGTAAATGAACCTAGGGTAGCGCAGCAAAAGTACCCTGTAATTATTACTCCTTCATATCCCTTCACAAGGCCGTCAAGTTTTCATATGACTTAAAAATCTACATAAACTTAAATATATGCTAGTAGAATAGGTAATTAAGGTTGATAGAGTTTGGGTATGATGCATAAATAAGGTTTAAATCATCATTTCCATAGTTACATGTACCTTGCACCTGTAATAAAAGCCACAACCAACGCCGCGGCCATACTTTTCCCACTAAGGCCAAGATAGCCCAATTGGTTAGTTTTAAATAGAATACTAGTCCAAATGAAAGGAAGAAACGAAAGTAATCACCTTACAGGGAACATTAAAACACTTTGGGCCTTTTGAAACATGTAACTAAGCCCTACCGTAACCAAACCAGTTGTACAAGTAACTAGGGCTTAGTAGAAGACTAGACCAGGCAAAACAGAGCTTCTGCTTCGCCCCCAAGAGCCCAGAATGGATATATAAACAGCCCTTCTTTCCCACGAAATGATATCCCCATCTTCATATACATTCACCAGCTTTTACCCACCATATCAACCAGCCTTTTTAGCCTGTTATATAGTCAGTTTTTGCTTGTTTTATACTTGAAGTTCATTCAACAACACTTTCACCTTTCTCAGCACTAATCCACCACCTGTTACTCAACCGGGTGAGCGCTTCTGGACCACCTACAACTCCCTGAAGAACCTCTGACAGGAAATAGAAGCAGTAAGTCTATTTCCTCCATTCCTTCAGCAGTTATTGTCTAGGTGTACTCCTTGTTCAAAGGACTAGAATTTCAGGTACCCAAAATAACCCCTGGTAACTCAGGTCCTGAATATTTTAGAGGGCACAGTAAATACCCCTGTAACTCAGGCCCCTCTGTTAATAAAAACTTTATAGTTTTTTTATATCTTTTCACCTTTTTTACCCACCTGTCACTACAAAACCTGCAGCTGTTTCCACCTTGAACCCTGTGTAGCTAGAAGAATCCAGTTCTTGGCATCAAAGAGGCTGACAATTGGGTGTCTGGCTGGAAAATGTCTATCTTTTATTGACAAAAATCCTGGTTCTTTAATTTTTTCTACTAAGAAAATTCAAACCACAAAAAAAAGCATTTTTACTCTTTAGAAAAACTCAAAAGAATATACAAAAATATTCTTCACTAACTCCTTTACTTCAATCTGATTTTTGTTTTACCAAAATCTCAAAAATTCATATCTTTTTAAACACAACAAAAAAAGCCCAATTTTTTCGAAAATTACTTCTTTCCCAAAAAATAAAAGAACATATGAAAAAGTCTTTTTTACTCATAACTTCCATTTTTTTACCTCCTTTTTCTTAAAAAGAGTTTTTACAAAAATCTTGAAAAAAACCACTCGAGAAAATATTAATTTTCACCTTTTTTCCTTTTTTCCCTAGTGAAACTTGAGGAAATGGCAAAGCTAATTGAATATTACCTTAATCTTCTCAGAAATCTTAAAGAAGAAAGATTGCTTTTACAAAAACCAGACACGTGGGATCTTCTTAGTGATCAAGAAAAACAAGAATGAGCTCTCCGCCGGATTAAGATCGCCAAAGAGCAACAAATAACCAATTTTCTGCTCCTGAACGCACTGAAACGCAAAAACAAAGCAAAGAGGTCAAAGGTCTTAGAACTGATAAGAAAAGCAAAGTTTGCAAACAGTGAGACAGTAGCATACCTTGATAGTTGAAGAGACCCTGACGAGCATGGTCCTTTGAATTTTTTTTCCAGTGTCTGCCACTTTGGAAGCATCCCCTGTCACCCCTACCACGGAAACCAACCGACCCAGTCCAAGTCTGAGTCAGTTGGTTATTCTTTCCCTTTCTTTTTTTCACATTACAAGTACATACTAATATACTTTGTTTTTTTTTAAAAAAAAAAAACCAAGGTAAAGGTGAGCCCTTGCTCATATTAAAGCTGTGAGAAGACTTGCAAAAATTATGGCAGCCTGTTGTTGAGACCTCAGTAGTCTCAAAAACCCTAAAGCGCACGGTCCTCATAACATTTCAGTGTTTGTTACCTTGGACACCAGCGCTGTCACTTGATCGCTGCTTGAATCACGACCAATCCAGACAGTTGTTAGTCTCTCTTTGAAAGAGGAAATGAGGAAGCTAACATCCATGCCATCTAGGTCCCAGCAACATGCCCTTGTTGGATTCTTGCCACCAGCGACCTGTTCAAACCCCACTGAAAGATAAGGTCATCCAAATTAAGCTGCATACAAGCAGGGCGCCGATGCCTCCACTGGATCTCAGCATGGCAGTCAGGGCAGAAACATCTCCTGAAACAAAGGAAAGCCTGAGAATTTGGCAGAATCATCTGTTTGGAAAACTAACAGCTGTGTCTAACAACCTTGTTTTACCCCTGCCACCATCCAATCAATCAGTAACTAGTAAGCAAGTGAAAGGTGTCAGCTTGCTACTATGACAGAGCAACCTGTCACAAGTTTTCTACAAAAATTATTATAAAATACATAGAACATCAAATAATGGTTTGAATATTATTTGATATTCTGAATCTACACTAAAAATAACCTAGGGTACCTCACTCACAGGTAGTGTAAATACACCGTGTTTTACTCAAACCGTACCGCAGTCCGCAGAACTTGAAGTTCAACCCGCGTGACTGAAAGCCCGCGTCAAAAGTTGGGATATAAGCCCCCGCGCCAGCATCAAGCCCCTCACAGGCTCCCAGCTTGCCACGCGGACTCCACAGTCACTCAGGCACACCCAAATCAACAAATACACGTCCCAGTAACCTCATTACACATGTTACAAATGTAATGAAGACTACTGGGGACCATATAATTAATTATATTAGGTTGTATTGTCATTTACACACTTAAATAAAAATACACTGACTGAACAAACAGTACAAATAAATATTGTGGCTTATTATAAATACTAATAAACCACTAGTATTAAATATATAACAACCAGTACTGATGTACTACAGATTGTAAGTCAAAATAAATAAATAAAATACATTAAATAAATCAATTGGTGAAGTGTATTCAAAGCAGGGGCTGCTGAAGCGTCACCAAGAAGGCAAAAATGGCCAAAATGTGGTCCAAAGCTCCCACAAGTTGGCCAATAATACCTACAGGGTCCCCAGGGGGAACTCAAGACTATTTAAGGAGCTCTTCAACCGCCCAAAGAAGGCTCCTCATGCTTCCCAATACCCACTAACAACCTTACCCACTTCTTATTAGATATATACATCTTTATAACACAGTCTGGTAAGCTTCTTAGTGGGTATCCTTTAGCCCTGTCTTCCCCAACAACTTCAGAGTGCCCATCCAGCTCCACCATCCATCCATCCAAGCGCTTCAAACTATCCAGTTCCACCCAGAATATCCCCAAGATCCCTCAAGGTTTATTACTAGTAAGTAATAACCCTTTTCTTGAAGATATTCCCCACTTTCCTTTCCTGGGATTAAACCACCCCTGATTTATCAGGCCCCAGTGTTCCAGGTACCTAAATCCTCTGCAAATTTATTTGCAAGATACCTTAGAGGGATCTAAACCACCCCTGATTTATCAGGCCCCTCTGGTTTTAATTATATTAAATTTATTTAATATAATTATTAACCTATTTTTCTCTCAATTTTTACGTCACAATTCCCCCATATCTTTTGGGAATTGTAACTTTGTACCTTACCCAGAGTTTATATACTCTTTCCATCTATCCTTGCACCACCTGTAGCTAGAAGGACTTGTCCTTGGCATCAGGGAGGCTGACAAAAGGAGAGAGCAAATAAGCTTCAGCTCATCACTATCAAGGAGGCAATAGCGCTGTAGAAGAAATAGCTACAGCGGCGCTGTTGGGTCATGGCATATTAGTGCAAAAGGATTAATCAGAGACCATATGAACTCCAACAAATTCAATGGGTATGAAAATTGATCTTGTCTATCCGATCTGTTGGGAAGTATCCCATAAATCTTCTCAAAGTGGCCAGAGGTCCAATTTGAAAAAAGGAATCATAAAATAGTAAATTTAATCCCAACAGAGCACATCTTCCTTTGAAGAAGTGCAAAGCTGTGAGGTTTGACAGAAGCCCACTAACAACATGCTAGCTGGAGCCATTATAAATAAGAAGTGATGGATTAAGATGATAAGGGAAAGTTAAAATGGTAAGTTTAATTCCAACAGAGCACATCTTCCTTTGAAGAAGTGCAAAGCTGTGAGGTTTGACAGCAGCCCACTAACAACATGCTTGCTGGAGCCATTATAAATAAGAAGTGATGGATTAAGATGATAAGGGAGAGTATCCTTATTTCTGAGAAATCAAGTGAAAATTCTTGACTCTAGAAAGACAGAATTCAAATGAAATGAGTGAAAAATGAGATCATATAATTTTTAAATTAAAAAGAAAAAAGAATACCTTGTAATAAGAGTTCCAAAGAGAAACCTCAAATTACAAATGCCCTGTACTTGATTCCCCAATGAGAAAACAGTTGTACCTGGATCTTATCACTACCATTGAGGGCTTTTCAGAAACCTGATTACCCTAGTCCTAGGAGAAGAATCAATGATGTCAACTTTGAGCCTGATAGGAAAAAATTTAAACTGCTTCTGAGCTTAAATGGTGCAATTTTAACCAAAAAATTCTGATTTCCATCAGTCCTATCTTAAACCAAAATAAACTGAGCATAGATTGCATTTCACAAAAGATGAAATTGGGATTAATTTGACAAAAGCACCATCCATGAGGATTAATTTACCTCAGAAAATGGAGTCTTCCATGAGTAATTTGAGACTTTCCTAATGCCAAGATCCTTTCCAATATACCTGAGAAAGAAATGTTTTATATCATAGGCACAAACAGCTATACCACAGTCATTTTCCAAGGAAAAGTTTTGGACATGTACTAAATAGGCACTCTGGGCTTATGTGATAGTAATGAATTCAATAACCCTTTTACCAATTGGATAGATTAAACTATTCTAGTACCCATAGCCAATTGTGGAAGGTTCAATTTACCAACAAAAACTCTTGGTAGGACAAAATCTTCTGCTTTTATGAAATGTTTAATAAAGACATGGTACATAAAATGATGAATATATGAGTCCAAAACTGCAAAATGATCAAGAATTTGATGACTACTTCCAATGATTTTTTGGGTGGTTTAGGCAATGCTCTAGATAAAGAGTTTGAGAAAGATGGAATACCAGTGGAAAAACCCAGACTTTTTAGACAAATTAAGATCAGTGAAAGAAAATATGGTGCCAGCCAAATGTAATGCTTAGCATTGGTTTGGTCACTAGAAAAGCTTCACCACTACCTTGAGGGATTTAAAGTAGTAGTTGTCACAGACTGCACTGCAGGAAGCACCCTCATGAATATGAAGACTCCCAACAGGCATATGCTTAGATGGCAAATTGCAATCCAGCAGTATAGAGGACATATGACAATTGTTCATAAAGCAGGTATCAAACACAGGAATGCTGATGGTCTTAGCAGCTGGGCTTTACCTAAAACTCCGGATAATCCTGCCTGGGATCCAGAGGATGATGATATATTCCCCATTTTAGGCATTCACGTATGTGATTTAGATGCTGCTTTCTATAACTTGGTTCAAAATAGCTATAAGGAAAACATTGAAATGTTAAAACTAGTAGACATACTGAGTAATGAAAACAGACCAGCAAAATTAATTTCCAGTCTTCCCCCTTCATTATCTAAACCTTATTCTGAAGGAAAATTCACACTATTACATGGAATCCTATACAATAGGCATAGACATTCTAGTGTAATTATCCTTTGTGATCAAACCCACATAGATAATGTACTTCATGAATGTCATAATGGTATAAGCTCAGGCCACTTCTCTGAGGACAGGACCATAGAAAGAGTGAAACACACTGCCTGGTGGCTGAACTGGAGAGTTCAAGCAGCTACATACGTAAAGTCCTGTGAGACTTGCCAGAAATTAAACAAGCAGACAGGGAAAAGATATGGACTGATCCAGAAAATATCAGAACCAACTACCAAGTGGGAGATAATTAACATGGAATTTGTCAAAGGATTACCTCCTGGAGGCCCTTACTCTTATCACTCTTTTCTAGTTGTAGTAGACAGGTATTCCAAGAGAGCTAGGTTCATTCCTAACCATAAAGATGATACAGCCATGGAAGTAGCAATTCTGTTTTGGAATAGAATAATGGCTGAGGTTGGTATTCCCAAAATTATTATCAGTGATGGATATCCCAAGTTCACGTCATAATTTTGGAGGAATCTTCATGACATGTTAGGTACTAAATTAGCTTTCTTCACAGCTTACCACCCTCAGACAGATGGATTGGCTGAAATAATGATACAAATCTTAGAAGATATCCTAAGAAGATTCTGTTCATTTGGGCTTGAGTTCAAAAACCATGATGGATACACTCATGATTGGGTTAGTCTGCTACCAGCACTAGAAATTGCTTACAATAGTAGTAAACATTCATCATCCAATGAAATTCCATATGTTCTAGAGAGAGGATGGGTACCTAGGATGCCTAAAGAAACACTAAGTGATAAACTACCACAAATACATCCAACAGCTCTTGAATTAAAGAAAATGCTTGATATTACACATAACCACGCTAGAAATTGTTTCCAAGAAGCGGTAGATTATAACAAAACCAGATGGGATAAAAGTCACAGAGAACCTGATTTTAAGATTGGAGACAAAGTACTTTTATCTACTATAAACTTCAACAAGAAATTGAAACCATCTTTTATTGGACCTTTTACTATTAAAAAACTTACATGGAAAAAATGCAGTAGAAGTCATCTTGAGTGAAGAGTTTTCCAGAAAACATCCTGTTTTTCCAGTAAGCTTGATCAAGCCTTATACAACCAGAGATAATTTGGAGCCTTTACCATGCCCTCCAGTACCATTAGTGGAGCCAAATAAATCTGAAAAACTCCAAGTCTCCAAAATACTGAAAGATAAGAAGGAAAGAATACAAGGGAAAGATACTAGACTGTACTTGGTGAGATATAAAGATCAGTCAGTCTGCTGACAAAGAAAAATGGCTTCCAGAAAGTAATATACCTGATGGAGCGATTCATCTGAGAAATTATAGAGCATCAAGAAGAAGTTGAGTACAATAAAAATACAAAAGAAAATATTAAGAAATAAAAATAAAAAACCGTTAACTTTTTTTTCAGTTTCTAGTCTTAGTAATACCTTTTCATATGAGCTGAAGACTCATCTTAGGGGTAGGGAATGTCAGCCTGCTACTAGTTCAGAGACAACCTGACCATATCATATTATACCAATATACAACTTATATTCTTAGTCTCAAAAGAATGCACACCTTACGTCTTTTGTTTTGAAAGAAATTATTGAAACAAAACATATAACACAGAATCTAGATATAACTTCTAAAGTATAAAGAAAACTTAGA
Source organism: Puccinia hordei (assembly GCA_007896445.1). Lineage (NCBI taxonomy): Eukaryota > Fungi > Basidiomycota > Pucciniomycetes > Pucciniales > Pucciniaceae > Puccinia > Puccinia hordei. The sequence goes on along the minus strand of RDRW01000397.1, from coordinate 229,117 downwards.
ATATTATTTCAGATTCTGAATCTACATGTAAATTAACCTAGGGTAGCGCAGCAAAAGTACCCTGTAATTATTACTCCTTCATATCCCTTCACAAGGCCGTCAAGTTTTCATATGACTTAAAAATCTACATAAACTTAAATATATGCTAGTAGAATATGTAATTAAGGTTGATAGAGTTTGGGTATGATGCATAAATAAGCTTTAAATCATCATTTCCATAGTTACATGTACCTTGCACCTGTAATAAAAGCCACAACCAACGCTGCGGCCATACTTTTCCCACTAAGGCCAAGATAGCCCAATTGGTTAGTTTTAAATAGAATACTGGTCCAAATGGAAGGAAGAAACAAAAGTAATCACCTTTCCGGTACACACTTTGGGCCTTTTGAAACATGTAACTAAGCCCTACCGTAACCAAACCAGTTGTACAGGTAACTAGGGATTAATAGAAGACTAGACCAGGCAAAAAAGAGCTTCTGCTTCGCCCCCAAGAGCCCAGAATGGATATATAAACAGCCCTTCCTTCCCACGAAATTATATCCCCATCTTCATATACATTTACCAGCTTTTACCCACCATATCAACCAGCATTTTTAGCCTGTTATATAGTCAGTTTTTGCTTGTTTTATACTTGAAGTTCATTCAACAATAAAAAGATAAGAGGCAAAACTAGAGATGTATTGCATAAGTAACAACATGACAAAAGTAAAGAGAAACAAACAATGATGAAAGAGAAAGAGTTGTACCTAGAGGATCTTGATGGTTGAGCTTGATGAGACGAGTCACAAGAGAAAACAATAAACAAACAAACAAGAGAAGAGACTGAAATAACACATTAGTATTTGAGACTGAAGAAGAAAGAGAAGAGAAACAAGAGAGAGACAGAGAAAGGAGTTTACCACTACTCTAAACTCTAACAGCTAATGATCCCGTGACAGCGAAGACAATGGTTGAGTTGATTTACCGGGGTCTGTCGCTAGTGTGTCGGAAATGATTGGTTCCAGGCGGGATGAGGAAGCTTGCTGAGTGTGAGTGTTGCGTTGTAATAAGGACTGAATCTTGGAGCGCGCTTTCTGGAGCGGAAATCAATAACTGCGCCGTAGAGCGCTGATTGAGATTTCTGACATAGCCGTAGAGCGCTGATTGAGATTCTGACACACCTGCTTGCTCATTGCCGAACAGGCGATGAGCACAGAAGATGAAGTCCCTGTAGCGCTTTCTTGATGGAAACTTTCTCTACCGCCTTTGTAAGAAAGTCGGCCAGCATATTGTGTGATGGGACATATTCTAGAGTAATTGACTTGATTTTGATTTCCCTTCTGATGAAATGATGTCTCAACAACATGTGCTTGGTCTTGTAATTTGAGTGATTCAAAGCATCATTGGCCAATGCTATTGCGCCTTGATTGTCGTCGTAAATTTTAGTTGGTCCAGGCAATTTGATATTGAAAACCTTCTTTAACAGCGTCTTGATCCACATGATCTCCTTTGTTATATCGCCGATAGACTTGTATTCAGCTTCCGTTGACGAGAGTGACAGCGTGGGCTGTTTTTTCGACTTCCACAATATGACATTACCGTTATACAGGACTAAGTTGCCTGATACAGATTGACGAGATTCTGGGCACGACGCCCAGTCTGCATCCGCGTATCCAATCAATGACTGATCATTTGGCGCAGACTTGTTGAACCGCAGACCAATGTCCTTTGTCCCCTTCAAGTATTGGAAGACCTGGATGCCTGCGTCCCAGTGAAAAGTCCCCGGTTGATTCAGGTGTTGTGACAGCGAGCTAACAGCGAACGTGATGTCTGGTCGAGTTGTAACGCTGAGATAGTTCAAGGCCCCGACTAATGACCTGGAGTTGTTGCCGGATTCAAGAAACTTCTGTCGTTCTGCCTTTGATGCTTTTACCAGATGCCCGCCAGGCTTCATGGGTGTTGATGCTGGATAGAGATGCTGAATGTCGAATCTTTCTAGTTGAGATTCAATATAGTGGCGTTGGGAAAGTGTTACAGATCCCAATTCTTGAGTTACATTCATTCCTAGCAGTAAGCTTGATTCTCCCAGATCTTTGATTTGGAACTGCGCCCGTACTTCACTCTTGAATACTTCCGGGTCTTTTCTGAAGATTGCTAAATCGTCGACATGTAGATACAGGAACGTACCCTTTCGCCAGAACACGCAAGGCTTGGCGTCACATCTCCGAAAACCGATCTTGAACAACCATTCTGTCAGCCTCTGTGATGCCAAGGAGTAATCCTTCTAGCTACACAAGGTGCAAAATAAAAGATAAAGAGAAATATAAAGCTCTGGGAGGATTTATAAGAGGTAATACCAATAAAGATATGAGGTATGAGCGGTAAAAGATGATTAATTATATTAAATAAATTTAATATAATTAAAAATATGAGGGGCTGATAAATCAGGGGTGGTTTAATCCCTCAAAGGTATCTTGCAAGCAGAGGATTTAGGTACCTGAACACACTGGGGCCTGTAAACAGGGGTGGTTTAAATACCAGATAAAAGATGGGGGAGAATCTCAAGAGGAAGGTTTATCTACTTACTAGTAATAAATTACCTTTAACAGACTTGAGGTTCTTCCAGGGGGAAATTGGGCAGTTTGAAGCGCTTGGAAAGGGTGTTGGAAGAGCTGGGTGGACACTGGGCAATTTCAGGGGAGTAAGAAGGGGCTAAAGAACAGATACTAGGACCTTACCAGACAGAATAACAATTGTAAAAGCTATGTAAGTGGGTACAGGTGGTAGTATATATATTAAAGCATGAGGAGGCAAAATACAGGGGGAACAAGGGCTCCTTAAATGCCTTTCTGGAGCCCTGATGGCGAAACACAAGATTTATTTTTGGCTATGGGAACATTTAAAAGGAAGGGGTTAAGATTTAATACAAATGCATGTAGTTGTTTAATCAAATTTCCATATGTACAGGCTGTCTACTATGGGTACAGCCTGTCTAAGCTCTTTTGCTGGCATCTTGAGGCGCTTCTGAACCTCTGACAAGGTTTGTTAGATGTGTTGATCAAAGGTTTTAGTTACATGTCAAAATGTATTGATTAAATATCACATGTACCTGTTGATCACATTTGTCAGAGTTTAATTATTTTGTATTGTGTACAATGTGAAATACATGTATTTGTTTGTTCTGTGGGCGCTTCAAGAGCTTCTTGTTTGATCCCTGTCATGCAGGCTCTTTGGGAATGCATGACTGCAGAGATCTGTCAATCAATAATTTCCCACTAAGGATGTAATATATTTATTTTGAACAGTTGTTCAATTGTTATTTTCAGAAGGTTCTCATTTTATTTCCTTCCTCTGGTTCGTGGTCTTTGTCCCTCTGAATCATCCTTAGTGTACTTAGTATTTAATTAAATAAAATAAATAAATAAATAGATAATATAGTATATTACTAGTATTATATACTTATATTATTAATGTTATATGTATTTATTTTATTATGTTCTTATTTTAATACATTGTTATTTTGTGGTTTTGTACATGTATTTATGGTTTTTATTCTGTATTTTAATGTATAATAATTATTTCAGCGCTTTAGTGGTAATATTCTTTCAAGTTGTTTTACTACTAGAATTTTTAAGTTATCTGGGTTACTTTGGCTGAAGTACCCTAGGTTATTTTACACGCTCTTTAAGATTATGAAATAATATTTCCACTTATGTTATTATTTATTAGCATATTCATTGTTTTATACTTAATATTGTATTTGTTTATTTATTATTAATTTACTATTTAATAATGTATTTATTATTTACATATTACTTTTTTATGCTGCTTATCTTATTATTATTCATTTATTACTCTTTGTTAAATGATTAATACTATATTTTTTATTTTATGTTTATTTTTGTTCTAGTCAGGTTGTCTCTGAACTAGTAGCAAGCTGACACATTCCGTCAGCGTTTGATGCCACGCATGGGGAGCTTGCTTTAGACCATAAATTGCCTTCTTAAGCTTTAGAACGTGGTTTGGTGGCACAGCGACACCCGGTGGTGGATTGAGGTGTATTTCTTCTTCAAGCGGTGCGTTTAAGAAGGCGCTCTTGATGTCAATTTGATGGAAAAGGAGATTGCGTTGTAAAGCGTGTATGATTAGCATTCTGAGTGATACCATCTTCCCTGTGGGAGCATACGTCACGAAGTAGTCCTTGCCTTCTACTTGCTGAAACCCTTGAGCACAAAGCCTAGCTTTGTATTCGATGGGAATGTTCAATTGATCCTTTTTGATCTTGAACACCCATGTACAGTTGATGCATTTTGCTTCGTCAGGCTTCTGTACTATTGCCCAGATGTCGTGATCCTCCATATTGGTGATTTCTTTTTCAACAGCCTTCTTCCAGAACGTCGATCCCGCCGAGTTGATGGCTTGGATGTATGAGGTTGGCGTGTTGTGTTCTATGTCCTTGGCTAGGTAGACCAGAATGTTGTTGCCTCTTCTGTTCCACCGACAACACATTTCCGCTGAGATTGCGCTGCTTATGTCTTTTGGCGCCCAACTCAACGGTGGTGGTGCTTCATTGAGGGTTGGTCTTTGAGTTGTGGCAGTTGGAGCTTGTGTTGCCCTCAGCATTGTCGAGTTGTTGATATGCTCGGCGGTGTCCTCTTCAATTTTTGCAATACTTGAAGGTAATGATGGCCCCTCTCAGTCCTTGAGAAGATCAAATTCGGTGGTGGGCGCCTGTCCGAGCAGTCCAGGAAAAACATTCTTGTCAAACTTGACATTGCGAGTACAAAAAATTTTCTTTGCAGCTAGCTTGTAAACTTGGTATGAGGAGAAATTGTTCTCATAGCCAAGTAGTATGCCCCGTTCCGCGGTGGGAGCCAATTTGAAAATCCTTCTTTCCTGCGGAATGAGTGAGTACGTAGAACATCCGAATGGTCGAAGTATGTCCAGATTGACCATCCTTCCAGTCCAGAGTTGGTACGGTATGGCAAACTTCCTTGTTGAAGATGGATTGATGTTCGACAGCTGAGTAGCAGTGTTTACCGCCTCCGCCCAGAAAGTTTTGGGTAACCATGACTGGACTAGCAAACAGCAAGCTTTGATGAGAATGGTTTGATTCGATCGTTCAGCCATGCCGCTGTTTTGCGGATTATAGGCTGGAGATTTGTTGTGGATGATTCCCTCCTGTGTGCAGAAACATTTGAATTTGTCATTCACAAACTCGCCACCTCCATCCGAGATGATTGACTGCAGCTTCTTCCCTGTTTGGATTTCAGCTTGGGCTCGAAATGCTACAAATTGTTCAAACGCCTTGTTTTTGGCCTTCAGAAATCGGACCGATTTGTAACCGCTGTATTGATCCACTAGTGTCAGAAAGTAGGCGTAACCTGATAAAGACCTTGTCTGAAAAGGTCCTACCAGATCCATGTGAACGGCTTCTAGTACTTCCTTGAACTTGCTTGTAAACGGTAGTGCCTTAAGCTTGCATACTTTGCAAATCTTGCACATCTCATCTTTGGAACTGGGTACAAGGATCTTCTGATACCTTGGACTTGGATGACCCAAGCGTGTGTGCCAGTCTGGAGTGACAGAACTGGAGAGGTAACAGGAGGAACCAGATTTGATTTCAGAGAAATGTGAAGAGGGAACTTCTAACAGGTTGTTCTTGACTGATCCTTGTAATCTAAAATACTCATCTATCATGACCTCCACCACATCGTTTTTGAGTTTGTTAAGCGAGAGATTGTCTTTGAATAATCGAGGAACCGAGATAAGACATCTGTTGAGAGTAGGAACAAGTAGGACGTTGTCAGCTTGCTACTATGACAGAGCAACCTGTCACAAGGTTTTCTACAAAAATTATTATAAAAAACATAGAATATCAAAAAATAATTAGAATATTATTTGATATTCTAAATCTACACTAAAAATAACCTAGGGTACCTCACTCACAGGTACCCCTAATTCTCACTCCTTCACTATGTAAATTAACTAATAAGAAATAGCAAGTACCTTTAACAAAAAGGAACTTGCATTAATTTATGCTTATATATATATATACATATGCTTAAACCCCATTTCCAGTCACGGAAATGAGGTGTTGTGTAAATTAGGGGAGATAGTGTAAATACACCGTTTTTTACTCAAACCCCGCGTACCGCAGTCCGCAGAACCTCAATGTCAGCTTGCTACTATCTCAGAGACAACCTGACTAGCACTAATAATACATTAGATAAATTACCATTGTTACATATAGAGATGTAGTATTGCATTGATACTCACATAGCAATAAAATGATAAATAAAATATAAAAATACATGTAAAATACATATAAAATACAGAATATTATTTAATATTCTGATTCTACGCGTAAAATAACCTAGGGTACCCCAGCCAAAGTACCCCTTTAACTTTACTCCTTCTCATAGTAAATCTACTTTAACTACTATAATCATGAGGATACACATGGATAGTAGAATATACAACATGTATGACGAAAAGAATAATCATCATACAATGATAAAACTATAGTACAACTCAAAAGAGACATATGTAAATATCACTACATACATATTTTGACATTTGTGGCCCAATTGGGATGACATATTACCAATGGTGATCATGACAGATGTTCTACATGGTTACCACTTCAGTTGGACACTCTGAAGCGCACACTTGAACCATATTACATGACAGTAACTGTGGTAATACTCACATGTCAACCATTGACATCATTGCCAATCTGTCATGGCTCATCCTTAGTAGTTACTACTAAGAATCATGACACAAGACAGCCCTCTCTAGCTCTCCTGTTTCGCCACCAAGGCTTCTAAGAAGATATTTAAGAGGCTCTTCTTTCCCCTTGCTTTAATCATCATCATCTTTTATACATACAACATACATACATAGCATTCCACCAGTCATAGTAACCAGTGTCCTGCCCTGTAAGTTTGTCTATTATAGACCTGATCACTCAGCCCTCTTTCTTCACCAACTGCCAGTCTTTAGCCCATCAACCCAACCGCCTCAGCCTGTCCAGTAACCCATAGAAGTGCCCCTTCCTTCCAGAAAAGACCATAACAGTAAGTCCTTTCTTTCAGGAGTTGTGGCCCTTCTAGCCATCTTTACTGGGATCAAAACAACCCCTGCTTGCAGGCCCCAGTTGTAACAGGTCACCAATTTCCTCTGCTTTTGCACGAAAACCTGTGGAGGGAACTAAACCACCCCTGCTTGCAGGCCCCTCCTTAAAAAATATATCCTTATATTTTTTTTATATCTCATATCACCACCATATTACCACCCTTTTCTATCTTTGCACCCTGTGTAGCTAGAAGGATCTTAGTCCTTGGCATCACAGAGCGTGACAATCAAGTTCAACCCGCGTGACTGAAAGCCCGCGTCAAAGTTGGGATATAAGCCCCCGCGCAAGCATCAAGCCCCTTACAGGCTCCCAAACTTGGCACGCGGACTCCACAGTCACTCAGGTACACCCAAATCAACAAAAAAACGCTCCAGTGACCTCATTACATATGTTACATATGTAATGAAGAGTACTGGGGACTAAACAATTGAATACATTGAATGGTATTGTTTATTTATACATATAAATCAAATACATTGATTAAACAAACAAGTACAAACAAATACTGTGGCTTATTATAAATACAAATAAGCCACTAGTATTAAATCTATAACAAACAGTACTAATGTACTACAGACTGTAAGTCAATGTAAATAAATAAATAATAATCAAATACATTAATAAAATCAATTGGTGACGTGTATTCAAAGCATGGGCTGCTGAAGCGTCACCAAGAAGGCAAAAATGGCCAAAATGTGGTCCAAAGATCCCACAAGTTGGCCAATAATACCTACAGGGTCCCCAGGGGGAACTCAAGACTATTTAAGGAGCTCTTCAACCGCCCAAAGAAGGCTCCTCATGCTTCCCAATACCCACTAACAACCTTACCCACTTCTTATTAGATATATATCTTTATAACACAGTCTGGTAAGCTTCTTAGTAGTTATTCTTTAGCCCTGTCTTCCCCAACAACTTCACAGTGCTCATCCAGCTCCACCATCCATCCCTCCAAGCGCTTCAAACTGTCCAGTTCCACCCAGAATATCCCCAAGATCCCCAAGGTTTATTACTAGTAAGTAATAACCCTTTTTCTTGAAGATATTCCCCCATTTCCATTCCTGGGATTAAACCACCCCTGTGTCAACAGGCCCCAGTGTTCCAGGTACCTAAATCCTCTGCATTTATTTGTAAGATACCTTAGAGGGATCTAAACCACCCCTGATTTATCAGGCCCCTCTGGTTTCAATTATATTAAATTTATTTAATATAATTATTACCACCTTTTTCTCTAAATTTTTACGGCACAATTCCCCCATATCTTTTGGGAATTGCACCTTTTGTACCTTACCCAGAGTCTTTGTACTCTTTCCATCTATCCTTGCACCACCTGTAGCTAGAAGGACTTGTCCTTGGCATCAGGGAGGCTGACAGACGTCGTTTAGGACCATCTCTTTCCCATCTTGGTTGACCAATATGGTGGACCCTGTCGCGACGGCATTCAGGTGATTTTTGTGGCCACCGGTTGATATCTTGATGTTGGTTTCGGACATCGGCATAAAGATCTTGGGATCATTCACCATGTGGTGAGTTGCACCAGTGTCCATCACAATCCGCCGGTTAGGAGCCTCCACCAACAGCATGGAGACTTCAGAGTTGCTGCCGTCGTTAACTTCGACTAGTTGTGCAGCCGGACTGGCGTTTAAAGTTGCTGCCCCCCATGAGGGCGGTTGGAGTTCCGGGTGGAGTTGCCAGTAGTGCGCTGCGTCATGTGATGTGACAGCGGGATTGTGCTTGCCAGGTTCACAGCGGTTCTTTGCTGGTCGACGGGTCTTTCCTTTTCCACTCCTTGACAATTCGAGCATTAGTTCAGCAGCTGCGCCTTCTTCAGTGGTTTTGTTGACTGTTTTGGCGAATGTTTGACTTTTCTTGAGTCGTCAAGATGAACTATTTCTTGTAATTTTAAGAGTACGGCCGTTGGGTTTTCACAAATCACCTCGTTCATGATTATATTGTTGACAATGTTGTAGAGATCCTTGGATAGCTTGGATAAGATCGAGAAGCTGAGGATATTTTTGGGTACTCCAAGACTTAACATCCTGATCTTGTTGAGCATCTTTTGCATGTCGGAGATGAAATCAACAAGAACTCCACGGTATTCATAACGCATGAATCGGAGCCAGATTCTTCCTTTGTTGTTGACAGAGGCTGAAGCAAATCGAGCTCTGATACTGGACCAGATGGCGTGTGGAGACTCAGAGATGTCAGGGTTAACCACGACCTCGAATACGGATTTGCTTATGTGACTCATAAGAATATGGACAACTTTGGCTTGCTTCGTAGCTACAGCAGCTTCAGCTGCTCCAGCAAGTTCGACTGGAGGATCTGTAGCATACTTGAGGAGCTTAGCATGTCAAAGTTACGCCGTCATTTGTATGGACCATTGTATGAAATTGGTCTCAGTGAGATGAGGGATGTTGGTCTTCAAATGCGAGTCGTTGTCCGCCATCAAGATCCTCTAATTGTTTCGGTGCTGTTGAGACTGTAAATCTAAGAAGATAAGAGGCGAAACTAGAGATGTATTGCATAAGTAACAACATGACAAAAATAAAGAGAAACAAACAATGATGAAAGAGAAAGAGTTGTACCTAGAGGATCTTGATGGTTGAGCTTGATGAGACGAGTCACAAGAGAAAAAAATAAACAAACAAACAAGAGAAGAGACTGAAATAACACATTATTATTTGAGACTGAAGAAGAAAGAGAAGAGAAACAAGAGAGAGACAGAGAAAGGAGTTTACCACTACTCTAAACTCTAACAGCTAATGATCCCGTGACAGCGACGACGATGGTTGAGTTGATTTACCGGGGTCTGTCGCTAGTGTGTTGGAAATGATTGGTTCCAGGCGGGATAAGGAAGCTTGCTGAGTGTGAGTGTTGCGTTGTAATAAGGGCTGAATCTTGGAGCGTGCTTTCTGGAGCAGAAATCAATAACTACGCCGTAGAGCGCTGATTGAGATTTCTGACATAGCCGTAGAGGGCTGATTGAGATTCTGACAAACAACCCTTTCACCTTTCTCAGCACTCAACCACCACCTGTTACTCAACCTTGTGAGCGCTTCTGGACCACCTACAACTCCCTGAAGAACCTCTGACAGGAAATAGAAGCAGTAAGTCTATTTCCTCCATTCCTTCAGCAGTTATTGTCTAGGTGTACTCCTTGTTCAAAGGACTAGACTTGCAGGTACCCAAAATACCCCCTGTTCACACAGGTCCTGAATATTTTAGAGGGCACAGTAAATACCCCTGCAACTCAGGCCCCTCTGTTAATAAAAACTTTATAGTTTTTTTATATCTTTTCACCTTTTTTACCCACCTGTCACTGCACAACCTGCAGCTGTGTTTACCTTGCACCCTGTGTAGCCAGAAGAATCCAGTTCTTGGCATCACAGAGGCGGACATCTCTAATCTTGAATTCTTTCCTTTCCTATCTTTCCATCTTATATCTTCCCATCATTTGATCTTCATCTTCTTGTCCTCCTCATCCCTATCTTCTTCATCCTTATCATCAATAACACTCCTATCACAAATTATCCATCTCCTCAAACCCCATCTCAACTTCTTTTACATTTCTATCAATACTTTTACATCTCTATCCACCCATCCTGCTTCCTTTTTCATTTCTCTATCTTTCCCCATACATTCTTTCTTAATCCCTTTCTATAATGTTGTACAATTCCTGCAAGCATCAAAATTGTCGGCTTCAGAAACATACTCGCAACTCTCTGAAATAAACAACTCGCGCATATTGTCTTGTTGGTATTATCTTTCAAATAATTCTTTCTTTCTCATTTCTTTCTTGTGCTTGATGTCGTTACTGAACCTCATTTTAAAGTTATTTATTTTCTTATCTTTAGTATTTGATTGTCTTTGTCCTTCACTAAAAAAACTCTAGTCCATTATTACTATATAAAAAACTATCTTAAGTGGTACAACATTGCTTCTTGTCTTCTCTTCACTTTCTTTTCTTTGTAATGTTTTCTATTATAACTTATATTCTTTCTTTGTCTAGTGTCTGGTTTTGGTCTTTAAATATAAAAACAGATTTCAAATACCCCATGTTCAGTATTTCACAAAAAAGGTACTGCCCTGGTTTTGCAGTGTTGAAGTTCTTCAGTCATTGTAGGACACCCTTGTTATCAGCAAGGATGACAGCGCTTGAAGCCAGTGTGGTCTGCAAGAGGATAGTTAACAATTGGAATGCCAAGAGTAGCCCAATTGCCTTGCACTTGTGGTTCAAAATGAGTCTGTTGACACCAAGAGCTGATAAGAGAGAAATGTCATGATCCAGGCAGACTGCTGCAACTGCCCCTCCCTTCACCTTGTTGTATGATCTTTCAGTGTATATCAAAAGGGTATCTAATTGGTATGTAAGTGAAGATACTAATCTGTTTGTTGTTGCTATTGCAGAATCTTTGGGAGTGTCCATGTTTAAGCCAATTGGATTGGTTTTAAGTTTAGCATGGTCAAGGCCGTATTCAATCTTGATGCTTTCCGGACTCATTAGCATAAGCTGTTAAATTTGGTTAGTAACCATTGGAAATGCCGGCCCAGCCAGGATGGCCTGGCTATGCCTTGCTGAGCCAGTATGTCTTGGATCTTGTTTTCAAAGCGTTTTCTGATGAATGTTTGAGTAAAGAAACTAACTGCCAAGGACTTTCAGAAAGCCTCAGTGTCTGGTATTGCCATACGTCCAGAATGCCATTGCCTGGGAGTTGACCTAAAGGTACCTAGAGTGAACAATGCAGCAAGTCTGTTGGTCTTGTTGGCTAGTCTAGAAAGCTTTGCTGAGTTAGCAAGGGTGCCCCAAGTGGGAGCACAATAAGATACTTGCGGTAGTAGCACTGATGTCATCATGAAAACTCTGTCCCTCTCACAAAGTCCCCAGTGTGAATTTCCAAGGATATGTAATTGTTGAATGGTAGTCAAAGCCCTGCGTTTGTCTAAGTTAAACATTGATGAGTAGGTCAATTTGGTATCAAGTAAAATACCTATCCATTTGAACTCTTTACACGGGGTCAGAATTTGGTCACCAAAAAAAAGAGGGTAAGGAGGATTGATCCTCCTAGTTAGCCATATGAATTGGGCCTTCTTCCTATCAACCAAGGCCCCAAATTCAGCACCCTATTGCAGAGACCGGGTTTGGTGTACTTAGTTTTTCCAAGGTGTCTTCTGTTGACCTGGCAGCCACTAAATGCACCACATTGTTGAGATACTCAATAGAAACCTCATCTGCAGAGATTTCAAAGAATTTGATCAATAAAGAGTTCCTGTAAAGGATGTAGAGAATGAAACCCTGTGGGAGGCCTATTGCAATACTAAACAGGGAAAATGTGTAGTCATCCATTTTTATAGTTTTCTGTCACTGAGCCAGGAATAATTTGATGATTCCCACCAAATAAGCTGAGCATAGTAGATGAGAAAGGTGATGGATTAGTCTCTTGGGATGAACAGATGGGTAGGTGGATTTGAAATCTAAGAACAGTCCTGCCACAAATTTCTTTTCATTCCATTTGTGGCGGATCCATGTCACACTCTGTGATGCCAAGGACTGGTATCCTTCTGGCTACACAAGGTGCAAGGCAAAAAATATGGGGAAAAGGGGTGTTTTGATCTTTTATATTAATATTTACAAGATCAAAGATTTTATGGAAGGGCCAGCAAGCTGGGGTGTGTAGTTCCCTCCGAAGGTTTTCATGCTAAAAGCAGGGGAACTCAACCTTTAAAACTGGGGCCTGCAAGCAGGGGTGTTTAGTCCCAGTGGATATAGTGGCTAAGAAAGGGCCACAACTCCTAATAAAAAGACTTACTGTAGTATGCTTTGAGGGAAGGAGGTGGGGGATGTTCTTATTGTAAACTGAGCAGCTGGAAGCAGTTGGAAAGCTGGGCTGGAAGGCTGGACAGAGTTGGGGTTGAGGACAAGAGGCTTTGAAGTCTTGAAGACTGATTTACTGGGCAGGACACTAGTATGCTGGACTGGTGGAATGCAGGTTGTAAATATGATAAAGCTGGGGAACCAAAATACAGGGGGAAGAAAGGGCCTCTTGAATGGATTTCTGGAGCCCTGATGGCGAAAAATAAAGTGTTCTGTTGGCTATGGGAACACTACAAGGAAGGAGTTATCCCTAGTAGAAATAAATGATGTAATTTATCAAATTATTACATGTGCAGGCTGTCAATGATAAATGAAACCTGCCAATCATCTAATGACATCATCTGAGGGCGCTTCAAGAGCTCTTAATTTGATGTACAAAATGTATTGATCATTTGATAAACAAATACTTAAAACAAATAATCAAATTATAGTACAAAAGCTTATTTGTTTTTAATTTGGTTATTTCATATATACAGTTCTGTACCATGAGAGTGCTTGTCATACTTTCATGATGCGCGCTTTTACAGCTCTCCATTCAATTATTTGACAAGCAAAAATCCTGGGAAAAGTGTCAGCATTTGTTATTTTCCCGTGATCAAAGGAGCTTGCCAGTTATTTTAATTGTACAAGTTCCTTTAGGCTTGTTGGAAGTATTCTAATGTTTTCCTTCTCCCCTGTTTTGCGTTCTTCATGTATTATGATATTAGTTAACTTACACAGTATGTATTTGTAGAAGTTAATAATATTACAAAGACTACAAAACAGCATGGTATTTATGTCAAATGTTATTGAATATTTTATTTATGTGTTTAAAGGATAAATACATAGTTTATTTAAGTTATTATCCCGTATTTTAAGCACTTCTACTTACTAGAATACCCTCATATTACATATGTTTATACCTAGTGAGTATTTTTAGCGCTTAGTAGGAGTATTCTTTAAGTTAATTTTATTTTTAGAAGGAGTAAGTTTTCTAGGATACTTTAGCTGAGATACCCTAGGTTATTTTAATTGGTCCATCAGAATGTGTAATAATATTCTCATTTATCTCATAACTTATTTTACTTTTAATTTATTTATTATATTTGTTTATTACATTATTACTATGTAATAATTTTTATATTCTGTAGTTTTATCTTTTTCTTAAGTTTATTATAATTTATGTTACATTATTACCAGTGTAATAATGTCTCTTTCAGATGTATTTTTATTAATTAATTGATTATTATTATTATTGTTCTAGTCAGGTTGTCTCTGAACTAGTAGCCAGCTGACATTGGCCTTAGTAAGAAAAGTATGGCCATGGTGTTGGCTGTGGCTTTTATTACAGGTGCCAGGTACATGTAACTATAGAAATGATGATGTAACACTTAATTATGCATCATACCAAAACTCTATTAACCTTACTTACATATTCTTCTATCATACTTTTGAGGTTTATGTAGATCTATAAGTGACTTAAAACCTTGAAGGCCTGTGAAGGGATATGAAGGAGTAATAATTACGGGGTAATTTTTCTGAGCTACCCTAGGGTAATTGAAATTTAGATTCAGAAACCAAAATAGTATTCCAAGGTTTCTTTATACTTCAGAAGTTATATGTAGATTCTGTGTTACATGTTTTGTTTTAATAAATTCTTTTGAAACAAAAAGGCATAAGGTGTGAATCCTTTTGAAACTAAGAATAGAAGTTGTATATTGATATAATTTGCTATAGTCAGGATGTCTCTGAATTAGTAGCAGGCTGAACATTGTGATTTACAACATGTATTGATCATATGATCAATAAATATTTAAAAAAAATGATCAAATTATAGTACAAATGCTCATTTCTGTTTAATTTGGTTATTTCATATATGAAGTTCTGTATCATGAGAATGCTTGTCATACTTGCATGGTGGGAGCTTTTCCAGCTCTCCATTTAATTATGTGACAAGCAACTATCCTGGGAAAGGTGTCAGCTCTTATTAGGGGGCGTCAAATATGACCAATGTCAGCTTGCTACTAGTTCAGAGACAACCTGACTAGAACAATAAATAAAGTAATAATTAATCAATAAAAATACATATGAAAGAGACATTATTACATAAGTAATAATACAACATAAATTATAATAAATATAAGAAAACATGTTAAAATAGAAACATTATTAAGTAGTAATAATGCTAGAAACAAATATAATAAATAAATAAATAATAAAATAAATAATAACTCATTAACCTTTGAGATAAGTGAGAATATTATTTCATATTCTGAAAGAGCAAGTAAAATAACCTAGGGTACCTCAGCCAAAGTACCCTAGAAAACTTACTCCTTCTAATAATAAAATTAACTTAAAGAATACTCCTACTAAGCGCTAAAATACTTACTAAGTATAAACATATGTAATATGAGAGTATTCTAATAAGTAGAAGTCCTCAAAATACGGGATAATTACTTAAAATAAACTATGTAATTATCCTTTAAACATATAAATAAAATATTAAATAACATTTGACATAAATATCACGCTGTTTTATAAGTCTTTGTATTATTATTAACTTATACAAATACATACAGTATAAGTTAAATAATATAATAACACATGAAAGACACGAAACAGGGGATAAAGGAAACATAAGAATACTTAAAATAAATCTAAAAGAACCTGTACAATTAAACTAAATGACAAGCTTATTTAATCACAGGAAAATAATAAATGTTGACACTTTTCCCATGATGTTTGCTTGTCAAATAATTGAATGGAGAGCTGTAAAAGCGCCCTCCATGCAAGTATGACATGAACTCTCATGGTACAGAACATTACATATGAAATAACCAAATTAAACAGAAATAAGATTCTGTATTATAATTTGATTATTTCTTTTTTTTTATTCTATTGATCAAGTGATCAATACATATGGTACATCAAACTAAGAGCTCTTGAAGCGCCCTCAGATGATGTCTACAGATGACTGACAGACTGTATCAATGATTGACAGCCTGTACATGTAATAATTTGATAAATTACATCATTTATTTCTACTAAGGATAACTCCTTCCTGGTAGTATTCCCATAGCCAAAATAACACTTGCTGTTTCGCCATCAGGGCTCCAGAAAGGCATTTAAGAGGCCCTTTCTTCACCCTGTATTTGGATTCCCCAGCTTTATGATATTTACACCCAGCATTCCACCAGTCCATCATACTAGTGTCCTGCCCAGTAAATCAGTCTTCAAGACTTCAAAGCCTCTTGTCCTCAACCCCAACTCTGTCCAGCCTTCCAGCCCACCTTTCCAACCGCTTCCAGCTGCTCAGTTTACCATAAGAAAGCCCCCCACCTCCTTCCCTCAAAGCCTACTACAGTAAGTCTTTTCCTACTAGGAGTTGTGGCCCTTTCTTAGCCACTATTTCACTGGGACTAAACACCCCTGCTTGCAGGCCCCAGTTTTAAAGGTTCAGTTCTCTGCTTTTAGCACGAACACCTTTGGAGGGAACTAAACACCCCAGCTTGCTGGCCCCTCCATAAATCTTTGATCTTTTAAATATTAATATAAAAGATCAAAAACCCCTTTTTTGCCCATATTTTTTACCTTGCACCTTGTGTAGCTAGAAGGATATCAGTCCTTGGCATCACAGAGCGTGACAACCAAATCCACCATTAAAACCCGTTGATTAGAAATTTCCAAATCCACAATTTCTAATCAACAGGTTTTCAAAAAGGGGTAGCTCAAAACCAAACGGATTTTGAAAATGAAAAACCCTGGTTTTCCATCCAAATCCTTCATTTCCAAAATAACCCAATTAAATCACATCTCACATCAGGTCACGCTTCACCGTTCAATCCATTTCCTCTTGTCAAACCAAGCAAACATCACCCCTCACCTCAACCAATTATGCGACAAGCACCCTCTCAACACAAGCAACTATTTCAAGCGGCCAACTCTGCTGCAACAGTATTGATTTTTGACTCAGATAACAAAGACTCAGGTCTTGAAGATTTCTACCTTTATTGTCAATCAAAACTCCAGAAACAATACCTCAATGCCAGAGGCACCACTACACAATTCCATCCTCGATATGACCTTTCAATCATTCAAGAACTTCCTCAATCATGCTTCCTCCAACTTTTTCGAATGTTGTTCCCATGTTTCCTCAATCTTCTTCAACTGATTGAGTCAAATCCAATCTTTAACAACTCCTCTCAGAATCCTCAACAAGACCCATCAGTCCAACTTGCTATTGCTATGTACCGTCTTGGATCAAACGGAAACGGTGCTGCTGTGTTCAGACTCAAGAATCTCTTCCAAGTTGGCTATGGAACAATCCACCTTTACACATGTTGGGTGATCAAGATTCTTTATCAAATGCGATCACACTTGGTATCTTGGCCAACTCAAGAAGAACGTATGGAATCATCTCAGGTCATGAAAGATGAAGGCTTCCCTGGATGTGTTGGCTTTGTTGATGGGACAACCATTCCACTGAGTCAAAAGCCTCCGGTGGACGGTAACCACTACTGGGATTGAAAGAAATGGTTGGATTGTTTGCATTGGTTCCACTATTTTACAGATTCTTAGCTGATGTATTGGTTGCTTTCCAAACAGTTACTCCATTTCGGTCACTCTTGTTTGTGACATAAACAAAAAGTTCATATCCTACCTTGCAGGCTACCCAGGATCCTGTCACGATTGTTATTGTCAGCCACCAAGATATTACATGTATAATGTAACATGTAATATATGTAACATGTAATACTTGAAAACTGCAAGCTTGAATAATTATTATTATTCTTTATTTTTTTTATATAGTCTGAACAAAAGGGAATTTAGACCTTATTATTTTATCAAATGGTACAATAGTCTAACAGTAAGAGACTGGCTCAGTAATAACTGTCATTGACATAAGGACCTGAGTTCAAGCCACACTCATGACCACATTGAATAAAAATCATTTAGTTAAATTATATCTATCTTTTACTAAAATTAAGTTATAATTTAATTTATGAAAATCTTTGGAAAATTAATTTTCAAACATGCAATAAATGGATAAAGAACCATTTATTGGCATAGTTTTCTTCATGAAAATCCTGGAAGATCCAAGATTAACCCATAGTAATTCATAGTATAAAATTACACATGAATAAGGGTAAATCTTTATGTAAAGTATATTAATTATGCAGTATAGACTTGTAAATTAAATCCCACATGTTTAACTCTCCAGAGCAAGCGCTTTTCCAAGCTCTAACCCCAAAGGAAGCTGCATGTACATGTGATTAAGAATTATTTAGTTTAATTAAGAAAAATAAACAATTAAATTAAGTTAATTAATATACATGGTGACATTTTAATTAACAATGACACCATGCTTCCCTTTTTACCACGAACAGGCTGATCAGAATCACCTGTCAATATTGCCCCAATCCCCACTGACAATTAAATTGCAGAGGAATTAATACAAATATTTTATTATTTAAGGAGGAGGTCTCTTCACCAAATTGAAGATATCCTCCCCCCATCAGTTTTTTAACCATACATTAGATAACTTATTATAAGCTACAAAGGCATTCACCTTCTCCTATAATCTTGGAGGACTGGCCTTATTTTACTTATAACTATCTTAAATAGTTAAAACTCCTCAATATGTCCCAATTAAATTAAAACCCTTAATTTAATTGGAAGAACCGTGTTAAATTCTGGTTAGCCCTTCTGAGGATGTAAACTCCCATAACAGAAGTCTGGCAGCAGGTTAGTAACCTGTTTATTTTCATACTTAGTGTTCTAAACAAACACCAAAGTAATATTGATACAGTTATATCTGTTTATTACACTTTTTAAAGTGTAAGACCTTTTTATTCCTTACTGTACACGCCACAATAAGTGGAGTAGAGTCCAGTTTGTTGACAGTTATGTATTCTCCAATATGAAGCTTTCTCAAAATCCAGAACAATTCTTTGATCAACACCAATTCCTCCTGGCCGACTCTGCTTATTCAAGTGATCAACATACCGTTCCAGCCTACAAAGGTTCTGATCTGCTTATACCTGAGAATGTGGATTTCAATTACCATCTAGCCCAATGAAGAGTACAAATTGAACATGCCATTGGTATTCTAAAGGGACAATTTGCCAGTTTGCGAGAAATTCAATCACAAATCAGGAACCCTTGTGAGATGAAGGCAACGGTCAAGTGGATCATCACCTGCATTGTTCTGCATAATCTTCTAGCCGACCTCAAGGATCAGTGGCATGAACTTTACAATGAGGAGGAACCAGAAGCAGCCCTGCCCTTGTTGGAAAATGTTGAATCTAGTAACGATGGATTACGTGGACTGTCACACCCCATAACGCTTGCACTCTTCAACTAAGGTGAATAATTCAACATTCACTTGCAGAACAATACACTTCCAGATTTCTGACTCTTGCATTTGATTTGGTTTCCTCACAGTGCCAATTTTTCTTGATTGCTCTGCTTCATTACAGATAATTTTTCTCTTCTCTTCTGGAATGCTAATAAAATCAATAAAGTTTTTACACTTATATGTTGGATCAAAATATATTTTCTTGCCTAAGTAAGCACATCTCTACAGATCGTTTTGTTTTCTCAAAACTAATTGTTGAGCACAATTGGATCTTCAATTCATGATCATTATTATTGCTGACTCTTTTTGGCAGAGTGAATTTTCTGTGGGAAAAGTCCCTGAAACCATTATGTATCTAGCTGTGGAAAAAGCCACCCACCGGTACACAAAATAAATTGCTTCTTCCACTAGATCAATTTGTTTCAATGTTGCAATTGTGCACAATACACTGTCATGGTAACATTTCCTCTGATTTTTCATTTCATCTTTTTGTAGGAATTGGTAAAGGTTCACTTTATTGCAGCAGAAATAATAAAAACTAATAGTAGTAAATGACTTAAAAACAAAAACAAGTGAGTAATCATGAAATCAGGGAAAAAATTCTAATGAGTAAAATCAATAAAGAGTGATACCTTCTGATAATCTGATCCTAGCTGAGACTTGATGAAGATGAAAGTAAACATGAAAAATAGGAGATAATGAAATATTCTCAAGCCTAAGTACAATATTTTATAATAAGAAATAGAAGGTCAATAACACAAATGTTTGACAAATAAAAAGAGTGAAAATACTAGCTACCTCCACTTGGAATATAACTAGCTCCTCCTGAATCTTTACTGATCTTTGACAAGTTCTGAGTTTGGATGAGATTGGGCAGATGGATGCTTGACGGTGGATTAAGGGTCTTGGATGCTTTGGGTTGATCGTTGAACGGCTTCTCGAGTCTGGTTCTTCCTTCAACTTGAACTTCGAGCGGGTTGAAGAGAGTAGTCAACGTGCATGCATATGCTATCATAATGCATATTAGAGATTTCAGCGAGTTGGGTTAGGATCATTATTCAACACTTTTTACATTTCACGCTGTTTATTCATTAAACAATAATCAGGAAAAAATTGGCTTGCTCATGTGCTTTGTGGCTGAAAAAGGGAATCCAATTGACCCATCATCCCTCCTCTTTGGTGCTCAGATAATTTGCTGACATACATGCTGTTTATCAATCCCTTCCACAAAGGTGAGTGTGATCACTCTTCTTTTTATTATCTTGACTTTCTTTGGCTGATGCCATGCTGAATTTTTGATTTAGATCAAGGTGAGGTTGCCAATCCTCCTTGAATGAATGTTTTTGGCAGGACAGTTTCCAACGTTCTTGGCAAAAAGAGATGCTCAGGAACAATTAAACAACGGCCTAATTCAATTGAATCAGGCCAAGCCACTTCGTTGAGGGTGCAATTAGATTCAATTGGGCCAAGCCACAGGAGATGGCTGAAACCGCCAAGACGGTTTGGCAGGCCAATTTGGACCTGCCAACGGTTTTCTGCAGCTCTTCCATTATCCAACAAACAAAACAATGTGCTAATTTTAAATTGTTTGCTCACCTCTCCTCAGATTCTAACTACACTGCTTCTGAGCATACAATCGCCAAGGAGTGCTGCTCAGGATAACTACGAAGGCAAGCGATGCTGCTGCTGAGGATCACATTGCCAAGGACGGCTGCTGAGGAGAACTACCAAGCCGAGGACGGCTGCTGCTGAGGATCACATCACCGAGGACTACTGCTGAGACATTGCCGAGCAACGCTGCTGCTGAGGATCACATCGCTAAGGACACCTGCTGAGGATCACATTGCCAAGGACGGCTGCTGAGGATCACATTGCCAAAGCGTGCTGAGGATCACATTGTTGAAGACAGCTGCTGCTAAGATCACATTGCCGAGCTACGCTGCTGCTGAGGATCACATCGGTGAGGACGGATGCTGAGGATCACATCGCCAAGGATGGCTGCTGAGGATCACTTAATCAATCCAAAGCCTATCTCACTCTAACTGTCAGCCCTAGAGATACTCCAGAGTATCCTAAGCACTGACTAAACTACAAAATACAATAAAAATAATGTATTACTAATGTAAATAATAACATATCATAAAATATTATCATACCAATCAACTCAGAATGTAAAATTAAGTGGGGTAGCTCACTCAAACCACCACTAAAATCCTACTCCTTCTAGTACTTTATCATATGATAAAGATACCTTAAGAAAAAGGGAATAAAAGTATAAATTATTGATTAAGAAATTATTGTCATAAAAGCTGAGAGACAATAAACTTATTTGCATAAATATAATAATAAATAAATTATGCTTATAAGAAAGAAATTACCTAAGTGCGTGGTAATTTCCCAGTATTGTTCTATTAAATGAATTGGCCCATGATGTGATTGGTTATACATACATGCCATGAGGTCATGGGGACATAGAAAATACTGTGCTCAATTCAATACAATTCCCATTACATCATGGTACATTTGAATTGTAATACATTAGAGCAGAATTTAGAATAACATTCTAGAACCTTCCTCAAGGAATCTCTAGAATATAAAAGGAGGCCATTTCTGGCCTAGGATTGATTCCTCAGCATATTCCCCCAGGACCACTCTGTAATTACTCTGAATATTCTCCTCCTACTTTTAGAGTAGTATTATCCCCTTTATCCAAACCACCTTATTTACTGGACTAGTTATCAAGCTATCTTAGAACATCCCCATCTTAGACCTTGGACTATTCCTTATAAAGCAGTTGCTGTAAGACGGGCGTTGATAAACGCACGCCAACGCCAACCCGCACACCACTTTGTTTTGGCGTGCGGGGCCTACACGCCAAAAAAAATTGGCGTGTAGGGTCTACACGCCAATTTTATTTGGCGTGTGAGACCCACACGCCAAAAATGGCGTGTGGTTCCCACACGCCAATTTTTTTTGGCGTGTGGGCCCCGCACGCCAATTTTTTTGGCGTGCGGGTCCCCTCTCGCTCACGTAATCAAATGGGAGGGCCCATTCAATTACGTGAGCGGGCCGGCTGACGAGGTTATACAACCTCGTCAGCCGGGAGGACTTCCTCCCGGCACGAGGCTGTATAACCTCGTCGGCCGGGAGGACTTCCTCCCGGCCGACGAGGTTATACAACCTCGTCGGCCAGGAGGAAGTCCTCCTGGCTGATGAGGTTGTATAACCTCGTCAGCCGGAAGTCCTCCTGGCTGACGAGGTTGTATAACCTCGTCAGCCGGGAGGACTTCCTCCCGGCTGACGAGGTTGTATAACCTCGTCAGCCGGGAGGACTTCCTCCCGGCTGACGAGGTTATACAACCTCGTCAGCCAGGAGGAAATCCTCCCGGCCAACGAGGCTATACAGCCTCGTCAGCCGGCCCGCTCACGTAATCGAATGGGACCTCGCATTCAATTACGTGAGCGGGATCCCCCCACACGCCAAACAATTGGCGTGTGGGAGCCGCACGCCAATTGTTTGGCGTGCGCTCCCACACGCCAATTGTTTGGCGTGTGGGAGCGCACGCCAAACAATTGGCGTGTGGTTCCCACACGCCAATTTTATTTGGCGTGCGGGGCCCACACGCCAAAAAAAATTGGCGTGTGGGAACCACACGCCATTTTTGGCGTGTGGGTCTCACACGCCAAAAAAAATTGGCGTGTAGACCCTACACGCCACTTTTTTTTGGCGTGTAGGCCCCGCACGCCAAAAAAAATTGGCGTGCGGGTTGGCATTGGCGTGCGCGCTTGGCGTGCGTTTATCAACGCCCCTGTAAGACTACCACCTCTGACAGTAGCCAATCAGCTCAAGCGCTTGCCAGCTGCTTAGTAACAATTTATATTGTTACACTCTCAAAAAGACAGAAAGATAGCCAAACCTATATGGTTAGCTGTTAGTCTTCTCCTGGTTGACTTATTTGTATATCAAAGGGACAATTACAAAGGAGCTTTAGGTTATCCTCTGTGCATAGTTTGGACACTATAGAGAGAATAAGACTTGTGATTATTCTGATAACCTTTCAGCACAGTGATAGTACCTGGCTTTTTATATACATTAAGCCAGTGTTTCATACACATAGCTGACACTCACTATGACCTCAGTCGTGAACAACATCTCAGTAAGTCCCTTTGTAAGTGGGGCTGCAAAAAGAACTCAAGAGGGAAAAAGAAAGCATTCAGAGCTTGGGTAAGCGCTTTGATCCTCTCTTCCAACTGAGCCACCTGTGTATTGCTAATTTATTCATTCTTGCATTTATTTTTTCTTTTTGGATCAAAAAGAGTGGAAGTTACACAACTGGAATCAGTGACGGAGGAGCTCAGAGTGGAACTGGAAGAACCTTGACAGAAAACCATTGGCCTCAAAGAACCACTGCCCACCCCCTCCCCAATCCAAGCTGATGTGCCACTGACTGTTCAAAGATCAAGTATGAACTGTAACATCCATTGGCAATGTGCTATTCCTCTTGATCTAGAACAGTCACAGCACATTAGTGAGGAGCAAGGAGGGGATGATTCTTGCCACCAGGACCTGCCGTCACCTTCCTTTTTGACGTAAAATTTGGATTCAGATAGCACCTTCTCAGACGCTGGCTCTACCAACAATGAAAGTAGTGACAACAATTCAGAATCATCCGATTTCTCCTCAAAGAAAGTCAAACTCAGCCGTCCACCTCGCCCACCTACATGCAAGCAACACTCCAATCCCAATCCCCACGTGCCTCCTAACATGTCTCAGATGGAATCAAAGTCTTGTGTAATTTGTCAAATCTATCGCCAATGTGATCACTATCAAGAACAAGATATACGTGGCAGCAAAGGGGTCAATGAAGCAGAAGGTTCTTGTCTGGCTCCGCAATCACACCTCAGTAAACATCAAAAGAAGCGGAAAAAGTACAAAGCCGCCACTCAAATTCTTTGCCGTCAAAGGGCCAATGTACATTTTGCTGGCCAGTCCCATATTCCAGTCCAAATCTCAATTCCCAATCCAAATGCCAACATCCAATTCTTCAACAAGTCCTTTATCTGCTGGGCCAATGGAGCTCGTAAGAACGTTATTGCTGTGGTAAAGTTCTGACCATTCTCAACCATGGATGCAAAACTCAAAGAACAATACCAAAATCTCAGCCAACATCTCATCCAGCAGGCCAAATTCCAAAGTTCCAATAAATCCAACAGACCAGCATACTTGGGTGAAATGTACAGTCTGGGATGGTGAAAAGGTTACAAGGCACAATCCAAAATTGGTATAACAGGCATTTCTTCCAAAGTTGCTACAGATTGACACAGTTATGAAGCGCTTCAAAAGGATGTTCCAAAAATCAATAAGTTTCTTGGCCGGTGCTTCCAATCTGTATCCAAAACCCTATTCCGTGAGGTCCAGAAACAACACATTTGACTCAAAGCCCCTGGATTAGCTCCCCAATATTCAGCCCACCGCAAAGGATTCACCTCACACCTGTCGTTTACCCTTGGCCAGTTTGCAAACACGCCACACCAAGACACCGATTCTTCACCCTTCAGATTTGTCCTATGGATTCCCATTGAGAAACACACTGGGAAGCTAGTTGACAACAATCTTCAAGTCACTGGAGGTGAATTTGTCTTTCCAGACGATTCATGTGGCATCAATTTGCAGGATTTGATGGTATAGTCGAGTGTGCATGGAAAACCACTGCTTATTCTCACCTCACTCTTCCCTCAAACATTGCTCCCAACTCTTCACATACACACGAATGGGGTTATCTTGCCAACTGCCCAAGAAAACCCAAAAAGCCATTCAGCTTATTAGAGATGGTCACTATATTAATCTTCCAAATAAAAGCAACTGGACTATTAGAGATATGGATGCTATTTTAGATAACTCTTTAAAATATAATTGATAGTTTGCTCTTTTTATTTTCTTTCTAATGTGTCATGCAATGCTTCAAATGATTTGTTGGGTGCAAACAAAGCCAAAAAAGGTGGACTATTTGAATAAATTTTCCAAGCGTTCAATCTCTTCTGTACTCTTCCCATGAGCCACACACTGAGTCACCAGGTCATACTTCTTACCAATGTGCTCCTGACAAGCCAAACGTTCCATCTTGGCCATCTCAAACTTTCGGTCCTTATCCTTCTCCTCCCTTTCCCAGTCTAATTTCCTCTCATCTAATTTTATTCCATGTTCCCACTTCTTTTCCTCTAATTTAATTCCATGATCCCACTTCTTCTCCTCAAGTTCAATTGAGTGGTTGAATTTCTGTTCCTCTAACTCAACCCCCTTATTATCGTTGTTGACTTGTCGTTCAAACTTCAACATCTCAAAACTGAGGCTGTCTTGAGCCACTTGTGCCTTTCCTAATAAAGAATTAAGTTGGAGAAGCATGTCAGTTAAATAAATTGGAACAAGGATTACATCTCCAACTGGCCTGCATCCCTCTTCAATGCATACTCTTCATATTGAGAACAAGGATTGGGGGTGTTGGGCCCTGAGGTTGATTGGCTCTTAGGATTGATATTGGCACTGTTGGATGCCCTTTGCTTTTCCTTGGGTGTTTGAGTTGGCAACAGTTTATTTTAATTTGCAGGAGAATCCAATGAAGCGTTTTTAGGTGTCAAAGTGGTGCATAATTTGTTTTTCTTCTTCTTGCAGGGTGACTGAGTATCTTCTCGAGCATCAGATGGACAGTAATCCTCTGAATCAATTGTGTCAAGGGCCCTTTCTTAGGCAGTGAGGGAATCCACAGCCCTTTGATAGCGCTTAGATGATTTAACCTTTCCACTAGGACGAATACTTGCTTCCTTTCCTTGCTAATGTCAAACATGGGAAGAAATGGGGCTTTAGCTAATCAATCGAACAACAGTGATTAATTGATCCAATAACAACCCAGGATTGATGCTTCATTTTCATCTGACAGATTGTCACAAACACTGGCAGGTCCAACTCTTTCCTAAATTATTTGGTGGAAAGGTCAATTGTTTGAAGAAGAAATTGCATAAGTCATAAAAAGAAATTCAAACACACCTCTTCACCGTCCCTGCCTCCTTCAGACCTATTCTCATTTGTTTCTCAAGGTTCCAAGATTGCTGACTAATTCATCACGTATAAAGAATATTGAACATATTAGCAATTATCAAAAAAGACAATGAAACAACTGATCAATCTTACAACTGGAGCCCTAGAGTTATTGGAATCCACAGATACATTATCTGAGTCATCTTTCTCAACATTTTTGTCCAAGTTGTTGTCCTTGGGACCAGAAGAGTCAGAGCTCTCATCAACGTTTTGAGCATTGGCTTTGTACAAGGGCGTCACAAACGGTTTCTTCCCCATCAGCTGATGCATAGCATGGAAATGTGGACACATTTTGTCGAGCTTCTTGTCAATGGTGATAATTCCTGCCGATTGGTCTTCATCGGTGAGTCCAAAGCCAGTGGAGAGGGATTGGTTATGTGTTTTCTTGAACTTGTCCTTGTAGCTGTTAAAACAATCTTTTATCTGCCTGGGAGTTAGATTGATTTGTGAAGGGGATAGATTTCTCAGATTGATTGCCATAAGCTCGAATCCTTTAATCTTCCCTTTGGCTGGCCTTCCAACCGCCGGTGCCTTACCAGTTCCAAAGACAAATCATAATTCTTTTGGATTTTGAGCCAGTTGCTGATTATGAGGAAGTCGTCCTTCTTTAGGTGAGAAGAAGTTTTTTGGGTTGTATCATCATCAGAGACATGTTGTGCTTGCTTCTTGATGAGTTTCTTCCTGCTTGCTGATTTCTTTGGTATCACTTTGTCTTTTCCAGTGATGAATTTATTTGTTTTTTTAATAGGCATTGTTCTGGGATCAGGGAATGATCAATTAATGTTTTTTCTGCAAGAAAGTTTATAATCAACTAAACTTACCAAATTTTGAGGAAAACTGAAGAACAAGTTTGGGTTTGTGACTGGGTGGAGTTGTATTGGCAACAATTTATTGTTGGTTGGGGTTGAATTGTGGAAGATTATTGATTGTATTGGGGTTGTATATTGCAAGTTTGGATCCTGAGTTATGATTGGTTGAAATGTGGAGGATCGTGGTTTTTGTAATTATATTGGGGTTTTTGTTGTTGATACTTGAAACGTCTAGTGCAAATAATGGCATTATTTGGAGTTTTTATCCACTGGTTTCATAATTGTGGATTTGGTGAAACTTGTTGATTAGATAATTGTGGATTTGGTCATATTTGATACCCCCTATTGTTTTTCCTGTGATTAAAAGGGCTTGTCATTTATTTTTAATTGTACAATTTTCTCTTGAGTTATTTAACTTTATCTAATGTTTTCTTCCTCCCCTGTTTTGTGTCTTTCATGTATTATGATATTGGTTAACTTATACAGTATGTATCAGTTTGAGTTAACAATATTCAAAAGACTCTAAACAGTGTGATGTTTATGTCAAATGTTATTTAATATTTTACTTATGTGTTTAAAGAATAATTACACAGTTCATTTAATTTCTCATCCATTATTTTAAGGACTCCTACATACCAGAATATAAAGGAAAAATGACCATGGGCCAGGATGACTGAAGGTATGAGCTGAAGAAATCAAGAGTGGAGTACACTCAAGGACCTAGAATCACATACAGGAAGTATCTACACAAGCATTTCCTGCTGATATGGGCTCTGAACTAAGTGCAAAATGTATGTCATGTGGGAGCAAATGAAATACATAAGGACAAAAAGGGGCTAGAGAGGGGCCTAGATGAAAAAGGGGTAAAGAAACAGGAAGGAACACAAAGAGCAATAAGCCCTCTTCTGGGCATGGGGTAGAATTCTAACAGAATACTCTTATATTACATATTTTGATACCTAGTAAGTATCTTTAGCGCTTGGTAGGATTATTCTTTAGTTTAAGTTTATTATTAGAAGGATTCCTGTTTCTAGGATACTTTGGACAAGGTAACCTACATCAATTTACTTGCTTTATCAGCATATGTCACAATATTCTCACTTCCTCATTGGTTAATGAGCTATGATTTATTTTGATATTACTTTGTTTATTATATTTGTTTATTACATTATTACTATGTAATAATGTATATATTCTAAAATGTTATGTTTTTCCTATGTTTATTTTTACTTGTTATACATCATCACTTGTGTAATAATTTCTCTGTTACATGTATTGTTATTATTTCTTTATTATTTCTTATGTATTTTGTTACTATTTTGTTCTAGTCAGGTTGTATCTGAACTAGTAGCAAGCTGAAAATACACCAGATTTTCCTGCATATGATCCAGAAGATGAAGATATGTTTCCTATTTTAGCAATACATGCTTGTGACTTGGATCAAGCTTATTTTGACTTACACCAGGAAAAATAAATTGTCACCTGACATCTGGTGACATCAAGAAACAATGGATGTAGCTTTGTTGTAGCTATGGTTTTACTCCAGCTAGGCTACAATGGCCCCTTTGTGTTCTACAAGGGGCTATACATGAGGCCAACTGTACTACCAATGGGTAGCTCATTTAAACTAGGCTGATTTCACCTCATGTAGTCCAGTGAAAATTTATTTTTCCTGGTGTTAGTAGAACAGAGTTACCAGAAAGATGCTGAAATGGTCAAATTACTGGAAATTCTGAGTAATCAGAAAAGCTCCCCAGAATTTATTGCTAGCATACTGTAAGGGTTGAGTCCCTTCACTGGTTCTTTATGGAAGGAGCGGTCAGGATTGTGGCACGGAGGAACCAGGCTAAGAGCCTCTGGAGGGTTCTAGTACCAAAGTGAGGTGAATTGCAATCTAGACAGGAGAGAAAGATCTCTCCAGTTAGTATCTACAAGTGAAGGCAATGATAAAAGAATTGAGAAGAGAATGAATGAAGGAAAGGTACTTACCTAGACAGGAGAGAAAGATCTCTGCTGTCTAGGTAAAGGGGAAAGAAGAGACTAAATACAAGGCAGAACAGCTTATATAATCTTGTGACAGGTTTGTGTAAGCCTGTGAGGAGCAGGGCTTACAGTCTCCCCTCCTATAAAAGAGAGTGAAGGAGGAAAAAATTCAATAATCAAAGAAGAGGAGAGGTAGGAAGGTGGAAGAGAGAAAAAAAAAAAGGGGATCAGAATTGTGGTGTTCTCAATTGGGATGTGGAGGCAGTCAAGGATGGAGAAGATGATTTGAAGATTTCAGGTAAGATAGAGCAGAGAAAAGTGGAGGATGATGGAGAGAGTGAAGATATCAAACATAAAATAAAACCGGGTTGTCGGGAGGTGAAGTCGAGTTAGAGGCTTTCTTCTTCTTCTTCTTCTTCTTTTTCTTTTTATCTTCAATATGGTTTGCTTCAATTGAGTTGTCTTCTTCAATAATCTCTTCTGCTTCAAGTTTCTTCTCTTCTTCTAGCGCCTTGAGACAGTTGTCAAGTTCCAGGAAGCTGAGTGTCTCCAGAAGTTGTCCAAGGTTTGGGTGGTCTTCCAGTGCTTTTCGGGAAAGATCTGGGGTGATTCGAGGTTCCACACACTCAACAAATTCATCAACAATGGTGATGCCACCTACTTCAGCTATATCAAAGTCTTCAGAACAATTAGGAAGAGTTGGAGTGTCCTTGGTTCGCATTTGAGGAGGATTTCTGAGAGTAGGTTGATGAGTGGGATGAGCTTGGTCGGAAGGTGATGATGACCATTTGGATAATTTTGATGAAAAGGTTGAAGCGGGGTTAACGACGACGGCTGCTGAGCTGCTTTCAGCGGGAGAAATCGGACTGGATATAGTCGCGCAGAGTAAGCTTGTAACAGCTGGGAGGAGCGGGTTGGCTTCAGACAAGTCGCACAGGGCGGCTTGTGTCTCTCTGATGGCTTCTGGCAAGTCGGGTTGGGGTAGCAACATGATCGGATCAGATTGAATCAAGTCAAGGGCCTCAGCCGACGTGTCCAATGGCTGGAGACGGGTAGCGAGAGGAGTAGTAGTAGTCAGTCTAGAAGTCCTCAAGCCGTCGATGGCCGAGCGTGAAGAAACAACGGATGAACGACGGTCGTCAACGGAAGCAGAGGAGGTAACCGATCTAGACGAGGAGTGAGAGAAAGAGAAGGTGGAGGAGTGAAGTTGTTGGCAGGTCCTGGCTAAGGTCTGGGCTGCGGAGGCGGTAAGTACGGCGTCACGGAGGGAGCCGACGCTTTTCTTTTTGAGCTTGGAGAGTGGTACGGAATCTTCTTCGTCGTCGTCGTCATGATTGTGATGATTGTCTCTAGGGATTGGCTGAGGCACTTGAGGGGTCTTTCGAGGCTCGTCTTCGTCATCAGAATGCCATTGATCGAGATGACAAGGATCTTGACCTTGAGGGGTGTGCTTGATGGATGGAGTATTGGATTTAGTCGTGGAGCGGAGACGGGTAGAATGAACGGGGACGGAACGGATACTGGCGGTACTATGAGAAGCAAGTGGGTTGGCATAGAGACCAGCTCCGAACGAGGAGCGATGGACGGAGGAAGGTGAGGGTCTCTTGGGTGCTCCATAGCTCTGCCTAGAGGGTGACTGGTCTGAGCTCATCGATCGTCCAGACATCCTCGATCCATAGAATGCCGGTCGGGGAGGGACCAAGATGTCATGTTCGGTGTATAAGGTATTGTTGTTAGATTCGAAAGGTTTGATTGGCGAGACACCGGGACGATCTGGGATCTGACTGATCAGAGAGGGTACGCCCAAGGAAGCGATGCGTTGCTGTTGACGGAGAAGATGGTGCTGTTGATGATGATCGGGCAAGATTGAGAAGGCTTGCGGTTGTAAATGAGGTGGATAGTCTCTTGAAGACCGAGGAAGTTTGGTGAGACAAGCTGAAGTAAGATTCGCGGTGGGAGATCGAGTGCGTGGTGGAGGATTAAAACAATAGGTCCAGTCGCTAGACGCAGAGATTTTTAGCGACTCTGCTGCTCCTTTTGATAACAACGGAATAAGGCCCCGCTCTGTTGAGTACTGGAATGAGTTGGCTAGCGGAGGCGAGGAAATAGGGGGTGACGGCGCCAAGTTCGTCCTAGAGATTAGAAGGTGAACGAGATCTTCCAGGTAACGGATACGAGTCTCGTAGCCAATGTCCATCTGGTGAAAACGTCGTTGTGACCATTGTCGGTTCATCTTGTTGGGGGTTTGAGGCTAGTCAACTTGTTGAACTAGTCCAATGAAATTGTTAGAAAATATAATTCAGAGAGCGGAGAGTAGAAGGGGGATTGAGCCAAGTTGGTTATTTTCAGGGATTGTCGGAGAAGTATAATTTGAGGTTGAAGAAGAGATGGTGGAATGTCAGATAAGGCACAATGATGAATTTTCAAAAAAATCTGCCTTTCTTGGTCTTGGAACTAGAAAAAAAAAGTGTAAGGGTTGAGTCCCTTCACTGGTTCTTTATGGAAGGAGCGGTCAGGATTGTGGCACGGAGGAACCAGGCTAAGAGCCTCTGGAGGGTTCTAGTACCAAAGTGAGGTGAATTGCAATCTAGACAGGAGAGAAAGATCTCTCCAGTTAGTATCTACAAGTGAAGGCAATGATAAAAGAATTGAGAAGAGAATGAATGAAGGAAAGGTACTTACCTAGACAGGAGAGAAAGATCTCTGCTGTCTAGGTAAAGGGGAAAGAAGAGACTAAATACAAGGCAGAACAGCTTATATAATCTTGTGACAGGTTTGTGTAAGCCTGTGAGGAGCAGGGCTTACACATACCTAGACCACTTCAAAAACCATATTCTGATGGAAAATTCACTCTTCTGGATGATCTAATATACTATAGGCATAGGTGTTCTATTGTATTAGTCATTTGTGATACTTCTCAAATTAAAAATATGCTAGAGGAATGTCCTGAAGTAATAGTATCAGGCCATTTCTCAGAAGAGGAAAAAATAGTGTCAACTTGCTACTATGGCAGAGCAACCTGTCATAAGCATAATACTTGCATGCTTATACTCATTCACACTTGTGCTTAAAAACAACATTTTCTATCACTAAAAAGAGGTGTTGTGTAAACTTGTGGAGTTATTTCAAATGATGATGAGTGGTTTACTCCAAGCCCACTTCCAGCATTCAGAGCAGCCTGGCGAACTGCATGTCCAAAGGGCCCACACCAAATTGGAGTAAACACCCCTGTACATGTATCTCCAAGCCCGCATCCTGCATTCAGGGCAGCCCGGTTAACCGCGTTTTGAAAGGCCCACACCAAATTGGAGTACAAGCTCCTGTTCATGGATACTAAGCCCAGCAGAGAATCCCTGTGTGGCACACGGATACCAGAGCCCAAAAAATAGTATAAGAGTCAATAAAAGCACCCTAGTAACCTCATTAGATATGATACATATGTAATGAAGTATAATAGGGACCACCAAACATATAAATACACTAAATCCAAAGTATAATATATACAAAAAAACAGCACAAAGTAACTACTGTGGCTTATTGAATAGAAATATGTCAATAATACTGATCACACCATCAGTACTTTGGACTACATTACTGTAATCAATGAAGTAACATACTACAAGGAAGGAAAAATATATAAATCAATATAAATGAAACCTGGTGACATATACCCAAGGCACAAGCCTCTCTAGCATCACCAGGAAGACCATTACGTAGCTAAAGTGCCCAAAAGTTGGCCTTTAAACACCCTTAGGATCCCCAGAGGGATCTTAGGACTACTTAAGGAGCTCTTCAACCACCCAAAGAAGGCTCCTAATTCTTTAAAGTACCCAATAGACACTTACCCACCATTTACACTAGATACAATCTTAATAAATAGTCTGGTCAGGTCCTTAGTAGTTATTCTTTAGCCCTGTTGTCTTCACCAACATCACAGTTACCACTCAGTTCAACCATCCACCTTTCCAAGAGCTCAAAAATGTCCTTTTTCCACCCTGGATATCCTCAAGCTCCCCTAGGTTTATTACCAGTAAGTAATAACCCTTCTTTCTTGAGAATATTCCCCCATTTATTCCACTGGGATTTAAACCAACCCTGTTTAAACAGGCCCCAGCTTTCCAGGTACTTAAGTCCTCTGCATTTGTATGAAAGATGACTTAGAGGGATTAAACCACCCCTGATTTATCAGGCCCCTCTGATCATAATTATATTAAATTTATTTTTTAATATAATTATTATCATATTGTCTTTATCTTTATGCTATAATTTCCAATATTACATTGGAATTAAGCTGAATACATACATCCCAACAGTATTTAACTCTTTTTATCTTATTTTTGGAACATGTTTAGCTAGAAGGACGTATCCTTGACATCACATAGGCTGACAAACAAAAAGGATGAACAAAATAGCCTGGTGGGTTTATTGGAGACAGGTATTAGGGGGTATCAAATATGACCAAATCCACCATTATCTAATCAACTGGTTTTGAAAATCCACCATTTTTAAAAACCATGGATATCTATATAAAATGGATCAGAATTCTCAAAAGTGAAATTTTGTGGAAAAACCTAATTGACTGGTTTCAATTGTGGATTTGGTCATATTTGATACCCCCTATTGAAAAGAAATAAAAATAAAAATAACAAATAAAGATAAAGATAGAAATTGAAAAAAAACAACAGAAATAAGCTGTTTTGATTGCTGTAGTTGAAAAAGTACAGGAGTTAAAACAGAATTTTGATTGCTTTACTTGTGAAAGTTGAGATTTTTGATTGCTTTGCTTGCAGAAGTACAGGATCCTAATTGGGCAGAGTGGACCAGCTTTGAACTCAGACAGTGGAATTTATCACTCCTGCTATATAACTGAAACATACCTAATCAATTTCATCCTCATTACAAATCCTACTCACCAATGAGGGTGACACTGATTAGGTATGTTGCAGTTACTTATAGTATAGCAGGAGTGATAAATTCCACTGTCTGAGGTTGAAGCTGGTCCACTCTGCCCAATTAGGATCCTGTACTTGTGCAAGTAAAGCAATCAAAAATCTCAACTTTAACAAGTAAAGCAATCAAAATTCTGTTTTAACTCCTGTAATTGGGCAACCACAGCAATCAAAACAGCTTATTTCTGTTTCTTTTTCT
Source organism: Puccinia hordei (assembly GCA_007896445.1). Classification (NCBI taxonomy): domain Eukaryota; kingdom Fungi; phylum Basidiomycota; class Pucciniomycetes; order Pucciniales; family Pucciniaceae; genus Puccinia; species Puccinia hordei. Next base: position 194,758 of record RDRW01000397.1, on the reverse strand, counting down.
TTTTTTTAATTTCTATCTTTATTTGTTATTTTTTTGTTCAAAAAACAATTGTTTGTTTCTTTTGCATCTTTTCTCTTTCCAATGTTTGGATATTTATTTCTTTCATTGCTTTGGGAAATATGATTACTGCCTGGACAAATTTCAATTGAATAACACATTTTAATCATATGGAAATTGCCCAGAACAGTAATCAGAATACCCATCAGAGAATGAGAAGAAATGCTTATTTAACTCAAAGGAAGCAATTAAAGCTGGAATAGAAATGCTTTTACAGGATTCATGAAAATATTGATTCAAAAGAATCAAAGCCTCGAGAAGAGGCATGATTGCTATACTCCCACAAGTATAGCGCTAAACTAACAGCTACTGTAGCAATAAACTAACAGTTAGTGCACTGCAAAAGGGCACTACGCTAACAGTTAGCGTAGATGAAAAGAGTTCTACGCTAACAGTTATTGTAGCTGAAAAGAGCGCTACGCTAAAAGTTAGCATAGCTGAAAAGAGCACTACGCTAACAGTTAGTGTAGCGTTTGTGTCAGCCTAAGAGCCAGCACAGCTGACCTAAAGTCTGTCTTCTCTTCTTCTTTAAGTCACAAATGTCTCATATATTTTTAACCTCAGGGTTAAGGTTTGTTTTGACTTTGAGTCCTGATTCTTCATTAAATTTTAAACTTAGTGTTCACTGAACACTTTGTAATTGCTCAACTCCTTCATGGAGTAATTAAATAAACAAGTTTATGCTACAGCTGGCTGAGCAAGTGAAACAGGGCCAGCCAACCACATCTACATGTTAGATTACATAAGCAAACCTTGAAGATTTTTGAATTTGGTGTATCCCCCGTTGCAGGAGGATACACAACCTCAAGACACCCAGAACCACCAACTCAGACATCCAAGGATTCAGCAAGTTACAGCTCACCACTCTAACCAACAAAAGGCCTCTTTCACCCAGTACTTCAAGTATTTTCAGTCAGTCCCCTTTTTGAACCTTGTTTCTCTGACAATAGTCCTTCTCTGTCTTCCCCTTATCCTTCCCCTCTTCCCTTTTCCTTCCTCCTTCAATCAAGAGATCAGATCACTTCATCAGCAGGTTACCCTTTTAGAACCTTGACTACAAGTCTAAAAATCAGGCAGATTAGTTTACTAATTCTGTTGTCCCTCCACTGTTTCCTTAGTGTGTGAGGAGGCTTTTGCACTTCTAAAGACTCTGGCACAGCTTAGCCAACTTTTCCAGGTTGAGCTCATTGATCTTATAAGAGCACTCTAAACAATTAAACAAACAATAAAAGATCAATCAATCCCCTTTCCCCTTTTATCTTCTTCTTTTCTCTACTAGTTATATCTCTTCTCCTTGAAATACAACCAGTAGTGCCCCCCAAACCTTGTGTCCTGTTGTCACTTTTGTCAGCTTGCTACTAGTTCAGAGACAACCTGACTAGAACAAAATAAAACATAAAATAAAAAATATAGTATTAATCATTTAACAAAGAGTAATAAATGAATAATAATAAGATAAAGCAACATAAAAAAGTAATATGTAAATAATAAATACATTATTAAATAGTAAATTAATAATAAATAAACAAATACAATATTAAGTATAAAACAATGAATATGCTAATAAATAATAACATAAGTGGAAATATTATTTCATAATCTCAAAGAGCGTGTAAAATAACCTAGGGTACCTCATCCAAAGTATCCCAGATAACTTAAAACTTCTAGTAGTAAAACAACTTGAAAGAATATTACCACTAAAGCGCTGAAATAATTATTATACATTAAAATACAGAATAAAAACCATAAATACATGTAAAAAACCACGAAATAACAATGTATTTAAATAAGAACATAATAAAATAAATACATATAACATTAATAATATAAGTATATAATACTAGTAATATACTATAGTATCTATCTATTTATTTATTTATTTTATTACATACTAAGTACACTAAGGATGATTCAGAGGGACAAAGACCACGAACAAGAGGAAGGAAATAACATGAGAACCTTCTGAAAATAACAATTTAACAACTGTTCAAAATAAATGTATTACATCCTTAGTGGGAAATTAATGATTGACAGATCCCTGCAGTCATGCATTCCCAAAGAGCCTGCATGACAGGGATCAAACAAGAAGCTCTTGAAGCGCCCACAGAACAAATAAACAGATGGATTTCACATTGTAGACAACACACATCTTTTAAACTCTGACAAGTGTGATCAACAGGTTTATGTGATATTTAATCAATACATTTTGGAATATAATTAAAACCTTTGATCAACACATCTACCAAACCTTGTCAGAGGTTCAGAAGCGCCTCAAGATGCCAGCAAAAGAGCTTAGACAGGTTGTACCCATAGTAGACAGCCTGTACATATGGAAATTTGATTAAACAACTACATACATTTGTATTATGTTGAGTTTTCTCTGTTCCTTCCAAAAATCCTCTTGGTATCTTTCTTGGATCTTCTTGTATTAGACTGAATTATAATCATCATTAGCTTGTTTTTATTGGTGATTCTGGCACTCTTTTGTAGTCTAATTAGAACTCAATGTAGGGGCCTTATATCATCTACTCATGTCTCAGTATTGATTTCCTTCTTTTTCTGATTCACTATCTGATCTTTAAAAACTGATTACTAGAATTAAAGCCTCTTAGTATTTGTGGTTTTTGTCACGCTCTGTGATGCCAAGGACTGAAAACCTTCTAGCTACACAAGGTGCAAGACTCAAAATAATATGGAATAAATTATTTTAGAGGATTGTAATCTTTTTATTAATATTAAAAGATTATAAATTTAATTGGGAGGGGCCTGCAAGCAGGGGTGTTTTCGGTGCCCTCCAAAGGTGTTCGTGATAATGCACAGAAACTTTGTAACCTTTTACACTGGGGCCTGCAAGCAGGGGTGTTTAAGTGCCCAGTAAAAATAGTGGCTAAGAAAGGGCCACAACTCCTAGTGAAACAAGACTTACTGTAGGCTTTAAGAGGAGGAGGGGGGGCTCTCTTAGGGTAAACTGGACAGCTGGAAGCGGTTGGAAAGGTGGGCTTGATGACTGGACAGAGTTGGAGTTGAGGAAAAGAGGCTTTGAAGTCTTGAGGACTGATTTACTGGGCAGGACACTAGTATGCTGGACTGGTGGAATGCTGGTTGTAAATATGATAAAGCTGGGGAATCCAAATACAGGGGGAAGAAAGGGCCTCTTGAATGACTTTCTGGAGCCCTGATGGCGAAACACCAAGTGGTATTTTGGCTATGGGAATACTACAAGGAAGGAGTTATCCTTAGTAGAAATAAATGATGTAATTTATCAAATTATTACATGTACAGGCTGTCAATAATTGATAAAGTCTGTAAATCATCTGTAGACATCATCTGAGGGCGCTTCAAGAGCTCTTAGTTTGATTTACAACATGTATTGATCACTTGATCAATAGAATAAAAAAGAAATAATCAAATTATAGTACAGAATCTTATTTCTGTTTAATTTGGTTATATCATATGTAAGGTTCTGTACCATGAGAGTTCTTTAATACTTGCATGGAGGGCGCCTTTACAGCTCTTCATTCAATTATTTGACAAGCAAACATCATGGGAAAAGTGTCAACATTTATTATTTTCCCGTGATTAAATAAGCTTGTCATTTATTTTAATTGTACAAGTTCTTTTAGACTTGTTTGAAGTATTCTGATGTTTCCTTTATCCCCTGTTTCGTGTCTTTCATGTTTTATCATATTATTTAACTTATACTGTATGTATTTGTATAAGTTAATAATAATACAAAGACTATAAAACAGCGTGATATTTATGTCAAATGTTATTTAATATTTTATTTATGTGTTTAAAGGATAATTACATAGTTTATTTAAGTAATTATCCCGTATTTTTAGGACTTCTACTTATTAGAATACTCTCATATTACATATGTTTATACCTAGTAAGTATTTTAGCGCTTAGTAGGAGTATTCTTTAAGTTAGTTTTATTATTAGAAGGAGTAAGTTTTCTAGGGTACTTTGGCTGAGGTACTCTAGGTTATTTTACTTTCTCTTCCAGAATATGTAATAATATTCTCACTTATCTCAAAGGTTAATGAGTTATTATTTATTTTATTATTAATTTATTTATTATATTTGTTCATAGCATTATTACTACTTAATAATGTTTATATTATAAAATTTTATCTTTTTCTTATGTTTATCATAATTTATGTTACATTATTACTTATGTAATAATGTCTCTTTCATATGTATTTTTTATTAATTAATTATTAATTTATTTATTGTTCTAGTCAGGTTGTCTCTGAACTAGTAGCAAGCTGACAGTTTTTGTAATATGTTTTTTCTTGATTAATATACTAGCTTGACTAAAAGATACTGAGAAGGCCTGACTAGTTATTTCTTCCAAGTACTCATATTGTCAGCGGTGGGTTACTCCGGGGTGATTAAAATCCACTCAATGGAAATTTGCTGGAATTGACCAGCGGCTCCGAGTCGTAGATGGGGTTGAATCTGGTCCAAGAGTTTACGCCCAGCCGGTGATGAGTTTTGAGAGTTTCAGGCTTGAGGGTCCAGACAGTGATATGTAGATATGTTTTGGTCAAGCAAGCTGGAAGTAGTGATGTGTAGATGTATCTTCAAGCTCAAGAGGAATGGTAAATAAAAGTAGGTTATTATTATCTTCTCTTCTGAAACTCTGGGGATCAAGAGAGTTCAGAGGGTACAACCTTATATGAGGCTTGCTGAGGTTGACTAAATACAAGCATATGTAAAGTATGTTAATAATGAAATGAGTGAAATTAAGGTGAAACTTTAAGGAAACTGCAGATGGTGTAGTAAAATAATATGTTGGCCATTCTAGGGGTGACTATGATTTACTTGCCAGCTGACACATATTATACTCCTCTCAGTTTTTATTCAAAATTAGTTTTTATTCATTTTCATTTGTCAACCACAACTTGTCACACTTGTAACTAGTCTATAAAAACATAGCCTAGTCCAAGCAATAACATTATCAGTTCTCCTCATAGAACAAAGTCCCCATCTTTTGAGTATCCCAGAGTCTGTTCACTAATTCCCTTCCTTTTTTCATTTCGCCAAAAATCCAACATATTACATCTTAACCCCTTCCTTTCAGATGTTCCCATAGCCAAAAATACATCCTGTGTTTCGCCATCAGGGCTCCAGAAAGGCATTTAAGGAGCCCTTGTTCCCCCTGTATTTTGCCTCCTCATGCTTTAATATATATACTACCACCTGTACCCACTTACATAGCTTTTACAATTGTTATTCTGTCTGGTAAGGTCCTAGTATCTATTCTTTAGCCCCTTGTTACTCCCTTGAAATTGCCCAGTGTCCATCCAGCCCTTCCAACACCCTTCCCAAGCGCTTCCAACTGCCCAATTTCCCCCTGGAAGAACCTCAAGTCTGTAAAGGTAATTTATTACTAGTAAGTAGATAAACCTTTCTCTTGAGATTCTCCCCCCATATTTTATCTGGGATTTAAACCACCCCTGTTGACAGGACCCAGTGTGTTCAGGTACTTAATGTAAGGACTCTTGTAGTCCTTCACCAAGTATTGTCGTCGGGGTTCTAGAACAGAGAGAGTTTCTCCGGAGACCAGATTCTAGAACCAAAGTGCGTCTTATTGCTAGCTCAGTAGAGGAGGAAAATAATGGTCGGGTCTCTCATGTAAGTACAAGTGTCATAGAAATAATAGAAGAAGAAGGAACAAAGAGAAGGAAGGGAAAGGAGAAAGAAGAGATAAGGGTTTGGCTTACCTAGCTCAGTAGAGGAGGAAAATAATGGTCGGGTCTCTACTGAGCTAGGCGGGGAGCGGGGGCGCTGGAGATGAAATAGTCGAGATTGGCTTATGTAATTAGCTATGTGAAATCCTTGTGAAGAGGGGTTTCACAGTCTCCCCCCCTAAAAAGAATCGAGGCTTCGGGAGGAGGTCGTCGGCGAAGAAAGGGCGGATGTGCGGGTGATGGGGGGGAATGTCAATTAGCGATGAGAAAGATAGTCAAGAGGGAGGGGGGAAGGGAAAAGGGAAACAATCGGTGATGGGGAAAGAACAAGGGGGAACCACGGCCGGAGAAGTCGAGCGAAAGAAAAGAAGGGAAGGGGGGGGGGGTCCACGATTCCGATGGTGCTGGTCCTGCCGTTCGTCGGGCACAAGGTGCCAAAGACCTAAGAAATTCGAAGGCTTGGTGCTCACAGCGGTGGCCGAGGTAATGCTTGACACGCGAGGTAGAAAGAGCCCGGAGGTGCACTAATGGATGGAACTTACTTTTGGAGTTCCCATCCTCGCGGCGCCGTCCTCGGCATAAAAACGCTTGACCTTTGAAACATGGAGAGTCGGGTGCCTGCCATCGCCTTCCGGAAGATCCAATTCAACATTTTGTCCGTTGTTGAAAACCTTCAACACCCGGTACGGGCCCTCGAATCTCTCCTTCAGTTTTTTCCCAGGATGTATTGCTTGTCAAATAATTAAATGGAGAGCTGTAAAAGCGTCCACCATGCAAGTATGAAAACAACTCTCATGGTACAGGACTTTATAGATGAAATAACCAAATTAAACAGAAATAAGATTCTGTACTATAATTTGATTATTTCTTTTTTATTCTATTGATCAAGTGATCAATACATTTTGTACATCAAGCTAAGAGCTCTTGAAGCGCCCTCAGATGATGTCTACAGATTAATGACAGACTGTATTAATTATTGACAGCCTGTACATGTAATAATTTGATAAATTACATCATTTATTTCTACTAAGGATAACTTCTTCCTTGTAGTGTTCCCATAGCCAAAATAACACTTGGTGTTTCGCCATCAGGGCTCCAGAAAGGCATTTAAGAGGCCCTTTCTTCCCCCTGTATTTGGATTCGCCAGCTTTATCATATTTACAACCAGCATTCCACCAGTCCAGCCTACTAGTGTCCTGCCCAGTAAATCAGTCATCAAGACTCAAAGCCACTTTCTCTCAACTCCAACTCTGTCCAGCTGTCCACCACACCTTTCCAACCGCTTCAAGCTGTCCAGTTATCCTCTGAAAAGTCCCCACTCCTCCCCTCAAAGCCTACAGTAAGTCTTTTTCTCTCAGGAGTTGTGGCCCTTTTCAGCCACTATTACCACTGGGATCTAAACCACCCCTGCTTGCAGGCCCCAGTTTATTACGGTCTTAAATAACCTTTGGAGGGAACTAAACCACCCCTGCTTGCAGGCCCCTCCTAAAAACCTTTAATATATTTTGTATTAATAAAAAAGATATTAAAAATCACCCAAAAACCCTTATTTTATATTGTTTTTTGCCTTGCACCTTGTGTAGCTAGAAGAATACCAGTCCTTGGCATCACAGAGCCTGACAGGTTTAATGTTTCCAGTATGGTGATTGGTTTAGTTTCTTACTTCCTTTTGGACCAGTAGTCTATTTACAACCAATCAATCAGGCTATCTTGGCCTTAGTAGGAAAAGTATGGCCAAGGCGTTGGTTATGGCTTTTATTACAGGTGCCCGGTACATGTAAATAGGGTAATGATGATTTAAACCTTATTTATGCATCATAAACAAACTCTATGAACCTTAATTACATAGTCTACTATCATATATTTAAGGGTATGTAGATCTTCACATCATATCAAAACTTGAAGGCCTTGTGAAGGGATATGAAGTGTGAAGGGATATGAAGTGTGAAGGGATATGAAGGAGTAATAATTATGGGGTACTTTTTCTGAGCTACCCTAGTTTAATTTACATGTGGATTCAGAATCTAAAATAATATGCTAAGTTTTCTTTATAATTTAGAAGTTATATCTAGATTCTGTGTTATATGTTTTGTTTTAATAATTTCTTTCAAAACAAAAGACGTAAGGTGTGCATTCTTTTGAGACTAAGAATATAAGTTGTATATTGGTATAATTTGCTATGGTAAGGATGTCTCTGAATTAGTAGCAGGCTGACAGAAAGCCTGGTTGACTCTGTCTAAAAGGGATATTGTAAATGGGCTGGTGGTGCTTTGTGGGGGAAATTTGAGTGGCTGTGAACCTGATGTTTTGTGTGGACACTGGCATGATGCGTGAATGAGTCCCCTTGTGTGGTATCCTGAACATGCCAAACAAAGGCTTCAAACAGGCTGATGCTGAAGAGGAGTCTGCTTGATGTGTTTTATAATTGTAGGTCTTAGGCAGAAATTTATATTGGTTGTTTTTCTTTTTCCTCTGTTGTTGCGCATCACACTTGCCTCTCCACTATCTTGCAAGCCTTGAGTTCTGCATCTACTCCCAATATTCTCCACGACCAAAAACTATCTCAGATATTTTTCTTCTCCATGAGTCCCACCAACCCAACTTCTGCTGAGCAGCAGGGAAGCCGCGCAAACCATGTTCCCCCAGCCAGCCACGACAAGTCTTGGATATCATCCATTGTTGACCGCTGTGGAAATAAAGGCGACCACGGTGGCAGAAAAGGTAGGTTGCCCTTCTTCCTGGTTGGTTCCAGTGATTCTTTGATTTCCTCTGCGGGATACACAACCGTTAGCGGATGATTGACTGGATTCCCTGCAACACCTTTTACTCAGAAAGGGGACCGTTCCTCTTGCATTTTTTTTCCTGATGATTCCCTTCACAGTTCTGCTTGTCCGCACACGCTGAAAGTCACTAAGAGAGTTTTTTAAGGTAAAGAGATTTCTTATATGCGCTGTAGTTGATAGCTATCTACTTTGATGATAAGATAAGATAATATCCCCGCAACTCTTGTACAATGCTCTATTTATACAACACCCCCCCTGGTCATGACCCGCAATCCCTGGTACCGTCCCTGAAGCCCTACTTGCCCATCTCCTCCATTCTGCATTGCACCGCAGCCTGCCCCCAACTACTATACCCCGTTGACCCCTGCAGTTGTCCATCGCTCCCCTGCACACGACTCCGCTCCTTCTGCCCCCACTCCACTTGCAGGCCTGGTGCCCCAAACCCCGTGGTTCCACCCGGTCCCCTTTGTTGCGCATACCGAAGCGGTCTTTGTCCGCTTGACCAATTGCCCGCGCCAACTATAGAATGTCACATGCTGCGCCCTCGTGCTTTCCCCCGCGGAATGTCCAATGACATTTGGTAAGTACCCCCCTACCTCAGCCTCAGCCACTGAGCCCGCGGCTGCGGGCTCAGCTTCAGTGCTGCACCTCCTGTATAAAAGTTCTCCCACACCGCTTGGTTCCCAAATTTCAAGCCCAAGGTAATCCTTCATCTGCGTATGCATCAATGCAGACCAATACCCAAGGCAAGTGTGTTAATAATCTGACATCCAACCAGTGAACATAAAGCTGACTGAAACATAATTCCTGTGCAGACCACACAACCGCCGATGAAGGTCAGCCCCAAACAAAGCTGGATGATCCCTTGAGGCTGGACCCCAAAGTTACTGTGGCCCATGCTAGGGAAGCTTGAAATCAAGCAGCAGGGGAAGAAGTCAAGCAATGTACTGGACAGCGGGCAAATGGGATAGCACAAAAGGGGGCGCTGGCGGAGCATTACAACAATTTCTCTAGGAGTATCCAAGGTTTCATCAAATTCTTCCTTGGCCATCCAAACAAGCCTCAAGATTATCCTCAGACTCCGACACCTTCAGAGCTGGGGGACCAATATTGGATCAATAAGAGGAGCAGGATCATACTAGAACAGCTGGACAGGGTCCACAAGGCTCTCTCAGGAAAACCAGTAGCTGAGATTGAGTACTATGTTGGGGTTGCAGAAACCAAAATTTGTCAAAACATGGTGTTACCAGCATTCACTCCGGCTGTTCCCACTGGAACGGGGAAGGGATGTAAGCCAATAAGCCTTCAAACCAAAGCTGATGTTGAGCGGGCTTTAGCGCTGGCGGGTATATCTAGAGTCACCTTTCAGTGGCAAGCCAACCACAGCAGCAGTGACTCTGCATGGAACTCAGCTGTTGTTTCCGTCCTTGCGCTCAAGGCAGTAGAATGCATTTGTCACTCTACATTGGTCACCAAGGACCAAGCTTGTCAAGCACCTGCAATTATACAAAGATGGATCCAGAAAAAGTCACAGGAGATTTGAGAATTTGCGGGCATGGAGGTTGCGGCATACAACCACATGAAGAACAAGAAGGCTGCAAAGGACCAGTATCTCCATTGGCACAAGAAAGTAAGTCCTGCTTGACCCTTGCCTGCCGCAAAGAGGGATGGATTTGCTGACCAATGGTTGGTCCTTGTTGGCCAGATCAAGGAAAATAGATGCTTGATGGTGGAAAAACTTTTCCCAAAAAATGCCCAGCTGGCCAGTATTGTTGAGCACAAGGACTGCGGCTCTGATATTGAAGATTCTGGGAATGAAGATGCACCTATCACTCAGATCCCCAACTGGCATAGCAATCATCTCACCACAATCTTACACTGCCTAGACAAGATTGTGATTGCTCAAGCACAGCATCACAAAACAATTGCCGCCAGCGAGAAGCTTTAAACTTGTTCCAAACGGAGTTTCAAGAGGAAAAAAGGACTTGGCAGTGTCCTGCAAGGTTTACCGTTCGACGCATACACTCATACCTACTGGGGCCAGCTCATTACTTTTGAGCAGCAGAAAATATCTAAGGTCCCTGCTATTGGTCTTGATGGAATTGCCAAAACTTTCCAAAACGGCTGCAACCGACACACTGGATTGTTGGGGTCTAGTGGTCAGCCTGCAGCATCACAAATCAACCTTACTGCCAACCTGGGGCCAAATCAACCTGGAGGAAATGTGTCAGCTTGCTACTAGTTCAGAGAAAACCTGACTAGAACAATAAATAAAGTACTAATTAATTAATAAAAAATACATATGAAAGAGAAATTATTACATAAGTAATGTCAGCCACCAAGATATTACATGTATTATGTAACATGTAACAATTTAACATGTAATACTTGAAAACTGCAAGCTTGAATAATTATTATTATTCTTTATTTTATTATTTTTTATAGTCTGAATAAGATGAAATTTAGACCTTATCATTTTATCAAATGGTACAATGGTCTAACAGTAAGAGATTGGCTCAGCAATAACTGTTATTGAAATAAGGACCTGAGTTCAAGCCACACTCATGACCACATTGAATAAAAATCATTTATTTAGATTATATTTATTTTTTACTAAAATTAAGTTATAATTTAATTTATGAAAATCTTTGGAAAATTAATTTTCAAACATGCAATAAATGGATAAAGAACCATTTATTGGCATAGTTTTCTTCTTGAAAATCCTGGAAGATCCAAGATTAACCCATAGTAATTTATAGTATAAAATTACACATAAATAAGGGTAAATCTTTATGTAAAGTATATTAATTATGCAGTAATGACTTATAAATTAAATCCCACATGTTTAACTCTCCAGAGTAAGCGCTATTCTAAGCTCCAACCCCAAAGGAAGTTACATGTACATGTGATTAAGAATTACTTAGTTTAATTAAGAAAAATAAACATTAAATTAAATTAATTAATGTGAAATAAACATGGTATCATTTTAATTAACAATGACACCATGCTTCCCTTCTTACCACGAACAGGCTGATCAGATTAACCTGTCAATATTGCCCCAATCCCCACTGACAATTAAATTGCAGAGGAATTAATACAAATATTTTATTATTTAAGGAGGAGGTCTCTTCACCAAATTGAAGATATCCTCCCCCATCAATTTTAACACACACTAGATAACTTATTATAAGCTACAAAGGCGCTCACCTTCTCCTGTAAGTATGTAGGACTGGCCTTTATTTATATACTATCTTAATTAGTTAAAATTCCTCAACCAAATCCCCCCCAATTAATTAAAATACCTTTAATTGATTGGAAGAACCGTGTTCAAGTCTGGTTAGCCCTTCAGAGGATTTATTCCCATAACTGAAGTTTTGGCAGCAGGGTCATAACCTGTTTTTATTTGATACTTAGTGTTTTATAACACTTAAAGTAATTGTTCTTATTGGAAACTGCTTTATTACACTTTTTAAAGTGTAAAATTATTCTTTAGTCCTTACTGTACACGCCACAATAAGTGGAGTAGAGTACAGAAAGCTGACAATTAATAATGTAACATAAATTATAATACACATAAGAAAGAGATAACATTATAGAATATAAACATTGTTACATATTAATAATGTAATAAACAAATAACATGAATAAATTAATAATAATATAAATAATAACTCATTAACCTTTGAGATAAGTGAGAATATTATTTCATATTCTGGAAGAAAAGTAAAATAACCTAGGGTACCTCAGCCAAAGTATCCTAGAAAACTTACTCCTTCTAACAATAAAAGTAACTTAAAGAATACTCCTACTAAGCGCTAAAATACTTACTAGGTATAAACATATGTAATATGAGAGTATTCTAGTAATTAGAAGTCCTTAAAATACGGGATAATTAATTAAATAAACTATGTAATTATCCTTTAAACCCATAAATAAAATATTAAATAACATTTGACATAAATACCACGCTGTTTTGTAGTCTTTGTATTATTATTAACTTATACATATACATACAGTATAAGTTAAGTAATATCAGAACACATGAAAGACACGAAACAGGGGATAAAGATAACATCAGAACACTTCAAACAATTTTAAAAGAACTTGTACAATTGAAATAAATGACAAGCTCCTTTAATCACGGGAAAATAATAAATGTTGACACTTTTCCCAGGAGGTTTGCATGTCAAATAATTGAATAGAGAGCTGTAAAAGCGCCCTCCATGCAAATATGACAAGAACTCTCATGGTACATAACTTTGCATATGAAATAACCAAATTAAACAGGAATAAGATTCTGTACTATAATTTGATTATTTCTTTTTTATTCTATTGATCAAGTGATCAATACATGTTGTACATCAAACTAAGAGCTCTTGAAGCGCCCTCAGATGGTGTCTATAGATGAATGACAGACTGTATTAATTATTGACAGCCTGTACATGTAATAATTTGATAAACTACATCATTTATTTCTACTAAGGATAACTCCTTCCTTGTAGTGTTTCCATAGCCAAAATAACACTTGGTGTTTCGCCATCAGGGCTCCAGAAAGGCATTTAAGAGGCCCTTTCTTCCCCCTGTATTTTGATTCCTCAGCTTTATCATATTTACCACCTGCATTCCACCAGTCCAGCATACTAGTGTCCTGCCCAGTAAATCAGTCTTCAAGACTTCAAAGCCTCTTTTCCTCAACCCCAACTCTGTCCAGCCTTCCAGCACACCTTTTCAACCGCTTCCAGCTGCTCAGTATACCATATGAAAGCCCCCCACCTCCTTCCCTCAAAGTGTCAGCCTCCCTGATGCCAAGGACAAGTCCTTCTAGCTACAGGTGGTGCAAGGATATTTGGAAAGAGTATATAAACTCTGGGTAAGGTACAATGTTACAATTCCCAAAAGATATGGGGGAATTGTGACATAAAAATTGAGAGAAAAATGGGTTAATAATTATATTAAATAAATTTAATATAATTAAAAACCAGAGGGGCCTGATAAATCAGGGGTGGTTTAGATCGCTCTAAGGTATCTTAAAGATAAATGCAGAGGATTTTGGTACCTGGAATACTGGGGCCTGTTGGAACAGGGGTGGTTTAATCCCAGGAATGGAAATGGGGGAATATCTTCAAGAGAAAGGGTTATTACTTACTAGTAATAAACCTTGAGGGATCTTGGGGATATTCAGGGTGAAACTGGACAGTTTGAAGCGCTTGGATGGATGGATGGTGGTGCTGGATGGTCACTGTGAAGTTGTTGGGGAAGACAGGGCTAAAGAATAACTACTAAGAAGCTTACCAGACTGTGTTATAAAGATATATATCTAATAAGAAGTGGGTAAGGTTGTTAGTGGGTATTGGGAAGCATGAGGAGCCTTCTTTGGGCGGTTGAAGAGCTCCTTAAATAGTCTTGAGTTCCCTCTGGGGACCCTGTAGGTGTTATTGGCCAACTTGTGGGATCTTTGGACCACATTTTGGCCATTTTTGCTTTCTTGGTGACGCTTCAGCAGCCCTTGCTTTGAATACACGTCACCAATTGAGTTTATTATGACATTTATTTATTATTTGTTCATTTATACTAAGGTACAGTCTGTAGTACATTAGTACTAGATGTTATGGAGTAATACTAGTGGCTTAATTGTATTTATAATAAGCCACAGTATTGTTTGTACTGTTTGTTTACTCAATACATTTTGTTTATATGTATAAATAAACAATACCATTCATTATATTCAATTATTTAGTCCCCAGTGATCTTTACTACATATGTAACATATGTAATGAGGTCACTGGGGCGTGTTTTTATAGATTTGGGTGTACCTGAGTGACTGTGGAGTCCGCCTGCTAAGTTGAGAGCCTGTAAGGGGCTTAATGTTTGCGCGGGGGCTTGTATCCCAACTTTGGCGTGGGCTTTCAGTCACGCGGGTTGAACTTCAAGTTCTGCGGACTGCGGTACGCGGGGTTTGAGTAAAACACGGTGTATTTACACTATCTCTCCTAATTTACACAACACCTCATTTCCGTGACTGGAAATGGGGTTTAAGCATATGTATATATGTATATAAGCATTTAATTACGGCAAGTACTTTTTATTTAAAAGGTACTTGCTAATTCTTCTTTACTAGTTACATAGTGAAGGAGTGGGAATTAGGGGTACCTGTGAGTGAGGTACCCTAGGTTAAATTTGGTGTAGATTCAGAATATTAAATAATATTCCAACTATTATTTGATATTCTATATTTTTTATAATAATTTTTGTGGGAAACTTGTGACAGGTTGCTCTGTCATAGTAGCAAGCTGACACAAAGCCTACTACAGTAAGTCTTTTTCTACTAGGAGTTGTGGCCCTTTCTTAGCCACTATTTCACTGGGACTAAACACCCCTGCTTGCAGGCCCCAGTTTTAAAGGTTCAGTTCTTTGCTTTTCACACGAACACCTTTGGAGGGAACTAAACAGCCCAGCTTGCTTGCCCCTCCATAAAATCTTTGATCTTTTAAATATTAATATAAAAGATCAAAAACCCCTTTTTTGCCCATATTTTTTGCCTTGCACCTTGTGTAGCTAGAAGGATATCAGTCCTTGGCATCACAGAGCGTGACAAAATGTGAGCTCTGTGACTGGTGGCTCAATGAATGTTGATGGATGATTTTCTCTGCTGGCTTGCCAGAGCTGACAATGTATTATAGATATTTGTTGGGTGTGTGCATTTGCAAAGTAAATGACAACTGCTTAGCTGTGGAATAATATCAGCAAGAGAAGGTAATACCATCCTGGTTGTTTGAGCTGAGAGGCAGTTATGCAATGTAGCATTGAGATGGGTCATTAAAGAAACAGTGGAAAAACAGTGGACATAGCAATGGGAAACCCCAAATGTTGTCCACTTCAATGTTTGGCCAAACGTTACAGTAGACAAAATCACTGCATCTTGTCAGGACATTATGACATCATATAATCATTTCATCTGAGAGGCAGCCAATGGCTCCAGCCTGCTGAGGTGTTGCTTTGGGTATGGAAGCACCTCTGTAACCACAGGAGGCGTCAGCCCCCCACTTGTCCACCTTGTTGTTTGGCCGAACTTTGTGGTGGAAAAGTTTGAAGCAGGTTGTGCAGACCTTATTCCACATTTTTGCGCATTTCATCCCATCTTATGACCCCCTGCATCCCCTCCCATGGTGCCATTTTTACTGGTGCAAATCTATCTCAGGGCCTTATGCTGCTGGTTGTCCTTTTTTCTTTTGGCAGCTATTTCAGAGGCTGGGTTTTGGGACTGTGCCTTGTGCTTCCATTTCTCAAGTACATCTTTCAACCAATATGCTTCTTCTCTTTTACTCAACATTTTGGATTTTTTGAATAAATAAATAAATTAAGGAATGCTGCAGACTGTTTTTTTGAACTCACATTTTTAAGAAGCATCAGTTTAAGAACACAGGAATAGAAAAAAAAGGTGAGATCACAGATTGATTTGATGATGATGATGATGAAATATATATTTTTTGCACTCTAGCAAGTCTCTTGTTTCAAAGGAATACAATAGGTGCATTATTGCGCAGACTTCAACCACCAACACTTATGCACCCAACATGATTTGTTTGGTTTTTTTGGTTAGTCAAGGAACAATTTCCTTCCTTTTCTCTTTTTGGAAACATGAAACAAAACTTTAGTAAGCACAATGTAAGGATGAGTATCCATCTGTCCTTCCACTTTGGAGACCAAAGAACCGGAGAAGTTATCATCATTCCTTCCAGTGTCAATGATCATGGGGAGTTTCTGAATAAAATCTAAGTGATGACCATTTTCAGAAAGCTCTCCAACCAACAGATTAGAAAATGGATGCTCATTTGTATTCAGCTCCTTGGCCGTTGTCACTTGAATTAATATCAGATCCAAGACAAGAATCATCCTCATCAATCTCTTGAGCAGATATGTTGGGTTGTGTTGAGTTGATGGAAAACAAGAGGTAGAATAGTAAATTGGTCAAGGTTTATTTGTGTTGAGACTTGGCATGAATGTGTCCTAAATTATGCATGTTCAAAAACCAGAGTCACTCCAAAAGTGCCATATCAATTTCATGACCTATAGTGGTTTGATTCTCAACCAGGAAATTTGACATCCTCCATTGACCATGTTAACCAATCAATGTTACCTGTTTTACCACATGCACTCAATCCTCAATTGTGCCATCATGTGTTTTCCTTGTCTTTCAGTGCGAGTCCCATCATCCCATGCCTCCCAAATAAGCTCATTGTTCCAGATGTGTTGTTTTGGAGCTGATGTTGATGGCATGTTTGATCAGCTTTATCGGCTTGGATATGTATGACTAATCCAATATTATGAGATTTAGAGTCCAGCCGGAGAAATGGAAGAACACTGCATCAAGCTTCCATCTCACCTCCAAGATGCTTTCCATCTTGGAATGAAAGTGACCTAAGACCAGATGATATGGAGGAATGCTTTGGTCCATTCTTAAAGAACCTCCCAAAGATGGGACCTGATTTGATCCCACTGCTGATCAAAAACATCAAATTCTTGTTTCCAGATTACCCACAGAAGCTTCATAATAACCTCATCATGGGAATCACATTGTATGGGAAACAGATTCCTAATGAGAGGTTTCTGTGTTCCTGGTGCTTGGATAAAGGTTAGATCCAGGTTGCCATTGAAGAATTTGCAATTGACCTGTTAGATTTTTTCATTGGTTAAAAATCCCAACAGTCTTCCATCTATTTTTTGCTTGGAAATTGAAGGGTCAGTCTTGATGGTTGTGTGTCTCTGATAGTTCTTTTTAGCTTACTCAGTTGTTGACCCGTCCAGTCAAGAAATCCAGCATCACTACTATTTCCTTCACCCACATCTGATAACAAGGCACCCAATTCAATCTTCCATAAGATTTCTCATATCATTTCTTGAGAGTAGCTCCACCTCTTGTTGATCCATCAAGCTGGATGTCATTCAGTAACACATTTGTATAGAACAATTTGGCAAATTTTGGATGCAACTAGATCAACCCAAACAACCAATTCAAACTTTCAGATCACACAAAATCTTTGAGCATTTCATATCTCCAAAGTTATTATGAACCAAATTGTGGTGTGAAGCACCCAAAGCCGCGGTAACACAGGTTACAACAACTCAGGCAAGTATGTCTAGCATCTGGCAAAGCTATCCTGAAAAATGTCCCAGGCATCAAATTGTCAACATCTCAATATGTGAAAAAGATGAAGGAGAGACCTTGGTAACACTTACATGAAACATTGCACAGTGTCTGTCATGACTCAGCATTTCCAATCAAACTGAACTACGCTCCTTAACCAAAAGGCTATGAAACTGGCTGAATGACCAGTTCATATTGGAAATTTGTAGTGTCATATACCACCGTATGTCAGTGTCCGGATTGGGATGTCTGATTCAAGGAGGATTTACGCTTCCCTTTGGTTTGAGTTGTCAAGCCATTCTTTTGTGCATTGTAATTGAAAATTGACAAACATGTTGCTAAGAGCAATTCAATGTACACAAATATGTGATTAAGTACATATGTATGCCTATGTATTTGCAAGAGGTGGCAAGGTTGAGCTGACCTAGATGGAGAACTCGTGTTGAGTTATGCAACTCAGGTTTTCTTTCTTTTCCTTTTTCTTCTATACTTCATCCATGTCACCTATGTTTCACATCTATGTCACACCTTGTATGTAGGCTACCTGAGGCAGCAGGCGTGGAAGGACCCTTTCACCATCCTTCCACGACCATCGAACACCGCCCCGCACCGTGCCTGCTGTTCTCAGGTAGGTTATCACTTTCATTTCTTTCTTTCTTTCTCTCTTGAGTTGTCTTTCCTTTTTTTCTCTCAGTCTGACATGAAATCCAACCATCCTTCCACGACCATCGAACACCGCCCCGCACCGTGCCTGCTGTTCTCAGCTTTCAGCCCGCTCTCACTCATCAGGTTATGAGCCCGTGCTAGCTCACAGCTACCGGCACGTTAAAAATATAGGTCTCTTGGTGTTTTTCAACTACTCACTCGTGTAAACGTAACCATCTCGACTACGTTTTCTGAAGGATCAATCACCGAAAATGGCAGACGCTGCCGCAAACCCGCCCACAGTCGACCTAATGACTGTTCCTAAACTTAACCACATTCGAATCATTCCCCTGACTGCGCCCGGTCCAGAATCGAACTACCTGGACTGGGTGTATGTACTCAAACTCCACCTCGATACTCACAACGTCGAATACGTGATCAAATCCATGAAACCCGAAAGAGCAGCTGCCAACTGGGATCGAGACAGTAAGGCAGTTTGTGCTCTTATCTCCCAGATTGTCGAGCCAGTCAATCTACGGTTCATTCGTCAACACGGATCCAACGCCCACAGCACGTGGGAAGCCCTCCGTGTCGCCCATCAGAACTTGACGGCCGGTGGTTGCATGTACTGGCTCCAGAAAGTCGTAAACGTGAAAATGGAGGACGACGATATTGACTCCCTTATTGACGATCTTGCTACCTCGGTAGAGAAACTTAATGCGCTTGTGCTACCGGAGAAGCCGCTAACGACAGACGACATTCACGCAGCGTCTCTTCTCAAAGCCCTCCCAAGTGACTGGATCAGCTGTGTCTCGTCCCTCATGAACGAGTCGGACGTATCAGCCGAAAAAATCGTACTGGCACTCAAGGCCGAATCTCTCCGGCAAAAAACACACTCAGCCGATCCACCGGCAACAGTCTCAACTGCCAAGGCAAAAGGGAAAGGTCCCACTTCTCATCGTTCGGGTGAAAATCGGTCAAAAGAGACTCGCCATTGTTACTTCTGCAACGTTGACGGCCACGACTTGAATAACTGCAAAAACACTCGCCGCGTTCTCTCAGAAGTCAAAGAGAGCCAGAAATCCCGCTCGGAGAAGAAACAACAGCCTCCACCTGCCAAACCTCAAGCTAAAGCCGGAAGGACGTCGGCCGCAACCCTTGGACAGTCCTCACATAAATACGACGATGATGACGAATCCAATTACTCTGGCTCCGAAGTCGAAGTGACAGCCGGAAACGTGGTTGCATCTCTTTCGGTCTCATCTACTGTTTCGCCAGGGGGGGATGCAAATATCGACTCTGGCTGTTCGGTGTCAATGACACCAGACAGCTCCTCCCTTACCAATCTCAAAACCGATTGCACTCCAGTTCGCTTAGCAGATCACTCAGTAGTCGAAGCTACTCACCGAGGCCTTGCCAACCTGCCTGTCGATGGCGGCAAATCAATCAAGACGCTGGTTGTTCCAGCTTTACACGAACCCCTTCTCTCTGTAGCCGGCCTCTGCAATGAAGGTCTCACGGTGGTGTTCACAAAATCGTCGTGCGATTTCTACCAGGACGGAGAAACGCGAATTGAAGGCAGCGTTGTTGGACGCGGATACCGTCGGGGGAACCTTTACTATCTTCCATCGGAGCCTGTGAGCTCCTCTTCTTCTCTCACTCTCACTCCCCCAGTCTTTGATAGATCCCTTCTCGGATTTCACAACCGATTCTCACACATCGGTCTAAAACCCTTGAAACTCCTCCTGAAAACACACCAAATCTCTCCCTCAGTAATGAACGAAATCGACATTCAGAGGTGCCCCACATGCGTACAGGCCAAGATGCCGCGAAAATCTTTCAAATCACGATCCTCGCACCGGTCCAGCACCCCGGGTCAGCTTATACACTCCGATGTTGGATCATACGAGGTAAAATCTTGCGAAGGATACTCTTATTTCATCACTTTTGTCGACGATTTTTCAAAGTTTCTTGCTGTATTCCCCATGAAATATAAGAGTGAATCGTTTTCCTGTTTCAAGCTGTTCCGTGCGTCCTTCGAAAAGAGTGGAGCCCATAAGATCCTGGCCCTCAGGTCTGATAATGGAGGAGAGTATGTGTCAAATGAATTCTCTTCCTATCTCTCCTCTGCGGGTATCCGACACGAACCAGGACCTCCGCACTCTCCAGAACTAAATGGAGTCGCCGAAAGGACAAATCGGACCATCAGCAACCTAATAAGATCATCAATAATCAGCGCACACTCACCAAAATCATTCTGGACTGACGCCCTTCGACACGCAATGTTCGCCCACAACTCATTTCTGTGCAACACACCCGCAGGATTCAAATCCCCCAACGAAATTCTCAACATTCCCTCAGTCGATCTATCATACATACACCCGTTTGGATGCCTTGTGTGGTACAAGGTCCCCGAAGCCAACCGACGGAAGCTAGATAAGAAAGGCCGAGCCTCATTTCTCCTCTCTTACCTGTCAGACGGGAATGGATATCGTCTATGGGACCTGGAGAAGCGCTCGGTGGTTAAATCAAGAGATGTAATTTTTCATGACACAATTTTTCCATATGGGGCCAAGCTGAACCCTTCACCTTCGCCTCTTCCAGTCAAAGTCTCTTGGCCAGCACCATCGGCCATGCCCTCATCTGAAAACACTCTCCCTGTTCCTCCCCAAGCGCCTCCATTTCCTCCCTTGACTCCTTCCCCTCCAGCTGTCTGCACGCCGGAACCTGAATCTCGACCAGTACCGCGTTCTCCCTTACCGGATGGCCCCCTGAATATTGAACTTCAACCGCGCTTTGATAGAAGACTCACAGCATCTATTCATGCCCCCGGAAATGCTCCTCGCAGGCCAAAATCAATATAGTCGGATTCGGATACACCACCCGCATCTCCCTCCACTGTATCGTCTGACATCTCCATCATCGCCCTTCCGCCTCTTCCCCCTTTCTCCCCTCCTAAACCCCCCTCCAACCCTCCCTCACCGCCGCCCCGCCGAAGGTCCACACGTGATCGTAAAGTTTCTCAACGATATGGTAACTGGGCGAAAAACGTCTCAACCGATTCCGATATCGATACGCCAAAGACCTGGAAACAGCTCCTCAAATCTCCGAATAAAAATCGATGGCTTAAGGCCGCTGACGAAGAGTTTGCGTCCCTCCTGGGGATGCAGACCTGGAAGCTTGTTCCGCGCCCAGCCAAACGAAAAATAATCAAGTCAAAATGGGTCTTCAAGGTCAAACGCCGACCCGACCGCAGCATACAAAAACTCAAGGCTTGCCTCGTCGCCATGGGTTATTCCCAGGTCCAAGGCCTGGATTACGACGAAGTCTTCTCGCCTACTCTTCGCCTCGAAACTCTCCGCCTCATCTTAAGCCTTCTAGCCAATTGCAGCTGGAAAGGTCGCCAAGTGGATTTCAAAACCGCTTTTCTAAACGGCCATCTGGACACCCCGGTCTACATGGAGCAGCCACCGGGATTCGAAGATCCGCTACATCCTGACTGGGTTTGCGAAGTCAGTCGCTCTCTGTACGGCCTGAAGCAATCCCCTCGCCAATGGAATCTGGAACTACACAAAGCTCTTCTCGAGATAGGGTGGTCCAACTCCACCTACGATCCAACCCTGTACTTTAAGCTATCCGCCGGAAAACTAGTTGGCGCCTTGACAACTCACGTCGATGACCTGGCAATTGTCGGTGAGCCGGAAGTTGTTGACTCCATCATCAAGGAAGTCGGCAAGCGCTTCAAAATTGGTGCCGACGAGGATCTCCACCACTTTCTCTCCCTCAAGATCACCCGCGACATCCCAAACAAGTTTGTTTTTCTAAATCAATCCCACTATATTTCCGAAATATGCGACCGTTTCCTTGACAGCAAGCCGATCCCGGTCGCCACCCCTACAGACTCCTCTTTCAAAAGTCTAGGCCGTTGTCTACCGTCAGATCCACCGTCTCCGGGACCCTACCCTCAGCTCATAGGATCCCTCCTCTGGGTGTCTCAATGCACCAGGCCTGACATTTCGTTTGCTGTGAACAGACTATCACAACACTTGCGCGACCCATCCTCGGCACACTGGCACGCCGGACTACGCGTGTTGAACTACCTGGCATCGACAAAAGACCTTAAACTACGCCTTGGAGGAAGCCTGACATGCTCGGGATACTCGGATTCGGACTGGGCCGAAGACCGCGACGACAGACGCTCCACCTCTGCCTACACTTACCGCATAGGTGCCGGTGCTATTTCCTGGAAGTCCCGAAAACAGGCAACAGTATCTCTGTCAAGCACCGAAGCCGAGTACAAGGCTCTATCGGATTCGTGCAAAGAGGCCATGTGGCTCCGACATCTTCTAACCGAGCTCCATCTCCGACCAGATACAGCTATCCCACTCCACGTCGACAACGAAGGTGCAGAAGCTCTTGCAAAGAATCCAGAGCATCATGCCCGCACCAAACACTGCAAGAAAAACTCGATCAACTGCCAGCAGTTGACATGTGGCATGCTCCAACAAAGCTGCCATGGTATCTCCACCCATTTACATATGCAGCTGTTTGGGCACAGTCACTGTGCAACATGCACAGTGACTGTGCATTGAAGCTTGGTTGATTCACCCTTTGAGAAAGGTTGGAGTAACACCGCCAGCTTCCTTAGAGTTTCCACATGTCAACTGCAGGCAGTTGAGCCAGTTTTTTTTTGCAGTGAAACATATCCACGCTAGGTACCACTTCATCCGAGAATGTGTACAAAACTCGGACTTCTCTCTGCTTCACGTGTCCACCAAAGAAATGCTAGCGGATATGCTCACCAAACCACTGCCCCGGGTCGCACTGGAACAACATCGAGAAATGTTTGGAATTGTCAAATAGTTCTTTCCTTTCCGTCTACTCTCAACCCTATAACTCTTCCTCTCTCTACTTTTTTTGTTTTACTTGTTTTTCCATGGTTTCAGCAAGGGGGGGTGTTGAGTTATGCAACTCAGGTTTTCTTTCTTTTCCTTTTTCTTCTATACTTCATCCATGTCACCTATGTTTCACATCTATGTCACACCTTGTATGTAGGCTACCTGAGGCAGCAGGCGTGGAAGGACCCTTTCACCATCCTTCCACGACCATCGAACACCGCCCCGCACCGTGCCTGCTGTTCTCAGGTAGGTTATCACTTTCATTTCTTTCTTTCTTTCTCTCTTGAGTTGTCTTTCCTTTTTTTCTCTCAGTCTGACATGAAATCCAACCATCCTTCCACAACCATCGAACACCGCCCCGCACCGTGCCTGCTGTTCTCAGCTTTCAGCCCGCTCTCGCTCATCAACTCGCGCCCTCAATTGAAATACATATACAATCAGCCAGTCAACCGCAGTGGCTTCTTCAGGCTGAGCAACCGAACCCGTACGCACCTCTCAGGCCAACCTTGTTGGTTGCTTGCAATATTCATAGCCAAGGTGTCCCCCACATCTCATCAGCCACCCTACCAAGCGCAAACCACACTGTCACAACCCATTTGGCTGCCGATATCAGTTGAGACATCCCTTTTTTTTCTCACCCATCCCAGCAATCAATCAATAGGCTGATTGAACAGTGAAGGTGCAACCCGATTGATTGATCATATGAACAATCAATTGGGTTGCACCTTCACCGTTCAATCAGCTGATTTATTGATTGCTGGGTATTGCAACCCTCATAGAAAACAAGATGCTAACAATCTGGTTGTTCCGGCCTCCTCTAGGTCAGCAAAGGCGCCCACTCCATTGAGCTACCCTGCCAGACTGAATAGTATCCACCAATGGCAAATATTGTCTAGCACAGGGAAATTTGATTGCACTGTAAGCTACCCTGCCCCTCTGCATTTATCTGGCCCCACCAACCAATCGATGGCTGGATTGTGTTATTGATTGATTGGTTGCTGGATTGTTATACCAATAAATCAATTGCTTGGTGGGGCTTCCATCTGGAAGTGGATGAAAAACAGCTGGTTGGTCCCTTCTCAACCACTCTCCTGCCCAGCCCACTCCCTCCCAAACACCTGCTACCAAGCATACTACACCAAAAAACAACACGCAAGTGCCCAGCCCTTTTGGAATTTAAGTCTACCTCCCCCTTCACTCCCTCTCTGCCCCAATCCAATCACCAATGGGGAATTTGCTTTGGCCCTGCGGTGTTTTATTTGTGATAACCTACACAGATAACACAACAATTGTTCATCTGTCCTTGTGACAGTGTAGGTCCCTGAAGCCTTTCCAAGCCCCTCTGTCACCAGCCGTATCGACCCTGTCCCCAAACATCACACTCTATTTTTGCAAGTTTCAAAAATTCCCCTTTTCCACTATGTCTTCCGAAGAACTTCAAGGCTGGGAAAAACTTGTGTGTTTCTTCCTAGAACAAACTGAATATGTAGCTCCAGTACAAAATAACGGAACTCACATGGGGGGGAACAATGTGGGCCTGCGGTTGGAGGAAGAGCTCAAAAAAAGAAGGTTTTGGGAGATATTGTTCTGTTGGACAACTAGCTGCTATGATCATGAGGTGTAGTTATAATGATAAGGACAAGGCTGCTGCGTACCGGGAGGCCAATGAATGGATTGCTTGACACCTTCAAGAACTAACTCCTTGGGCATTCAAAGAGTATTGTGACGCTCTGATCAATGGAAACCTCCCTTCACTGGCCCACATGGAGTATCCGACCCCTTACAACATGTTTTATTTCCCTTCATTTTTTACTTTTACAATGTAAAACTTCTTCAACAAATCCCACAACGACACCAACATCAACAACTGGACCCTATTTTTCTGGATTCCAATCTTCAACCCCCAAAACTCTGATGGGGATGATCCAATCTTAGCTGATGAAGGGTTTGATATGACTGGCGGCCAGTTTACTTTTTGTGATTTTCAGGTCTACATAGACTTGAGTGAGGTGGTAGGTGTAACAATGTGTGTCTTCAGATCCCCAAAGGAGATACATCAGAAGCTGAATGGTTTTTCCCCTTCCAACAAGTATACTTGGATTGCTTTCTCCTGTCAGATGTCTGAAAACATTTCTAATGCAGTTGTTGCTTACATCAATGACCAAACTACCATAGCAGGCCAGAAGGCACAAATTGATGATGCTAACAGACATATTTCAAATCAAAAAAAGAAATAGATTAAATGAACAACCTGTTGTCTTTTCCATGCCTACAACCATTGGTCTTCTCTTCATAGGTTATAGTTTCTCCACTGGTGCTATCCAAGCTCAATCATCTGGTTTCCCATTGATGCTTTTACCCTCTGCAAGTTATTTTTTTGTGAAGGCAGGTGACTTGTCTGGTGTATTTGCGTAGTGTTACACACACAACAGCTTCACTAAGCATGCGGCCCCCTACCAATGTCCACTACAATGTTTGGCCGAAGGTCAAGGTGGACAGGTCCAGCAAGCAATGCAGTCCACACTCCAAAGACCAAGCTCACCATCCCCCAACCAGACATTAACAAGTCTACCCGGTTGATTGTATGCCTCTAGTCCACTACTATGTTTGCAACAACTTTGGGGTAGATATATTGAGATGCTGAAGCACTATACAGTCCAAGGTCCAAGGTAACCCCAACCCCCGCCTCACAGTCATTGACAGGTATCACCCACGGCTCAAATGCATCCTGTCCACTGCCATATTCAGCCGACCATCATGGTGGACCGGTTCAGAACATTTTCCATATTTCACTCCAGGAGAACATTGACTCACCTTAATCCAGGGCCTACAACACATTCTGTCCACTTCTATGCTCTGGAAAATTGCAGGGTGGGGTAGTGGGAACAGTGCAACATATACCACATTTTGTGGGTCATGGTATTCCTCCCTAACCACAAATTGTGTGATAGATGTAAGCTGTGATTTAGCACCACATGTCCCCTCCAATGTTTGGCCGTATTTCAGGGTGGACAAGCTCAAAGCGGGCTATGCACACTACACCCCAAAGGGCACAACATTCCTTCTGCTCAAAAAAACAATGAAATCCGAGCCCCCTGGGTCAAGACCCCATCTGACCAAGTCACTGCATCCAAGTTGAGAACAAGTTACCCAGCTACCAACCCTACCTTGGTTCTACTGCCATTTACAGCAGCATGTGATCAGGACAACTGCTTACAGCGTAAAACATAAATACACACACTCTTGGATGCACATGCCACCCCCTGCAAAGTGCCAGCAGCCAGAACTATGCTGGATCTGACTGTCAATCTGACCATAGCATACTTATGCACTTGGTACCATGTCCACACCCGTTGATCCCACCTCATCTGCTTCACATCCCCCCAAATACAAACACAATGACAGCACCCCACAGGAAAAGCTGCATGCTTGTGTCAGCTCTGTGTCAGAGTTCAGTAATCTAAGAGTCAGTAGTTCGCCATCTAGCTGATGATGTTATAATCGGGTGCTGTGGTGATCTTGCTGCACACAAAATCATGCTCCAATACATGATATGAATATCAGATCTCACAGTACACCCACAATTTCCCTTTGATCTCCCCAACCACAAAGGCTGTCTCCCAATCATCCAGAGCCTCTCAAAACACATAAGAAAGCACCACTTTCTGCCATCACCCTCCATTTGTCCCACCATCTGTCTATTCACCACCGCTCCAACTCTTTCTCTTTCCAATTGCAATGCCTAATGACCCACCCCACAGTCCTCCACGTTCTGATACCTCTGTGTCAGATATGGAAACTGGATCTTCTTCTTCCACTCCACCTCCTAGTAAGAAGGCTTAACTCTAATTTCAGTGCCTAAAGTTGCTTGGTAAACCTGACCACTCCATCATTCTCCCAGCCCAACAGGATGTTGAACAGAATGTTCTGCCCAGACCAGCTTCCACCCCATCCTTTCAACAATTTATTCTGCAGAAGCACCCTTCAGCACCCCCCACCTCCCTCAATCCTGAGCAGTTGGTTCTGCCTACAGAAATTCAAGAAATCACTGCCAAGTAATTTGGAAATTCCATGGATGCTGCAACCCAAGTAGGCCACAATCATAATGTTCTATATTGCATTACAAAGTCTCAATTGATATGTTTGAAAAACACTCCCACCACAAGAATGGGAAGAAACAGGTATTCTTAGTGATGAAGAAGAAATCAAAATATCGGATTCAACAAACCAGTCCATTTCCACTTCTAACTTGGTGTACCACCCACGCCCACATGTGACCCGTAAACGCAAAAAAACAAACCCATTTGCCAAGGCAGTTAATCATCTCACCCCAGCTCAAACCAAAAAAAGCCACACTGCACTTCTGAACCCCACCATGGGCAGCTCGGTCAATAGCCCTCAAATCAACAATTCTTCATCCCATTTGGTTGATCACCCACAGCCACCCACGGAGAATTCCAGTTCCAAAAACTCAATCAACACCCCCATTAACCCGCTTCCCAATATGTTATCCCCAGTTGCCTGTCCCCTTGATCCATCTCATCATGCCAACACATCACCCCATCCTCCAACCCAGGCAGCCTCAACACCTGTATGCCGTTTTGCCACACCAGATCATCCAGTCAACCCTCCCACTCCCACTAGAGAAGTGGATGACACCACATCAGTTCAAACCAAGCCACCTCCTCTGTTCACCCCTACCAGTCCTGGACCTAGTGCTCCAACCCCAACTCCCAGGCGAACACGCTCCACAACCTCAGACACCCCCCCTGTGAATGAGCGCCCAACTACTTTGACTGCAGCCCCTGAAAACATTCTGCTCACAATCCTCAGGTCTGATACTGTACGTAGGCAGGTGGTCAGCATTCACCAAGATTTCAGCGGCTCCAAACCCTCCTGGGCCAAATATCAGTCCACTTGGAAGTCACTTTCCCCCTTGTTGCAGAATTGTGCCCGTGCAATTCAAGCTCACCAACCATCTCCCCCACCTCTAACTTTCCATTTGCAACGTACGGCCTGCTCCCACAACATCTGGATCAAATCTATCACCTCCCAGCCCTAGGTGAGTTTATTTCTTCCAGCTCTGGTCCTAGAAAAATTTCACTTACAATGTGTCTCCTATCAGCCAAACAGTTCTTATTACCTTCTCACCACAAGCAATGGTATTGCCCAGATGTGATTGACTTCCCTAGGCTGACCAGTTTTGAAGACAAGGACAACAACGTCCGGC
This sequence comes from Puccinia hordei, assembly GCA_007896445.1. Classification (NCBI taxonomy): domain Eukaryota; kingdom Fungi; phylum Basidiomycota; class Pucciniomycetes; order Pucciniales; family Pucciniaceae; genus Puccinia; species Puccinia hordei. The sequence continues at coordinate 166,304 of RDRW01000397.1, read as the reverse complement.
CCGGGTCTTTCATCCCAACAGTTACCAAAACTCAACATCCAGAATCAACGCTAGTGCGGGGACTCTTTTGCCTCCTTCACCCCTCCCCACAGTGGCAGAACAAATGGGCAAGGATTGTTGCAGCTTCTATAGAAATGATGGCTGAAGACCTCTTCAAACCACCACCATTCATCTCCAACCCAGACAATGATCAAGTAAATCAAGGAGTGGAAGCTCTTTTCTATCTCAATCCTCTGAAGAATTCATCCTCCACCTTTGACCCACCCCTTAGTGGTGATGATCCTTCCACACAACCCACCTTGCGTTTGCACTCCGTGGACCTTCTGCATGATTTTTGAAATGTCATTATTGATGTGTTGATGGCTTATATCATCTTTCAAACTCACTACCTCAGCAAGGATCCTTTGACAGCTGCTCAAAAGAAGGCAAACAACCGAGCCAATCAGATATCCTCAATTACTCACACAACCGCCCCAATACAGAAACCTCCTTCAGACTTGATTAGCCTGCCTGCAGATGCCCATCAACAACTCCAAGTGTATCAAGGCAAGCAACATTTTCAGCCACTCATATACTTTGTCCTTGCAGGAGTCTGGGGGCTGGTCATTACATCAAGGGACCAACGTATTACCAGCATCTCTTCATGCATGTCTTTCATCCAAGCAATTTCAATAATAAGACAGCACTCAGACACACAACACATGCCTGAAGAACCAATCTGGAAAAATATTACCCAATATCTTGTCCAGATTTTTCTCCCTGTCTTCAACTCTCCAGACAAGATCTGCCCCCTCAACCAAGTGAAAGTGCCAACTTGTTTTGAGCTTGCAGAGGCCCTCACAAATGATTTCCTCAATAAATGGAAGGCCTGGAATCCTACATCCCCCTTTCTTCTCCCACATGCCCCTAAGCAAATTAAAGATACCTAAATCTACGGCATGTATTACACACATTGTTCCCTTGCAGAATAGTCCCTTGGACTTTCACATACCTCTCATTTCTGCATCATTTTGTTATTTCTCCTCTCCTCTTACTCACTGCCATTAATAGAGAAATGTCATGTATAACTCTTTTTAAACTCATATGCCAGTTTGCCTTTTGGGTTCACTTCAGCACAAAATGCAACTACTATGCCAGGGACACATCTTGCTGGAGTTTTGTCACCTGTTGACTGGGCCACAGATCCTCTACCATTTAACATCTCAGTTGGACAATTTTCACTACTCATCTCACTCCTCCAGGGGCCAAATTCTCCAATAACCACACCATTCATCAAAGAACCAAGTTTGACACTGATATATTTCCCAGTCCCACCAATCAAGCCTTGTTAATTTCAAGTGTCAGCTATTGTGATGCATCTGGGGAATCAATCCAATGTAATATAGTGGATTAAACTCCGCCATTTGTTGTATGTGTTGGGTATATTGAAGTTGTTGATAAGGACATGAATCTGGCCAGTATTTTCCTGCCCCAACACCAATACAATTGGCACTGCTTTTGAGCAGGTGATTTTCAAGTGTGCTTACATAGAATTTCCCAGTCTAAGTCTGGTCACATCAAGCTCACAGCAACCCACGCCCAAGCCCACAAGACATTTCAAAACCTACAACCAGGGGATTCAATTAAGTTTGGAGGTGTGGCGAGGCAAGCAGTGGACTCTGCTACTGGATTACTTTCATTGGGTTTATGTAGTCTGGGCAGTTCACATAGCAGTCTCCAACATCTAACAGGGTGTGTTGCTTGCAGGTTGAATGGGCTTCCAAGCTGCGCAAATTCAAAAAGACTCCCTATGGCTTGAGGCACTGTCAAAAAACCCGCTTTAAACTTAAGGTCAAGGATTGGAAGTCGTCTGCCAAAAAAAGAACAAAAAATAGGAAGAAGGCTCACCAGAAAAATTTCTAGCATTTTAGTGCTGTGGAATTTGTAGCTGGAAAAATGATGCTTGTTCTCCTCCACTTGTATTCCCCCCATTGTCCCTCCTTATCCTCTCCCTACTCCATTGACCATCTGTTCCAGCCCTTGTTTGCATGATTCTTAACCAGATAATGCTATAGTCTTGGGTGGTCTGTAGCCCATGAATATTTCCAACTACTGAAATTTCAGGAAATAGGCTGACATTTTGTTTGTCCTATCTGAATCACAATTATTTGCAATTAAAGCTTCCCTACCCAAGGGGCATAGGGGTAATGATAAATAACAGTGAGAGTTGTGTGTTGCAAGCTAGGCCAAAGATAGACAAAGTCCACTGGGCCAATCCTGCAGCTCACTTGGCCAACCATAAAGTCAGCTTTGAACACTCTAAACCGTGCTTTGCACTCTGTCTGTTTTGGTTAATTCTTCCTGTATCTGGAGTGGAAATGTTCACAAGACAGTCAGAATGATGTGATTGTAATGATAGAAGATATTTGTTATGCATACTTACATGTTTTGACACATATGATTGCTTGTCATACACACTCTTATGCAAGCCCCTACACCACCAGCACAACTTTTGTGCTACCTGAACCTGCAATTAACAGTTCAAAATCCAATTTAATCTTTGTCTGCACTATGTGTAATAGAAATTCACTACACACTTTTGAGCACTACACAAGTAGTGGAACTCAAGCTCATAAGCTCAGCACTCTCCCATGCTTCCACAAAAAGGTTGTGTTTTTGTTGGTCCAACATTTTTAGCAGACAACTAGAGGGCCCTAGTATGCAGTTATAGGTATTTCATATGCACTAATACTGTCAGCCTCTGTGATGCCAAGGAGTAACCCTTCTAGCTACACAAGGTGCAAAATAAAAGATAAAGAGCAATATAAAGCTCTGGGAGGATTTATAAGAGGTAATACCAATAAGGATATGAGGTATGAGCGGTAAAAAATGATTAATTATATTAAATAAATTTAATATAAAAAATATGAGGGGCCTGATAAATCAGGGGTGTTTAATCCCTCAAAGGTATCTTGCAAGCAGAGGATTTAGGTACCTGAACACACTGGGGCCTGTAAACAGGGGTGTTTTAAATCCCAGATAAAAGATGGGGGAGAATCTCAAGAGAAAGGTTTATCTACTTACTAGTAATAAATTACCTTTACAGACTTGAGGTTCTTCCAGGGGGAAATTGGGCAGTTGGAAGCGCTTGGAAAGGTTGTTGGAAGAGCTGGGTGGACACTGGGCAATTTCAGGGGAGTAAGAAGGGGCTAAGAGACAGATACTAGGACCTTACCAGACAGAATAACAATTGTAAAGCTATGTAAGTGGGTAAAGGTTGTAGTATATATGTTAAAGCATGATGAGGCAAAATACAGGGGGAACAAGGGCTCCTTAAATGCCTTTCTGGAGCCCTGATGGCGAAACACAGGATGTATTTTTGGCTATGGGAACATTTAAAAGGAAGGGGTTAAGATTTAATACAAATGTATGTAGTTGTTTAATCAAATTTCCATATGTACAGGCTGTCTACTATGGGTACAGCCTGTCTAAGCTCTTTTGCTGGCATCTTGAGGCGCTTCTGAACCTCTGACAAGGTTTGTTAGATGTGTTGATCAAAGGTTTTAATTACATGTCAAAATGTATTGATTAAATATCACATGTACCTGTTGATCACATTTGTCAGAGTTTAATTTGTTTTGTATTGTGTACAATGTGAGATACATGTATTTGTTTGTTCTGTGGGCGCTTCAAGAGCTTCTTGTTTGATCCCTGTCATGCAGGCTCTTTGGGAATGCATGACTGCAGAGATCTGTCAATCAATAATTTCCCACTAAGGATGTAGTATATTTATTTTGAACAGTTGTTCAATTATTATTTTCAGAAGTTTCTCATGTTATTTCCTTCCTCTTTTTTGTGGTCTTTTTCCCTCTGAATCATCCTTAGTGTACCTAGTATGTAATTGAATAAATAAATATATACTATAGTATATTACTAGTATTATATACTTATATTATTAATGTTATATGTATTTATTTTATTATGTTTTTATTTAAATACATTGTTATTTTGTGGTTTTGTATATGTATTTATGGTTTTTATTCTGTATTTTAATGTATAATAATTATTTCAGCGCTTTAGTGGTAATATTCTTTCAAGTTGTTTTACTACTAGAAGTTTTAAGTTATCTGGGGTACTTTGGCTGAAGTACCCTAGGTTATTTTACACGCTCTTTAAGATTATGAAATAATATTTCCACTTATCTTATCATTTATTAACATATTCATTGTTTTATACTTATTACTGTATTTATCTACTTATTATTAATTTACTATGTAATAATGTATTTATTATTTACATATTGCTTTTTTATGTTGCTTTATCTTATTATTATTCATTTATTACCTTTTATTAAATGAGTAATACTATATTTTTTATTTTATGTTTATTTTTGTTCTAGTCAGGTTGTCTCTGAGCTAGTAGCAAGCTGACATTCCCTACCTTCAAGATAAGTCTCTCTGAAAAAAAAATTCACAGGTATTTTCACAAAAAACTAGGAGAATATTCATGAGGATCTTTTGGATACTCTATAGTTCCTGAGGTGAATAGCTCCATCAGGGATATTATTTTCTGGTAACCATTCATATTTATCTGCTGATTGTTCTTTTACCTAACCAGATATGGTTTTGTGTCTTTCCCTTCTATCTTCAAATATTTTATGTAATTGTAACTTTCCAGAAGGTGGTATATCCATCAGTGGGACATGTTGTAGGGTAATTGGTTCTTCTTCATTTCTTGTAGAGTATGGTTTAATCAGGCTAATAGGGAAAACAGGGTGTTTTCTTGATAATTTCTTCTTTCAGTATCACTCCTACTGCATTTTTACAATGTAGGTGCTTATTAGCAAAAAAATCTGTTTCCTTATGAGCTTTATCCCATCTACTTTTTATAATCTACTGCTTCTTTCATTGGCATTATCATGTGTGACATATAATCATGTCTTTAAACCTAGCAGCTGTGGGATGTGCGTGACTTAATTTAAAGTTAACTTGATCTTTGGGTTCTCTAGGGATCCATCAACTTTCTAACATATAAGTTACTTCTATTGTGGAAGAGCGTTTACTACTATTGTATGCTATTTCCAGAGCTGGTAATAGGTTGACCCAGTAGCTATCATAATTCTTTTAGCCCAAAGTTTCCTGAGAATATCTTTTACTTTCCAGATCATTTCTTCAGATTGTCCATCTGTTTGAGGGTGATTTGCTTTTTTGATAACCCTAGCTTGGTTCCTAAAATATCATGTAGGTTACGCCAAAATTCTGAAGTGAACTTGGGGTCTCTACCACTTATTATAATTTTTTGTGATTCCTAAATCAGACTTCATCCTGTTCCAGGAAAGCATGGCTACATCCATTGCTCTATCATCCTTATGATTTGGTATAAACTTTGGAATATATATAATCTACTACACATAGTACAGAGTTGTAAGAATAGGTAGACCTGTCACAACATCCATGTTTACAATTTCCTACCTGGATGTAGGTTCTTAAATTTTCTGTAGCAAGCCACAACTCTTACCTGTTTTTCAGCTAGACTTCTGCCAAGTCACAAAGATTTGTTTATATATATGTATATTCTGTGGTTTTTTTGTTTTTCAATCAACCCAGCAAGCTGTTTTTTTTTTTTTTTTTTTTATCATTCATATTGTTATTTCTTTTTGAAAAATTTCCTGATCCTATAACACACCCAGAAGCATGAATTTTCCTTGAGCATATGGTTTTAAGGGAATTTGGCTCTTGTGAAGCAGTGAGGGTATGAGGACATCTTTAATTGAGACAAAAAAACATTCTTTCATAACAAGCGATCCTTCTACAATTAATTCTTGTAACAAGAGGCTCTCAGTTAAGAATTCACAATGTGAAATATAGGTTCAGGCCCTGATGATCATTTCACCTTAGTTTTGCAACAAGACTGAATCTAATCAGTTGATCAAGCTTTTTTTGATAAGTTTTAATGATAATTATGATAAATACATGCACATGCATGTAATAATTGTACCATTAGATAACTAGAGGAGTTATAATGAAAGAATTAAATACCAGTATCTTCCACCCACTTGGTTTGTTTCAAATAATGTAAAATTTGCTTTGTGATGGGCACTTCCTTCCTATAAAAGAGGTTTGATTGTAAATGAATTTGTTTTCATTTTCATTTTCATTTTTGTTCTTATTTTATTATTGTGTTCTTTTATTTTCATTTTATCAGCTCTGCATTTTATCATGTGATTAATTAATTTTAGATTGAGGAGGATTCATACTGAGACATTGGTGTCATTGGAATTTGTCTGATAAAAAAGGTAGATAAAAGTTGTACTATTGGGTTCGACCTAATTTTCTGCTCTGATATAATTAAACTCAGTAGCAAAGTGAGAATTTGTAGACCAGTTATAACATGTAAACAATCAACAAATGTGTTACTGGATTTGTCCAAACAACAAGAAAGAGATGAGGAAAATACCGGGGATTGAGACATTTCTATAACACTGCAGTTTTATAGAGTGTAGTGGAAGAGTCAGTCGGAAAGGCTCAATTTTTCAGAAACAACTCTCGGGGAAGGTTCTATCAATACCTATGATCGAGGTGAAGAGAGCTGTCTGCTCGGATTTTTGATTGCTTGAAAATCGAGGGCAGTACAGCCAATGCAAGTATGGGATAAGTGCTTCAAAAAGGGTTACAGAGGAGAGTTAACTATTACAATCGCGATTGCACAATGGGAATGGCTTATTTAGGTAGGCTTTTTCAAGTTTAACAACTGTCTGATCTTTTCTGTAGCTGTTCCAATCACAAAAACATAGTTTCTAACATGTTCGCTTGGACTGTCAAGAATATCTGGTAAGCACTCGATCTAGCCTGGGTGTCTTTTGGTTGGAACGGTGTAAAGTCCCATTTCTACTGATTCTCATTTGAGGAATCAGCATTGCGTTTTCTTTTTACACAGGAAGAAATGCAGTCTGATAACCAATGTACATAAGAGGAGATCGCTTGGACAGTATCTCAAGATTGCCTTTTGGTTTTGAAGTGTTCCTTTGATTGTTTTAAGGCTAACTCAAGCCTGAATGCAAACAAAACATGAGAGTTTGAAACGACTTCGGATTTATTTTATTTTATTAAGTCTAGTTAATGTCTTCAATAATTTGAAGATAATCCGAAGAGACTACACAGATAATGATAATAAGAGGTACAGCCGATGGGTCGATCACCCTGACCTACAGACACTCGCGTTTGTGCATCTAAGGCGCTCTTATGACAAAGGACTCTGCTAGCAATAAGGAATTTCATTTCCCTTCTCTATCAACAATGACCCAAGGACCTTGAAGCGAATTAGATATTGGTGGTGGAACGGACAAAAGTTTGTTGGAAAACCAACCGACCATTTTTCTGTTTACGTTTTACTGTAGTATAAACTTTTTCTCCTCAATGTAAATAAGCACCTTTGATCTCGCTCTGAGACTTAGGTCAACTCCAGAATAGAAGGTTGGATTTTTATCAACATGATGAACTATGAGGCTACATTGTTGGAACTGCCTCCGATGGGAGTTATCCCTTCTATACAATGCTCACCCGGTTAGTCTCAATGTACCGCATCTCAATTCAAATGCAGGTGCAGTGTAATACCAATAGAGCATAGCGACAAACTGATTTGAATGTTGCTTGATGTACTCCACAAAAAAAACGGGCAGCTGATCGGAGTGAGCCGGTCGGAGAACACTCTGTACAACAACACAATGCATGCTGTAGTGGATGTCCGTCAAGCAAAAAGACATCACTTATGGGTGAGACTTCACCAAACCCTGAATCAGGTGTTAGGCTATAACTAATCAAAATGGTTGATTGTAAGTTGTCATCTATAAAACCATGATGTCATATAAGGCTTGCATATCCGATGTTTTTTGTCTTCTGACGATTGATCTATCTGACTCGGTGCCTAATTTCCATGGATCATGCCAACGTCCAATGAATATGTAGCTGTTGATGTATTTCATAGCGGGCAGGGTGCTCAAGGTCTTCTGATCCGACCTAGTAAACAGGAGCTCGAGAATACCTTTGGATCATCCAAAGTTTGTCACAGGGACCCTTTTGAAATCCTTGGCACGAACTAATGAGATCTGTTTTCTGACTCGCTGGATGATGAGGTTGTCACCATCGTCTTCGAGAAGGGTTGCATTGAAGGTAGTGATGGCCACCCCCTCAAGTTTGCATCAAAGAATGACTCTTGCGGTGGAAACACTGGGGCAAGTTTGGCTGGTGCATCTGGTCATGGCGGCCGATAGAAAATCAATCTATCGTCATCCCAATCTCAACTCTTTTTGAATCATTGTAGTTGCTCATCTGTTCTTTGAACCGATTATCCATTACTCTGCCGACTACCTTCCTGCGAGCGGCAACGCTACGAAATGGAATTATTTCCAGTGTGGCATGCTTGTATGAACTGAGGCTTTTTGTGGTGAACTGGTAGGATTTTCGACCATACAAGTGCAGAGTTTTATCGTGGACTGCATGAGTCAAGCGAAATCAAAAATCACTTATAAGTGAAACTACACCAAACCCTGAATCAGGTGTTAGGCTGACTGACAAACGGACGCTAGCCTAGAACAGGACCTCAATCATCATGAAGGAGAGATCTCGGAGACGAGCTCACATCAGTCACTCATGAAGGAGTAAGCTCTGATTTTCATATTGATCTCTGGTAACAATGTGTTTTTATTATTTATGTTATTTGCTTCGAGAGTTTTTAATACTAGGGTGAAGATTTCTTTTGGTATGATGAGATAAATTTGTAGAAGTAGTAAATTTTATTGGATTCTTTATAACATGTGTTTATATGTATATGTATTCTGAATTTCGAAAAAATTGATGTTTGTTAGTTACAATTGATTACAATTTGTATGTTTTAAGCGCAATTTGTTGGAAAACAGATCCTTTGTGTTAGTTTTTAGTTTGGTTTCTTTCATTTTTAGAGATGATAAAAGAATTTAAGATATTTTGTTTATATGTATGATTTTTTTTAAAAAAAAGCGGGTTTTTTATTTCAGAAATAAATTTAAGAAATTTCCCGGCCAGACCCCCAATTGTCAGCCTCTGTGATGCCAAGGAGTAACCCTTCTAGCTACACAAGGTGCAAAATAAAAGATAAAGAGCAATATAAAGCTCTGGGAGGATTTATAAGAGGTAATACCAATAAGGATATGAGGTATGAGCGGTAAAAAATGATTAATTATATTAAATAAATTTAATATAAAAAATATGAGGGGCCTGATAAATCAGGGGTGTTTAATCCCTCAAAGGTATCTTGCAAGCAGAGGATTTAGGTACCTGAACACACTGGGGCCTGTAAACAGGGGTGTTTTAAATCCCAGATAAAAGATGGGGGGAGAATCTCAAGAGAAAGGTTTATCTACTTACTAGTAATAAATTACCTTTACAGACTTGAGGTTCTTCCAGGGGGAAATTGGGCAGTTGGAAGCGCTTGGAAAGGTTGTTGGAAGAGCTGGGTGGACACTGGGCAATTTCAGGGGAGTAAGAAGGGGCTAAGAGACAGATACTAGGACCTTACCAGACAGAATAACAATTGTAAAGCTATGTAAGTGGGTAAAGGTTGTAGTATATATGTTAAAGCATGATGAGGCAAAATACAGGGGGAACAAGGGCTCCTTAAATGCCTTTCTGGAGCCCTGATGGCGAAACACAGGATGTATTTTTGGCTATGGGAACATTTAAAAGGAAGGGGTTAAGATTTAATACAAATGTATGTAGTTGTTTAATCAAATTTCCATATGTACAGGCTGTCTACTATGGGTACAGCCTGTCTAAGCTCTTTTGCTGGCATCTTGAGGCGCTTCTGAACCTCTGACAAGGTTTGTTAGATGTGTTGATCAAAGGTTTTAATTACATGTCAAAATGTATTGATTAAATATCACATGTACCTGTTGATCACATTTGTCAGAGTTTAATTTGTTTTGTATTGTGTACAATGTGAGATACATGTATTTGTTTGTTCTGTGGGCGCTTCAAGAGCTTCTTGTTTGATCCCTGTCATGCAGGCTCTTTGGGAATGCATGACTGCAGAGATCTGTCAATCAATAATTTCCCACTAAGGATGTAGTATATTTATTTTGAACAGTTGTTCAATTATTATTTTCAGAAGTTTCTCATGTTATTTCCTTCCTCTTTTTGTGGTCTTTTCCCTCTGAATCATCCTTAGTGTACCTAGTATGTAATTGAATAAATAAATATATACTATAGTATATTACTAGTATTATATACTTATATTATTAATGTTATATGTATTTATTTTATTATGTTTTTATTTAAATACATTGTTATTTTGTGGTTTTGTATATGTATTTATGGTTTTTATTCTGTATTTTAATGTATAATAATTATTTCAGCGCTTTAGTGGTAATATTCTTTCAAGTTGTTTTACTACTAGAAGTTTTAAGTTATCTGGGGTACTTTGGCTGAAGTACCCTAGGTTATTTTACACGCTCTTTAAGATTATGAAATAATATTTCCACTTATCTTATCATTTATTAACATATTCATTGTTTTATACTTATTACTGTATTTATCTACTTATTATTAATTTACTATGTAATAATGTATTTATTATTTACATATTGCTTTTTTATGTTGCTTTATCTTATTATTATTCATTTATTACCTTTTATTAAATGAGTAATACTATATTTTTTATTTTATGTTTATTTTTGTTCTAGTCAGGTTGTCTCTGAGCTAGTAGCAAGCTGACATCAACCAGCTTTATAGCCTGTTATATAGTCAGTTTTTGCTTGTTGTATACCTGAAGTTCATTCAACAACCCTTTCACCTTTCTCAGCACTCAACAACCACCTGTTACTCAACCTTGTGAGCGCTTCTGGACCACCTAAAACTCCCTGACAAGCCCCTGACAGGAAATAGAAGCAGTAAGTCTATTTCCTCCATTCCTTCAGCAGTTATTGTCTAGGTGTACTCCTTGTTCAAAGGACTAGACTTTCAGGTACCCAAAATAACCCCTGTTAACTCAGGTCATGAATATTTTAGAGGGCACGGTAAATACCCCTGTAACTCAGGCCCCTCTGTTAATAAAAACTTTATAGTTTTTTACATCTTTTCACCTTTTTTACCCACCTGTCACTGCACAACCTGCAGCTGTTTTTACCTTGCACCCTGTGTAGCTGGAAGAATCCAGTTCTTGGCATCACAGAGGCTGACAATTGGGGGTCTGGCCGGGAAATTTCTATCTTTTATTGACAAAAATCCTGGTTCTTTAATTTTTTCTACTAAGAAAATTCAAACCACAAAAAAAAGGATTTTTTCTCTTTAGAAAAACTCAAAAGAATATACAAAAATATTCTTCACTAACTCCTTTACTTCAATCTGATTTTTGTTTTACCAAAATCTCAAAAATTCATATCTTTTTAAACACAACAAAAAAAGCCCAATTTTTTCGAAAATTACTTCTTTCCCAAAAAATAAAAGAACCTATCAAAAAGTCTTTTTACTCATAACTTCCATTTTTTTACCTCCTTTTTCTGAAAAAGAGTTTTTACAAAAATCTTGAAAAAAACCACTCGAGAAAATATTAATTTTCACCTTTTTTCCTTTTTTCCCTAGTGAAACTTGAGGCAATGGCAAAGCTAATTGAATATTACCTTAATCTTCTCAGAAATCTTAAAGAAGAAAGATTGCTTTTACAAAATCAGACACGTGGGATCTTCTTAGTGATCAAGAAAAACAAGAATGAGCTCTCCACCGGATTAAGATTGCCAAAGAGCAACAAATAACCAATTTACTGCTCCTGAACGCATTGAAACGCAAAAACAAAGCAAAGAGGTCAAAGGTCTTAGAACTGATAAGAAAAGCAAAGTTTGCAAACAGTGAGACAGTAGCATACCTTGATAGTCTAAGAGACCCTGACGAGCATGGTCCTTTGAATTTTTTTTCCAGTGTCTGCCACTTTGGAAGCATCCCCTGTCACCCCTACCACGGAAACCAACTGACCCAGTCCAAGTCTGAGTCAGTTGGTTATTTTTTTCCTGTCTTTTTTTCACATTACAAGTACATACTAATATACTTTGTTTGTTTTTTTAAAAAAAAACCAAGGTAAAGGTGAGCCCTTGCTCATATTAAAGCTGTGAGAAGACTTGCAAAAATTATGGCAGCCTGTTGTTGAGACCTCAGTAGTCTCAAAAACCCTAAAGCGCACGGTGTGGAACTCCTAAAGGATCAGGAAAGAGCTTGAAGGGGAAATAGACAACAAATCTAGTAAGTAGAAGATGTTGAAGCTACAGGTGCTGATGAGGCTGCCCTTCTTGACTAAAGCTGAGGGGAAAGGGTTTCACTAAGAAAAAGAAAGAAAGAGGTGTGGCTATATTTCTACTAATCCTTAGACTGCTGTTACTAATGGGAACTTAGGTTGTTTTAATCAATCTGAGGCAGGGACCTTTGAGGAGTGAGAAAAGCACTGAGAAAGAGTAAAAGGGTATATGTTATAATTGTTATTGGTGTAAAGGTTGATGCAAAAGTAAATGTAAAAGGGTTAAAGGTAAAGGTTTAAAGGTAAAGGTAAATGTAAACTGTACTTTGGTCAAAGGGGGGGGTGCATGATTTATCCCTAGAACTAAGGGGAGTTCTACTTATACAAAAGGGCACAAGATGGCTAATCCTGGCAGTAAAGAGAAAGGGGAAATGTGTTCAGAGGTATACAACCAAAAGAGAGTAGTGATAGTGTAAGAAAGATGAGCCAATGTAGCTAGTAACTATGTATATAAGGAATGTAATGTGACTAGTAACCAAAGAGGATGATAAAGGCAGAAGATGTAACTATGTAATATAAATGACTGTGCTGTACAACTTAATACCAAAGAAGATATAAACTAAAGAAAAGTATGTAATGTCTGTGTTTTATTTATGTACTGTATATTTATAATTCAATACCTTGTATAATATCCTATGGGGTTGTAGTATTGGTAAAGTTATGTAATTATAAGTGGTAATATTCTAAAAATGCCAATAACTTCTGAACCAAAGGGAAATCAGGGGTACTTTGAGTGAGTGACTAGGGGTAGTTTTGTATGTAGAATCTGAATATGTAATAATAATGAAGTATATGTAAGAGGAAATGTAAGTTGTTGATGATTGTATGTGAAAAGGTATGGATTACCACATCCTCCCCCAACTAAGCTGTCTGTCCCCAGGCAGGGAAAAAAGAGGAACCTGATTCAGAGTAATAATGATGATGGAAAAGAAGGGAATTTTTAGGGAGAAAAACTGAGAGTGGGGGTATGTAGGGGAAGGAAAAGTCCATAGCCAAAGAAGGAAGTCTGTATCCAAGCCAAGGAGGTCCAGTCCAAATAAAAGAGGTGCTGCCACAAAAGGATGTCTGTATCCAAAATAAGAGTCCACTAGTTTTTCCCAGAGAGAAGTCCAGAGAGTAAGGGGGAAAAAGTGAAAAGTCCAAAGCCAAAGAGGGAAGTCCAGATCCATCCAAGGTGGCCAATTCCTAGGTCCACATACTGAAGAAGGAAGTCTTGATCCAAATCCAGAGGCCTAGTGTACATATATTACTGAATCCTGAGTATAGTTGTCCAAAATATCCAGAAAAGCCAATATTCAACATAATCCAAGAGCTCCTAAAGAATAAATCCATCCAAAAAAAACATGCTAGAATGATCCAGGGTTCAATAAAGTCCAAGGTCCAGTGGCCTCCTAGAATTATATTACATTCCAACTCAGAATGAATCCAGGGTCCAATAAAGTCCAAAGTCCAAGGCTCCTAAAAATAAATTCCATTCTAAACAACATGCAGGAGAGATCCAGGGTTTAGTCCAAGTTTCTGCTGTCCAAAGGTCCAAGTCAAGGTCCAGGTAATCCTCATAGAGCCACCATCCAAGTGAGTCTGTTATTCCTTTATCCAAGTCCAGTGCTTTCTAATCCAGAGTTTGTATCCTATAACTGTAAGATGTAATATATGTAATAATATAAAATGATGTAAAGGGTAATTTAATAAGGATTGGAGGTAATATGGTAATAGAGTAAAAGGTAATGGTGATATGGTAATGGTTTAAATGTAATGGGGTAGTTGTTGATGTGGGAAAAGAGGTAGTGGTAATATGGAGATGGATTAAAAAGTTAATGGTAATGGTTTAAATGTTATGGGGTAGTTGTTGATGTGAGAAGAGAGGTAGTGGTGATATGGAAATTGAGTGAGGACTAAAGGAGTAATGAAAGATAAGGGGTAAGGGTAAGGTAGAAGAAGAGGTAGTGGTAATATGGAAATAGAGTGAGGAGCAATAGTAATAATAAGAAGGTAATTTAGAAAAAAAAGGGTGGTGGTAATATGGGAAGAGAGGAAAGGGTAAGGATAATGGCAAGAAGGAAGGGAGGTGATGATGATGTGGTAGAGGGTAATGTAGTATTTCTATGTATGATAAAAGAAAGAGTAAAATGGTCATGGGTGGTAATTCAAGATAAGAAGGGTGAATGTATATGAGTATCCTATAATATGTAATGATTTTAAAAGATTTATATATGTATCAAGGGGTAAAGGATTCTGAAGGAAAGTGCTGGAAAGGGGTAAGGGAATTTTAATATATATATGTTTTTTAATAAAACTCTAATGGTTAAGGAGAGTAAGAGTTATAATAATTAAGGAGGTGCTCCAGAAATCAGGAAGTGGAGTGAAGAGGGAAAAAATAAAAGAGGATGAGGATGATGGATGATGGATGGATGGATGGGGGGATGATTCATTTTGGGGGATGATTGATGGGGGGATTCCTCTTTAAGTCTTCCTGGTGGTTTGATTTCCCAGCCTCCTGTATTTTCTGGTATCCAAAAAAAAAAAGAAATTAATTTGACTGTGTGTTTTCTTTTTTTTTTTTTTATATGGTCATTTTCTCTTTTGGTTGTATCCTGCCCCCTTTTTTTTATAAAGTTATTTTAATTTTTAATTTATTTTTTTATTTTTTAATTACTTATTATTAGGGGGTATCAAATATGACGAAATCCACCATTAAAACCCGTTGATTAGAAATTGCCAAATCCACAATTTCTAATCAACGGGTTTTCAAAAAGGGGTAGCTAAAAACCGAACGGATTTTGAAAATGAAAAACCCTGGTTTTCCATCCAAATCCTTCATTTCCAAAATAACCCAATTAAATCACATCTCTCATCAGCTCACGCTGCACCGTTCAATCCATTTCCTCTTGTCAAACCAAGCAAACATCACACCTCACCTCAACCAATCATGCGACAAGCACCCTCTCAACACAAGCAACTATTTCAAGCGGCCAACTCTGCTGCAACAGTATTGATTTTCGACTCAGATAACGAAGACTCAGGTCTTGAAGATTTCTACCGTTATTGTCGATCAAAACTCCAGAAACGATACCTCAATGCCAGAGGCACAACTACACGATTCCATCCTCGATATGACCTTTCAATCATTCAAGAACTTCCTCAATCATGCTTCCTCCAGCTTTTTCGAATGTCGTTCCCATGTTTCCTCAATCTTCTTCAACTGATTGAGTCAAATCCAATCTTTCACAACTCCTCTCAGAATCCTCAACGAGACCCATCAGTCCAACTCGCTATTGCTATGTGCCGTCTTGGATCAAACGGAAACGGTGCTGCGGTTTTCAGACTCAAGAATCTCTTCCAAGTTGGCTATGGAACGATCAACCTTTACACATGTCGGGTGATCAAGATTCTTTATCAAATGCGCTCGCACTTGGTATCATGGCCGACTCAAGAAGAACGTATGGAATCATCTCAGGTCATGCAAGATGAAGGCTTCCCTGGATGTGTTGGCTTTGTTGATGGAACAACCATTCCACTGAGTCAAAAGCCTCCGGTGGACGGTAACCACTACTGGGATCGAAAAAAACGGTTGGATCGTTTGCATTGGTTCCACTATTTTACCAATTCTGAGCTGATGTGTTGTTTGCTTTCAAAACAGTTACTCTATTTCGGTCACTCTTGTTTGTGACATAAACAAAAAGTTCATATCGTACCTTGCAGGCTACCCAGGATCCTGTCACGATTGTTATGTCTTCTCTAATATGAAGCTTGCTCAAAATCCAGAACGATTCTTTGACCAACACCAATTCCTCCTGGCCGACTCTGCTTATTCAAGTGATCAACATACTGTTCCAGCCTACAAAGGTTCTGATTTGCTTATACCTGAGAATGTGGATTTCAATTACCATCTAGCCCAATCAAGAGTACGGATTGAACATGCCATTGGTATTCTAAAGGGACGATTTGCCAGTTTGCGAGAAATTCGATCACAAATCAGGAACCCTCGTGAGATGAAGGCAACGGTCAAGTGGATCATCACCTGCATTGTTCTGCATAATCTTCTAGCCGACCTCAAGGATCAGTGGCATGAACTTTACAATGAGGAGGAACCAGAAGCAGCCCTGCCCTTGTTGGAAAATGTTGAATCTAGTAACGATGGATTACGTGGACTGTTACGCCCCATAACGCTTGCACTCTTCAACTAAGTGCACTCTTCAACTAAGGTGAATAATTCAACATTCACTTGCACGACAATACACTTTCAGCTTTCTGACTCTTGCTTTTGATTTGGTTTCCTTGCAGTGCCAATTTTTCTTGATTGCTCTGCTTCACTACAGATGTTTGTTCTCTTCTCATCTTGATGCCAATCAAATCAATAAAGTTTTTACACTTATAAGTTGGATCAAAATATGTTTTCTTGCCTAAGTAAGCACATCTCGACAGGAAAAAACCACCCACCGGTACAGAAAAAATGCTTCTTCCACTAGCTCAATTTGTTTCAATGTTGCAATTGTGCACGATACACTATCATGGTAAAATTTCCTCTGATTTTTCAATTCATATTTTTACATTTCACACTGTTTATTCATTAAACAATCATCTGGAAAAACTTGGCTTGCTCATGTGCTTTGTGGCTGAAAAAGGTAAGCCAATTGACCCATCATCCCTCCTCTTTGGTGCTCAGATAATTTGCTGACATACATGCTTTTTATCAATCCCTTCCACAAAGGTGAGTGTGATCACTCTTGTTTTTATTACCTTGACTTTATTTGGCTGATGCCATCCTGATTTTTTTTATTTAGCTCAAGGTGAGGTTGCCAACCCTCCTTGAATGAATGTTTTTGGCATCTCTTGTTGCCAACGTTCTTGGCAACAAGAGAAGCTCAGGAACGATTAAACAACAGCCCAATTCGATTGAATCAGGCCAAGCCACTTCGTTGTGGGTGATTCAACTGGGCCAAGCCACAGGAGATGGCTGAAACCGCCCAGACGGTTTGGCAGGCCAATTTTCCAAACCGTCTTGGCGGTTTCAGCCATTATCCAACGAACTAACCAAGCTTCTAACATTTATTTTTTTGCTCTACCCTGCTTCTGAACAACACATCGCCAACGACTGCTGCTCAGGATCACTAACTAGGAAGGCGAGCGACGCAGCTGCTGATAATCACATCGCCGAAGGACAACTGCTGCTCATCTTTGCATCGCCAAGCGAGGCTGCTGAGGAGGACTTCCAACAAGCGACGCTGCTGCTGACAATCACATCGCCGAAGAACTACAGCTGCTGATATTTGCATCGCCGAGCGAGGCTGCTGAGCTTTGAATCGCCGAGCGATACTTGTGAGGAGAACATCGCCGAAGGACAACTACTTCTGATCTTTGCATCGCCGAGCGAGGCTGCTGAGGAGGACTTCCAACAAGACGCTGCTGCTGACAATCACATCGCCGAAGGACTACAGCTGCTGATATTTGCATCGCCGAGCGAGGCTGCTGGGCTTTGAATCGCCGAGCGATACTTGTGAGGAGAACATCGCCGAAGGACAACTACTTCTGGTCTTGGCATCGCCGAGCGAGGCTGCTGAGGAGGACTTCCAACAAGACGCTGCTGCTGACAATCACATCGCCGAAGGACAACAGCTGCTGATATTTGCATCGCCGAGCGAGGCTCCTGAGCTTTGAATCGCCAAGCGATACTTGTGGGGAGAACATCGCCGAAGGACAACTACTTCTGATCTTTGCATCGCCGAGCGAGGCTGCTGAGGAGGACTAACAACAAGGGACGCTGCTGAGCTTCCAATCGCCAAGCGATACTTGTGAGCAGAATTTTGCTGGTCTTTTTTATGGTGTGTAAAGATTATACATATGTATCGATTCACACGCATGATCCTACCTGTAGAACTACCAGCTGCTCAGCTTCACATCGCCGAGAGACGCTGCTGAGGAGGACTACCGACGACTTGACTGCCGCTCAGCTTCACATCGCCGAGGGACGCTGCTGAGGATAACTACCAACGACTTTGCTGCTGAGCTCCACATCGCCGAGCAACACTGCTGAGGAGAACTACCAACAAGCAACACTGCTGAGGATCACATCGCCGAGGACGGCTGCTGAGGATCACTTAATCAATCCAAAGCCAATCTCACTCTAACTATGACCGCGTTCATGAATGACAACTCAGTAAGTCCCTTTGTAAGTGGGGCTGCAAAAAGAACTCATGAGGGAAAAATAAGGAATGCAGAGCTTGGGTAACCGCTTTATTTCTCTCTTCCAACTGAGCCACCTGTGTATTGCTGATTGATTCTTTCTTGTATCTTTTTTTTCTTTTTGGATCAAACAGCATGGAAGTTACACAACTGGAATCAGTGACGGAGGAGCTCAGAGTGGAACTGGAAGAACCTTGACAGAAAACCATTGAACTCAAAGAACAACTGCCCACCCCCTCCCCAATCCAAGCTGATGTGCCGCTGACTGTTCAAAGATCAAGTACGAACTGTAACATCCATTGGCGATGTGCTATTCCTCTTGATCTAGAACAGTCACAGCACATTAGTGAGGAGCAAAGAGGGGATGATCCTCGCCACCAAGACCCGCTGTCACCACGCTTGCCCACCCCCTCCCCAATCCTAGCTGATGTGCCGCTGTCTGTTCAAAGATCAAGTACGAACTGTAACATCCATTGGCGATGTGCTATTCCTCTTAATCTAGAACATTCACAGCACATTAGTGAAGAGCAAGGAGGGGATGACTCTTGCCACCAGGACCCGCCGTCACCTTCCGTTTCAACGTACAATTTGGATTCTGACAGCCCCTTCTCAGAGGCTGGCTCTACGGACAATGAAAGCAGTGACCACCATTCGGAATCATCCAATTTATCCTTGAAGAAAGCCAAAGTCAGCTGTCCTCCTCGCCCACCTACTTGCAAGCAACACTCCAATCCGAATCCCCACGTGCCTCCTAACATGTCTCAGATGGAATCAAAGTCTTGCGTAATTTGTCAAATCTATCGCCGATGTGATCACTATCGAGAACAAGATATACGTGGCAGCAAAGGGTTCAATGAAGCAGAAGGGTCTTGTCTGGCACCGCAATCACACCTCAGTAAAAATCAAAGGAAGCGGAAAAAGTACAAAGCCGCCACTCAAATTATTCGCCGTCAGAGGGCCAATGTACATTTTGCTGGCCAGTCCCATATTCCAGTCCACATCTCCAACCCCAATCCAAATGCCAACATCCGATTCTTCAACAAGTCCTTTATCTGCTGGGCCGATGGAGCTCGTAAGAACGTTATTGCTGTGGTAAAGTTCCGACCATTCTCAACCATGGATGCAAAACTCAAAGAACAATACCAAAATCTCAGCCAACATCTCATCCAGCAGGCCAAATTCCAAAATTCCAATAAATCCAACGGACCAGCATACTCAGGTGAAATGTACAGTCTGGGATGGCGAAAAGGTTACGAGGCACAATCCCAAATCGGTATAACAGGCATTTCTTCCAAAGTTGCTACAGATCGACATGGTTATGAAGCGCTTCAAAAGGATGTTCCACAAATAGATAAGTTTCTTGGCCGGTGCTTCCGATCTGTATCCAAACCCCTATTCCGTGAGGTCCAGAAACAACACATTCGACTCAAAGCCCCTGGACTAGCTCCTCAATATTCAGCCCACCGCAAAGGATTCACCTCACACCTGTCGTTTACCCTTGGCCAGTTTGCAAACACGCCACACCAAGACACCGATTCTTCACCCTTCAGCTTTGTCCTATGGATTCCCGTTGAGAAACACACTGGGAAGCTAGTCGAGAATAATCTTCAAGTCACTGGAGGTGAATTTGTGTTTCCAGACGATTCTTGTGGCATCAACTTTGCAGGATTTGATGGTATAGTTGAGTGTGCATGGAAAGCCACTTCTTATTCTCACCTGACTCTTCCCTCAAAAACTGCTCCCAACTCTTCACATACACGAATGGGGTTATCTTGCCAACTGCCCAAGAAAACCCAAAAAGCCATTCAGCTTATTAGAGATGGTCACTATATTAATAATCAAAATAAAAGCAACTGGACTATTAGAGATATGGATGCTATTTTAGATAACTCTTTGAAATATAATCGATAGTTTGCTTTTTTTTATTTTCTTTCTAATGTGTAACATGCAATGTTTCAAATGATTTGTTAGGTGCCAACAAAGCCAAAAAAGGTGGACTATTTGAATAAATTTGCCAAGCGTTCAATCTCTTCTGTACTCTTCCCATGAGCTACACACTGAGTCACCAGGTCATACTTCTTACCGATGTGCTCCTGACAAGCCAAACGTTCCATCTTGGCCATCTCAAACCTTCTGTCCTTATCCTTCTCCTCCCTTTCCCAGTCTAATTTCCTCTCGTCTAATTTTATTCCTTGATCCCACTTCTTTTCCTCTAATTTAACTCCATGTTCCCACTTCTTCTCCTCAAGTTCAATTGAGTGGTTGAATTTCCTTTCCTCCAACTCGACCCCCTTATTATCGTTGTTGACCTGTCGTTCAAACTTCAACATCTCAAAACTGAGGGTGTCTCGAGCCACTTGTGACTTTCCTAATAAAGAATAAGTTGAAGAAGCATGTCAGTTAATAAAATTGGAACAAGGATTACATCTCCAACTGGCCTTCATCCCTCTTCAACGCATACTCTTCATATTGAGAAAAAGGATTAGGTGTATTGGGCCCTGAGGTTGATCGGCTCTTAGGATTGATATTGGCACTGTTGGATGCCCTTCGCTTGTCCTTGGGTGTTTGAGTTGGCAACGGTTTACTTGAATTTGCAGGAGAATCCAATGCAGCGTTGTTAGGTGTCAAAGTGGTGCATGATTTGTTTGTCTTCTTCTTGCAGGGTGACTGAGTATCTTCTCGAGCATCAGATGGACAGTAATCCTCTGAATCACTTGTGTCAAGGGCCCTTTCTTGGGCAGTGAGGGAATCCACAGCCCTTCGATAGCGCTTAGATGATTTAACCTTTCCACTAGGACGAATACTTGCTTCCTGTCCTTGCTAATGTCAAACATGGGAAGAAATGGGGCTTTAGCTAATCAATCGAACAACAGTGATTAATTGATCCAATAACAAACCAGGATTGCCGCTTCATTTTCATCTGACGGATTGTCACAAACACTGGCCGGTCCAACTCTTTCCTAAATTATTTAGTGGCAAGGTCAATCGTTTGAAGAAGAAATGGCATAAGTGATAAAAAGAAATTCAAACACACCTCTTCACCGTCCCTGCCTCCTTCAGACCTATTCTCACCAGTTTCTAAAGGTTCCAAGATTGCTGACTGAGTCATCACGTATAAACAATATTGAATATATTAGCAATTATCAAAAAAGACAATGAAACAACTGATCGATCTTACAACTGGAGCCCTAGAGTTATTGGAATCCACAGATACATTATCTGAGTCATCTTTATCAACATTTTCGTCCAAGTTGATGGCCTCGGGACCAGAAGAGTCAGAGCTCTCATCACCGTTTTGGGCATCGACTTTGTACAAGGGCGTCACAAACGGTTTCTTACCCATCAGCTGATGCATAGAATGGAAATGTGGACACATTTTGTCAAGCTTCTCGTCAATGGTGACAATTCCTGCCGAGCGGTCTTCATCCGTGAGTCCAAAGCCAGTGGAGAGGGATTGGGTATGTGTTTTCTTGTACTTGTCCTTGTAGCTGTTAAAACGATCTTTCATCTGCCTGGCCGTTAGTTTGATTTGTGAAGGGGATTGATTTCTCAGATTGATTGCCATAAGCTCGAATCCGTTAATCTTCCCTTTGGCTGGCCTTCCAACCGCCGGTGCCTTACCAGTTCCAAAGCACAAATCGTAATTCTTTTGGATTTTGAGCCAGTCGATGATTATGAGGAAGTCGTCCTTCTTTAGGTGAGAAGAAGTTTTTCCGGTTGTATCATCGTCAGAGACATGTTGTGCTCGCTTCTTGATGGGTTTCTTCCTGCTTGCTGACGTCTTTGGTATCACTTTTCCTTTTCCAGTGATGAATTTATTTGTTTTTTTGATAGGCATCGTTCTGGGATCAGGGAATGATCGATTAATGTTTTTTCTGCAAGCAAGTTTATAATTGACTAAACTTACCAAATTTTGAGGAAAACTGAAGAACAAGTTTGGGTTTGTGACTGGGTGGAGTTGTATTGGCAACGATTTATTGTTGGTGGGGGTTGAATCGTGGAGGATTATTGATTGTATTGGGAGTTTTATTGGCAACGATTTATTTTTGGTTGGGGTTGAAACATGGAGGATTATTGATTGTATTGGGGTTGTATATTGCAAGTTTGTATCCTGAGTTGTGATTGGTTGAAATGTGGGGGATCGTGGTTTTTGTAATTATATTGGGGTTTTTGTTGTTGATACTTGACACGTCTAGTGCAAATAATGGCATTATTTGGATTTTTTATCCACTGGTTTCATAATTGTGGATTTCGTGAAACCCGTTGATTAGATAATCGTGGATTTGGTCATATTTGATACCCCCTAATGTATGTATTTGTTTAATCAAATTTCCATATGTACAGGCTGTCTACAATTGGTACAGCCTGTCTATGCTCTGTTACTAGCATCTTGAGGCGCTTCTGAACCTCTGACAAGGTTTTTTAGATGTGTTGATCCAAGGTTTTAATTACATGTCAATAAGTCTTTGATTACATGACATATGCACTTGTTGATCACACTTGTCAGAGTTTAAAAGAGGTGTGTTGTATACAATGTGAAATACATCTGTTTGTTTGTTCTGTGGGCGCTTCAAGAGCTTCTTGTTTGATCCCTTTCATGCAGGCTCTTTGGGAATGCATGACTGCAGAGATCTGTCAATCAATAATTTCCCACTAAGGATGTAATACATTTATTTTGAACAGTTGTTCAATTGTTATTTTCAGAAGGTTCTCATGTTATTTCCTTCCTCTGGTTCGTGGTCTTTGTCCCTCTGAATCATCCTTAGTGTACTTAGTATTTAATTAAATAAAATAAATAAATAAATAGATAATATAGTATATTACTAGTATTATATACTTATATTATTAATGTCATATGTATTTATTTTATTATGTTCTTATTTAAATACATTGTTATTTTGTGGTCTTTTACATGTATTTATGGGTTTTATTCTGTATTTCAATGTATAATAATTAATTCAGCGCTTTAGTGGTAATATTCTTTCAAGTTGTTTTACTACTAGAAGTTTTAAGTTATCTGGGGTACTTTGGCTGAAGTACCCTAGGTTATTTTACACGCTCTTTAAGATTATGAAATAATATTTCCATTTATCTTATTATTTATTAACATATTCATTGTTTTATACTTAATATTGTATTTGTTTATTTATTATTAATTTACTATGTAATAATGTACTTATTATTTACATATTACTTTTGTATGTTGCTTTATCTTATTATTATTCATTTATTACTTTTTGTTAAATGATTAATACTATATTTTTTATTCTATATTTATTTTTGTTCTAGTCAGGTTGTCTCTGAACTAGTAGCAAGCTGACATTCCCTACCTTCAAGATAAGTCTCTCTGAAAAAAAATCACAGGTTTTTTATATACAACTATAAAGACACTCATGAGGATCTTTTGGATGCTCTATAGTTTCTGAGGTGAATAGTGCCATCAGGGATATTATTTTCTGTTAACTATTCATATTTATCTGCTGATTGCTCTTATACCTAACCAGATATGGTTTTGTGTCTTTCCCTTCTATCTTAAGATATTTCATGTAATTTTAACTTTCCAGAAGGTGGTATATCCATCAGTGGCACATGTTGTAGGGTAATTGGTTCTTCTTCATTTCTTGTAGAGTATGGTTTAATCAGGCTAACATGGAAAACGGGGTGTTTTCTTGATAATTTCTTCTTTCAGTATCACTTCTACTGAATTTTTAACAATGTAGGTGCTTATTAGCAAAAACTCTGTCTCCTTATGAGCTTTATCCCATCTACTTTTTTATACTCTACTGCTTATTTTATTGACATTATCATGTGTGACATATAACATGTCTTTAAACCTAGCAGCTGTGGGATGTACGTGACTTAATTTAGAGTTAACTTGATCTTTGGGTTCTCTAGGGATCCATCAACTTTCTAACATATAAGTTACTTCTATTGTGGAAGAGTGTTTACTACTATTGTATGCTATCTCCAGAGCTGGTAATAGGTTGACCCAGTAGCTATCATAATTTTTAAATTCTAGCCCAAAGTTTCCTGAGAATATCTTTTAGTTTGCAGATCATTTCTTCAGATAGTCCATCCGTTTGAGGGTGATTTGCTTGTTGATCACCCTAACTTGGTTCCTAAAATATCATGTAGGTTACGCCAAAATTCTGAAGTGAACTTGGGGTCTCTATCACTTATTATAATTTTTGTGATTCCTACATCAGACATCATCCTGTTCCATGAAAGCATGGCTACTTCCATTTCTGTATCAGCCTTATGATTTGGTATAAACTTTGGAATATATATCTACTACAGATTGTACAGAGTTATAAGAATAGTTAGACCCGTCACAACATCCATGTTTACAATTTCCCACCTGGATGTAGGTTCTTAAATTTTCTGTAGCATGCCAGAAATCCTACCTGTTTTTCAGCTAGAGTTCGGCCAAGTCACACAGATTTGTTTATTTTTTGTTATATATATATATATATATTCTGTGGTTTTTTGTTTTTTCAATCAATCCAGCAAGCTGTATTTTTTGATCATTTCTATTTTTATTTCTCTTTGAAAAATTTCCTGATCCTATAACACAACCAGAAGCATGAATTTTCCTTCAGAATATGGTTGTAAGGGCATTTGGCTTTTGTGGAGCAGTGAGGGTATGAGAATATTTTTAATTGAGACAAACAAAATACATTCTTTCATAACAAGCAATCCTTCAAAAATTAATTCTTGTAACAAGAGGCTCTCAGTTAAGAATGTACAATGGAACATATGGTTTTAGGCCCCTGATGATCATTTCACCTTAGCTTTGCAACCATAATGAATCTAATCAGTTAATCAAGCTTTTTTTTCATAAGTTTTAATGATAATTATGATAGATACATGCACATGCATGTAATAATTGTACCATTAGATAACTAGAGGAGTTATAATGAAAGAATTAAATACCAGTATCTTCCACCCACTTGGTTTGTTTCAAATAATGTAAAATTTGCTTTGTGATGGGCACTTCCTTCCTATAAAAGAGGTTTGATTGTAAATGAATTTGTTTTCATTTTCATTTTCATTTTTATTCTTATTTTATTATTGTGTGCTTTTATTTTCAGTTTATCAGCTCTGCATTTTATCATGTGATTAATTAATTTAGATTGAGGAGTATTCATACTGAGACATTGGTGTCATTGGAATTTGTCTGATAAAAAAGGTAGATAAAAGTTGTACTCTTGGGTTCGACAAAATTTTCTGCTTTGATATAATTAAACTCAGTAGCAAAGTGAACATTTGTAGACCAGTTATAACATGTAAAAAATCAACGAATTTGTTACTGGATTTGTCCAAACATTTCTATAACACTGCAGTTTATAGAGTGTAGTGGAAGAATCAGTCGGAAAGGCTCAATTTTTCAAAAACAACTCTCGGGGAAGGTTCTATGAATACGTATGATCAACGCGAAGACAGCTGTCTGCTCGGATTTTTGATTGCTTGAAAATCAAAGGCAGTACAGCCGATGCAAGTATGGGATAAGTGCTTAAAAAGGGCTATGAAGGAGAGTTAACTATGTAAAAAGTATTAAAATCGCGATTGCACAATGGGAACAGCTCATTTAGGTAGTCTTTTTCAAGGTTAACAATTGTCTGATCTTTTCTGTAGCTGTTCCAATCACCGAGTTATAGTTTCTAACATGTTCGCTTGGACTGTTAAGAATATCGGGTAGGCACTTGATCTAGCCTGGGTGTCTTTGAGTTTGAATGGTGTAGATACATACCATTTATACTGATTCTCATTTGAGGAATCAGCATTGCGTTTTCTTTTTACACAGGAAGAAATAAAGTCTAATAACCAAAGGTATGTAAGAGGAGATTGCTTGGACAGTATCTCAAGATTGCCTTTTTGGCTCTGGGTTTCTCCTTTGATCGGATCGTTTTAAGCCTAACTCAAGACTAAGAGCGACCCAAACATGTTAGTTTAAAACGACTGGGTATTTTTATTTTCTCAAGTCTAGTGTCTTGAATAATTTGAAGATAATCCAAGGAGACTACACAGACAACGATAATAAGAGGTAAAGCCCATGTATCGATCACCCTGACCTACAGACACTGGCTTTTGTGCATCTATAGCTGGAACGGAATCTCTCAGGCGCTCTTATGACAAAGGACTCTGCTAGCGATAAGGAATTTTATTTCCCTTCTCTACCAACAATGACCCAAGGACCTCTAAGCGAATTAGATATTGGTGGTGGAACGGACAAAAGCTTGTTGGAAAACCAACCGACCATTTTTCTGTTTACGTTTTACTGTAGTATAAACTTTTTCTCCTCAATATAAATAAGCAGCTTTGATCTTGGTCTGAGACTTAGGTCAACTCCAGAATAGAGGGTTGGATTTTTATCAACATGATGAGCTATGAGGCTACATTGTTGGAACTGCCTCCGATGGGAGTTATCCATTCTATACAATTCTCAACTGGTTAGTCTGAATGTACCGCATCTCAATTCAAATGCAGGTGCAGTGTAATATCAATAGAGCATAGCGACAAACTGATTTGAATGTTGCTTGATGTACTCCACAAAAAAAAGGCAACTGATCGGAGTAAGCCAGTCGGAGAACACCTTGTACAGATATCGGTTACTACTGCACCATACGTGCTTGGTGGAAGTCGGTCAAGTACTTTGGGATGGAAATAGGCCAAGCCTTGAATCAGTTGTTAGAAAAACTTATAAAAAGGACGGAAGCTCAAACCAGAGCCCTAATAATCATGATGGTGAAGTGAGCTTGTAGGCAAGCTCACATCACTCACCAAAGGATGATTAGGATATGTGCTACTACGCCCTCTGGTTTCTCGGGTGATTAGAGAGAAGACCAGCGAGAGTTTGTGTGTTTTGCTGGCTTCTGTGGATATTTATGAGTATACATTATGTATTACGAAACAAGTTGGATTCATACAAATGTTTTATGACTAAAGGATTTCCAGAATAAAATACAAGAAGCTTTTTTGAACATTTTATGAATTTATATTTCGAGATTTTGAATATAATGATCATACTGTTTTATTCCAAGATGAGGTGATAGTTTGTATCAGGGAATAAAACTTTGTTGAATTTTTCCGTATTTTTATATGTATGAATATTTGTGTATTCTGAATTTCGAAAAAATCGATGTTTTTTTTATTTACAATTGATTATACATCCTTAGTGTTAGTTTTTAGTTTGTATTTTAATTTAAAGATTATATAAAAAGGATGGTAACATTTTTGTGTTTTAATATGTATATTTGTTTTTTTTAAAAAAAAAGCGGGTTTTATATTTCAGAAATAAATTTAAGAAATTTCCCGGCCAGACCCCCAATTGTCAGCCTCTGTGATGCCAAGGAGTAATCCTTCTAGCTACAAAAGGTGCAAAATAAAAGATAAAGAGCAATATAAAGCTCCGGGAGGATTTATAAGAGGTAATACCAATAAGGATATGAGGTATGAGGGGTAAAAGATAATTAATTATATTAAATAAATTTAATATAATTAAAATTATGAGGGGCCTGATAAATCAGGGGTTGTTTAATCCCTCAAAGGTATCTTGCAAGCAGAGGATTTAGGTACCTGAACACACTGGGGCCTGTAAACAGGGGTGGTTTAAATCCCAGATAAAAGATGGGGGAGAATCTCAAGAGAAAGGTTTATCTACTTACTAGTAATAAATTACCTTTAACAGACTTGAGGTTCTTCCAGGGGGAAATTGGGCAGTTGGAAGCGCTTGGAAAGGGTGTTGGAAGAGCTGGTTGGACACTGGGCAATTTCAGGGGGGTAAGAAGGGGCTAAGAGACAGATACTAGGACCTTACCAGACAGAATAACAATTGTAAAGCTATGTAAGTGGGTAAAGGTTGTAGTATATATATTAAAGCATGATGTATAAAAATTCAGGGGGAACAAGGGCTCCTTAAATGCCTTTCTGGAGCCCTGATGGCGAAACACAGGATGTATTTTTGGCTATGGGAACATTTAAAAGGAAGGGGTTAAGATTTAATATAAATGTATGTATTTGTTTAATCAAATTTCCATATGTACAGGCTGTCTACAATTGGTACAGCCTGTCTATGCTCTGTTACTAGCATCTTGAGGCGCTTCTGAACCTCTGACAAGGCTTTTCAGATGTGTTGATCCAAGGTTTTAATTACATGTCAATAATTCTTTGATTACATGACATATGCACTTGTTGATCACACTTGTCAGAGTTTAAAAGAGGTGTGTTGTATACAATGTGAAATACATCTGTTTGTTTGTTCTGTGGGCGCTTCAAGAGCTTGTTGTTTGATCCCTGTCATGCAGGCTCTTTGGGAATGCATGACTGCAGAGATCTGTCAATCAATAATTTCCCACTAAGGATGTAATACATTTATTTTGAACAGTTGTTCAATTGTTATTTTCAGAAGGTTCTCATGTTATTTCCTTCCTCTGGTTCGTGGTCTTTGTCCCTCTGAATCATCCTTAGTGTACTTAGTATTTAATTAAATAAAATAAATAAATAAATAGATAATATAGTATATTACTAGTATTATATACTTATATTATTAATGTCATATGTATTTATTTTATTATGTTCTTATTTAAATACATTGTTATTTTGTGGTTTTTTACATGTATTTATGGGTTTTATTCTGTATTTTAATGTATAATAATTAATTCGGCGCTTTAGTGGTAATATTCTTTCAAGTTGTTTTACTACTAGAAGTTTTAAGTTATCTGGGGTACTTTGGCTGAAGTACCCTAGGTTATTTTACACGCTCTTTAAGATTATGAAATAATATTTCCACTTATCTTATTATTTATTAACATATTCATTGTTTTATACTTAATATTGTATTTGTTTATTTATTATTAATTTACTATGTAATAATGTATTTATTATTTACATATTACTTTTGTATGTTGCTTTATCTTGTTATTATTCATTTATTACTTTTTGTTAAATGATTAATACTATATTTTTTATTCTATATTTATTTTTGTTCTAGTCAGGTTGTCTCTGAACTAGTAGCAAGCTGACACTTCAAGTCCAGCGCGCCATTGAGGCGTTGCTTCAAACAATTGAGAAGGTTGGGCAAACTGGCAGTGAACAATCCATCATCAACGTGGATCCATAAGAAAGCCACATCTGAGCCATTGCGGTATACATATGTAGACTGGTCTTGAAGATTTGAAAGAAAACCGATCTTAGCCAGTCGTCCCTTAAGATGAAGCCACCAACACCGGCTTGCCTGTCGCTTTCCATACAGGGCTTTTCAAAGCTTGAGGATACAATTTGGTGAAATCGAGACACCCGGTGGCGGGCGAACATACACATCATGATTGATGTCGCTGTGGAGGAATGCTGACTTGACATCAAAAGAAGAGACTGGCCAGGAGAAACAAGAAGCCATCGCAAGTAAAACACAAAGAGATGTGAACGTGGCCGTTGGGGCAAAAGTCTCACCAACATTAACCCTGTGTACTTGTCAAAATCCCTGAGCCACTATTCTGGCCTTAAAACGGACGACCTTTCCTTCTTGATTTCGCTTCAGAGCAAAGACCCAACGACAGTTGAGAAAATCTGCACTTTCAGACATTGGGACCTCATCCCATACACGCAGAGACATCATCATGTTGACCTCGGCATCGCAAGCTTTTAGCCAATCGGTCCTACAGTCCGTTTTGAGTGCTTGACTGTAGGTGTCCAGGGCATCCGATACAAATGGCAACAATGATACAGCCAAATCAAGACAGGCATCTTGAATCTTGAATTCTTTCATTAGTGAAAAGTCGCCTAGCTGACACACTTGAATGGATTTTAAAACCAAGGTTAGATGACCAGAGTTTGACGAGGTATAGGGAAGCTCATCTTCATGAAAGTTGATCGATGCGCTACGCTCCATTTTGTTGGTCGCAGGATCCCAGAGAATCCATCCGTGAGCAATGTCAGAGATGCAGACTTGAATCAAAGGCCTTGATTGTGGGATGAACTGCTTGAGGTAGTTGACTGTATGCATATATGCTTGACATCCAAAAACGCGGACCATATCTAGCGACGGCTTAGTCCCCATGCAGATTTCATAAGGAGTAAGCGATGAATTGTCGTGAACGACCCTATTGAAAATGTAAGTCGCGTGTTTCAAAGCAGGAAACCATAGATGAGCAGGTAACTTAGCGTGGATTAGAAGGGTGCAAGCCATGTCAAGAAGGCTTTGATTTGTTCTCTCGACGTTTCCGTTTTGATGATGTTCATAAGGAACAGACATCTCATGTCAAATGTGATGTTCTTTCAGGAAATTGTTCAGCTTGTTTGAAGTGAATTCTCCACCGTTATCGGATTGGATGCAGAGCACGTCGTGACTGGTGTGTTTCTTGAAATTCATAACCCAATCAATTAAACATGAATAAGCTTGCAACTTTGCTTTTAAACCAAAAACAGAAGTCATGCGGGAAAAGATGTCATGAATGACAAGACCGTAGACGCTACCATCAACTCCCTCTGGAAACGGACCAACTAGATCAACCACAACAATGGCTCCAGGCGCAGTAGCCAACTCGCGTGATGGGGAAGACACAGGCGTGTGACGACTTTTGGAAAGGGAACAAGAGTTGCATTTCTTTGTAGAAGAGTTGAAACGCCGATTGGGCAAGCCAAGAACACATTCGTTAATGATTGAGCGATTAAGTGTTCTAACAGAGAGGTGACCGAGGCGTAAATGCCAAGTGCGAGATGAAACTGATGAAAGAGAATGAGACGGAGAATTGGATTGGATAGAGGGGGAAGAGGAAATAGAACGTGGAATGAACCAGCGATAGTTATTGCTATAAGTCTTGAAGGAGGAATTGGATTGACTAAAGACAAATTGTCCGTCTAAAAAGGATACCGATCCATCCCATTGATCAAAGAAACCAACTGACAAAACGGTGCCTTTGACTTGAGGGCAGAATAGGACATTGGTTGACCGCAGTTGGCCGGACGAGGTAGAAACGCAGATGTCCCCAACGCCACCTACAGGAAGGCATTCTTCCGACGCCACACGAAGTTGTATATTAGTAGGACGGATAGACGTAAACAGACAGCGATACGACGTTACATGATTTGTAGCTCCCGTGTCTACCAAGATGTCACCAGTCTTGTCTGGTGATGCCGATATTGAGGCCAGAGAATTTTCCAAAGACACAAGCCGTTTCGACAAAACCAATGACTTCTTTGGGCGCCAAGTCAAGTTTGATGATTGTGGATCATTGAGTGGCGGCAGTCCATTTTTGGTTCTTGGGCAATCGGGAGCCCAATGACCCCAGTCCCAACAAGAAGAGAAAGGATAATCCGGCGTGATGTTCTTCTGACCCCAAGAGTCGGCTGGGAGATGATTTTTGGATCCGGCCGAGGAAGTTGAGGACGACAGGATGTTTTGTCGAGATTGATACTGCTGAAAACGTCCTCCTCGACCCCAATGAGAAGACATTGCAAGAATCAAAGGTTGCGGTGAACCTTGCCGAGTGGATTGATCGACTTGGAGGGCAATATTGCGAAGGTCGACCGACTTGACCTCAAGACCAGGGGAAATTGCAAGTCGAGCATCCATCAAGTTAGCGACCTCTTGCTTGTGGCGCTTGATGCTGGAGTGGAAGCAGAGTGACAACAACTTATCTGTTGACCACCCTCCTAGTCGCTCCTCTAGATCTAACAAGCTCCTCTTGGTAGACTCATAGCTAGCCGAGATTGAATCTGATGCGTCAGGAGTTTGAGGAATATCAGACCAACGGTTTAGGAGGAGTGACCAAGAGGGACCAGAGAATCGCTGTTGGAGAGATGTCCAGGCCCCATGCGCCGTCATTCCGTTGAGAGATGGACGCAATGATGTGTTGACTGAATGTTTGATGAGCGTGAGAACTCCCATGGCCGTCACAGAATCAGTCTCGTAGAGGTCATCATCAAAGTAATCGTCCCGCCAAGTGACCAAAGCAACAACCTCCTTCATTGCAGCAGACCACATGGGAAAATTCGATCCGTCCAACAAGAGTGTTGGTTCAAGTTCCTTCCTGAGCTGTTGCCATTTAAGATGGCTGTTGACTGAGATTGACGACAAGGTGTTAGTCTTGGCATTCTCAGTTAGGTTACAAATAAGTAAAAATTTTAGAATATCATTATTCAGACCGTTGAGACCGCCGCCACCAAGAGCCTCACAGAGAAGATCGTCGGTGGATAAACTGGATGGGTCGAGAAATCCAGGCTGCGTGGGTTTCTCGGAGGGAAGACGCTCAACGCTTGAGGACCGTTCCTTTCCCTTGTCAGGGAGATTGGCAGAGGGGATGATAGGGAATGGAGTTGATTTCGAAGATGGCGCAGGCAGTGGTCTCATGTTGGAGTTTGCGGAGGAAGTAGGAAGGATGGGAGTGGGAAAAGAGCCGGGAACGGATGGGGCGTTGTGGTCAGACATGTTGGGCAAAAGATGATTCACCGGGGACTGACGTGGACGTTGAGGAGTAACTCTGTCAAAGAAAAATTTGGAATGATAACGTTCGTGTTGCTAGAACAAGTATGTACCATGTGTCAGTGGTAATATGGATAAAGATGTAAAGTTTGTTTCGTCCAACTGCAATGCAGGTAAGATAGGATGACGCTATATATTTACGGAAAGATAAGATTTATTGATGCAATGCACAACGCTGGTGACAGCGCGGGCTCATAACCTGAAGAGACGAGATATCAGGATAGTAATGGAAGTGATGGAAAAACTCCCCCAAGGGAAGAATAATATTGTCATAATAGCTAGTATATATACATGATGATTATGTAATTGGTATGATGAGAAAGTATGTGTGAAAATAGTAACAAGTATGTATTGTGTTTCCAAGAAATCTTGGACCATTTTTTCGAAAAAAATAAAACAGTTATGGATATATGGCCAAAAAGTGGCTGTGCATTTTTGAAACTTGCGTGCAAATACAGAAAATACTCATCTCCTCTGGGAGATAGATTAAAAATGTATTACTTGGGTTTCATGCGCCTGATCTGTTCATACATGTGTTGTCCTCAAATCGCTCCTGGGAGTTATGCAACAGGTAATATTTGGGTCCCAATCACCACTGCTGCCCCCCAAAAACCAACTGATTTTCTCCTTCACCAGCAACCATCTCCGAATAAAATTAAGCGCTAGTAAACCTTTGTTCAAGGCCTTATTGAACCATCCAAACGAGCTCAAACAGACCCCAAATATTGATCAAACACAATTCAAAGTTTCATCACGCCAGACAGGAGGTGGTAAATCAAAACCTGGAAAGCCAAGCGAGAACCAAGCCGCTCAGACGAAAGGTTACCTCAAAAAATCCAAGGCTGGAGACGGTAATGCAGACGGAAAATTGGACCGGTACAAAGTGATCAGACAGGTTTGTAACAAATGTTCTAAGCTATCTCGTGTCCATCAATCTAACCAATAGTACCTTTACAGATGCTATACAAAAAGGACCCTCAGACGGACGACTCGGCGTGTTTGTCCCGATGGCAAAAGGCCGTACCCCAATTCAAGATACACGAGACGATTGACAGGTGCTGTCTCGACGACTATTTGGACGATTGTCTGTAAACGCGCACTAGCCCTCAGCGTAGGTATTCTAATAGACGCCTTTGGTATCTTCGCAGGTTCGTCTAACCTCTTGTCTATTTCTCCTTCTGTTTGTCCTGCCCGCTTAATAGTATCTACTGGGGCCACTTTTTTTGTTTGCACAATAGAACCTCCAGTGCCTCAAGAAGATCAGACACCGACTTTGAAAGCTCAGCGGTCGCTCAAGTAGACCATTCCCTTCCGGACAACTCCTCCTATCGTCCCCTCACTCATCTCATCTTCTTTGCGTACAGCCCACTCTCCTCCACGAACCCTGAGCACCCCGGAACCACTGCCCACAGGCCCCACCTCAGCTATCTCCAGAAAAAACGCCTCAGACAAGTGAATCGACTTCCATGTCTATTCGCGCCGTATTTCCAGGCAAACCTTTTGAATTTACATTCTTGTTCTTTTGTCGCCAGTCGTTGTTCGACGAGGAAACATAGACTGGGTCTAGCTGAACTGGACCGAGATTTGCGGCCGGGAAAGTGGATTGTAATCTATCCTCAGCTCCATTGGCTTCTTGAGCTCCAAAATCCAGACCACGCGTGAACCCCGGGGGAATTGTACGAATACCACCTGTTGAAAAGACCTGCCAGATTTTGACTAGAGTTCGTAAAGCGCAAAAATATGAATGAATAAAACCCACCTACCCCGCGTAGACTCAAGATCCTTTTCAAGAACATCGGTAGCATTAACATTTGGATCAGAAGTTGATTCAGCTATGACTGAGGACAAGAGTCCACCTGGCTGGAAAGGCAGATTCCTATTTGCAATAATTGTCTTGGTTAATGGGAAATGTTGCACTGAATATCAGTTATTGGAGAATTGAACGTGAAAATCACCCAGAGCAACCACAAATAAAATTGGATGTGTAGTTGGCTGGTTGTCTGATGACAGATGAAGATGCCTTGGAGGTGAGAAATGAGTCGGGTGATTGTTCAGACTGAATCATGGATTAAGTAAAAGCAAAGATCGGATTTGTTTTTAGCGTGTATAAGAAGATTGCTTTACGGAAATTTTGAGCATGCCGACTCACCACTACACAATCCACCACGTCCCCCTTGAGTCCCGCAAAGACAAAACGTAAGTGGGTGGACATCGGGCTGGGTTGAGTGTGCAAAAACTCATTGATAGATTCCTGCTGGGTCAAGTCCAGCAGAGGTTTTTCATCCCAGTGGGTGATTTGGGTCGACAACCAGAGCGGGGGGAGGTGGTGATGAGGAGTAAGGTAGCGCTCAGTCAGGAATGCCCCAGTTGCAAGGTATAAATGAGCAATGTTCGGCACGTAAATAGCCTTGAAGCCCTGTTGAGGCTCAACATATTGGGTTTGTATTTTGATTTATCGGGGGTGAGACTGTAATTTCTATATGACAAATGAATATAGTACTGAGGAGGTTTTGAGTGGCTAGGCGGCCAAGTGATTCTCAAACTTTGTTACATTATCAAATAGCATAGTAACTGTGCCCAGAGTCAATCCCAAGTCCATCACATCCTTTCGAGCCAGTCCAGAAGATCTGAAAAGTTTGTGGGAGGTGAGGTCGTTAGCAGTGAGGATCTCAAATACATGGTCTCGGTTGTGGACCCCAATAAATTCCAAGTATGCCAATATTGTGGATTCGACTGGTGGGGAGGAGGATGGGGCATCAGCAAACACCTCCTCTTGAGTGGGACCGTTCCCTTGGATGGATCCAAGCAATTCTGATAATAAACCGAGTGATTCAGAGCCCGCTATTTGCTCTGATCGACGACGTTTGGGATTGTTCAAGGTCCGATACTTCAGTGAGCTTGGGGGTGATTGTAGATCAACCCCAAACTTCCGATACATCTGTTAACGAAGAAAACATGATTTATTAGACCAATCCGGTTTGAAACATAATGGGACCAGCAAGCCAGCCTACCAAATCCCTGGCCCATGCCTGCACCGCTCCAGTTGTCAAGAGAATGTACCGGCAGGGGTTGGTTGGGTCAATATAAACGGGGTTATGACGATCATAAACGCAGTTGATTGGATGGGTGTTGTAGACCTTCTTCATGTGGAGGTTGATGTCGTCAAAGTCATTGGCATCAATCTCAGATTCAGAGTCCCCGGTGTTGGCATTGGATTCGTTGACATCGCTAGTAGTGGCCTTACGCTTCTTTGAAGCAGATTCTTTTGCTGCTGCAGCCCTGGCCTCTTGCTTGGCAAGGAGGTCCTCCTTCAATGCTTGTTTCTTGGCATTGGCGGGGTTGGCCATCTTGATGTTCAATCCAATTGCCTTTCGACCAAGGTCGTATGCGGTATCAAGCCAGTCGTTGTAGTCCTCCTCAGTCTTCAATTCCATCTTGTCACTTTTCTTCCAATTGGGGCAGCGGGGGATACTAGCCAACCATAATAGAGACTTGGCTGGGTTTTTGAGTGATTCAAGGATTATTGATTGGGTATTAGGGAAGTGATGATCACAAGCAGAAGCAACCTGTTGTTGGAACTGTTCAAACTTTGTATCCCCAATTACTATGTTCACAGGGAACTCAGCTGCAGAGTTAACCGGAATCCAAACCTTTTCCTTCTTCTTATT
Source organism: Puccinia hordei (assembly GCA_007896445.1). Taxonomy (NCBI): domain Eukaryota; kingdom Fungi; phylum Basidiomycota; class Pucciniomycetes; order Pucciniales; family Pucciniaceae; genus Puccinia; species Puccinia hordei. Next base: position 129,680 of record RDRW01000397.1, on the reverse strand, counting down.
CCTGGTTGCAACAAACAGCTTGAAGCTGATGAGGATTTTCATTGGTTCACCCTAGAGTGTGATCAATAAAATGAAAATTGGGTAAGCAAAGTATAAGGATTGTTGAGGAAGAGAAAAAAACAGAATCAAAAGCTTGATTTACTTGAATTGGAGTTTCCTCTTGGCAATCTTCAGTGGATGTTGGAATGGTTGTGCTTGAAACCACGGTAGATGGCAGGCTCAAGCTAGGAGTTCGAGCTGAGGGAGTACTGAGGTCCAATGGTTTATAGTAGAAAGATGACATCTTGGATTTCTTTATGAATGAAAGACCCTTTGTTATCAGAGGATTATTTGAGTGCACTAATAAAAGTGGGAAAGGCCTTCCGGTCCAATTACTGAGGAGGAAAGATGTCTTTCTAATCCCGAGCCCCCAAGTTGGTGGGTGACTGAATTACTGTCTGTATGTGCTAGCCACATGACAGTATTGTGCCACTAATCTGGTGGAGACTTGGTACAGGGCCGTACAGTCTACTTGTAGTGGCCATATGCAATATGTGATTTTTGGTGATTAAAATTCGGAAAATTTGGGATTTGTCCAAGCTTTCTTGGAAACGCAATAATAAGAAATGAAATATGTGAAATAGATTAAGTATGTAAATAGATGGATTATGTAATGTAAGAAATGCACTGTCATAACAAAACTTTTTTCAGTTTCTAGTCTATAACAATACCTTTTCATATGAGCTGAAGACTCATCTTAGGGGTAGGGAATGTCAGCCTGCTACTAACTCAGAGACATCCTGAACATAGCAAATTATACCAATATACAACTTATATTCTTAGTCTCAAAAGAATGCACACCTTACGTCTTTTGTTTTGAAAGAAATTATTAAAAAAAAACATATAACACAGAATCTAGATATAACTTCTAAATTATAAAGAAGAATTGGAATATTATTTTAGATCCTGAATCCACATGTAAATCAACCTAGGGTAGCTCAGCAAAAGTACCCCATAATTATTACTCCTTCATATCCCTTCACAAGGCCTTCAAGTTTTGATATGACTTGAAGATCTACATAACCTTAAATATATGCTAGTAGACTATGTAATTAAGTGTAATATGGTTTGTTTATGATGCATAAATGAGGTTTCAATCATCATTACCATAGTTACATGTACCTGGCACCTGTAATAAAAGCCATAACCAACACCGCGGCTGTACTTTTCCTACTAAGGCCAAGATAGCCCAATTGGTTGGTTGTACATAGACTACTGGTCCAAAAGGAAGTAAGATACGAAATTAATCACCATACTGGGAACATTAAACTACTTTGGGCCTTTTGAAACATGTAACTAAGCCCTACCGTAACCAATCCAGGAATACAGGTAACTAGGGCTTAGGGGCGTTGATACACGCACGCCAACGCCAACCCGCACGCCAATTTTTTTTTGGCGTGCAGGGCCTACACGCCATTTTTTTTTGGCGTGTAGGGTCTACACACCAAAAAAAAGGGTGTGTGGGAGGGGCGTTGATAAATGCACGCCAAGCGCACACGCCAACGCCAACCCGCACGCCAATTTTTTTTGGCGTGCAGGGCCTACACGCCATTTTTTTTTGGCGTGTAGGGTCTACACGCCAAAATAAATTGGCGTGTGAGACCTGCACGCCAAAAATGGCGTGTGGTTCCCACACGCCATTTTTTTTTGGCGTGTGGGCCCCGCACGCCAAATAAAATTGGCGTGTGGGCCCCGCACGCCAATTGTTTGGCGTGCGCTCTCACACGCCAAACAATTGGCGTGTGGGAGCGCACGCCAAATAATTGGCGTGCGGGGCCCACACGCCAATTGTTTGGCGTGCGGGTCCCCCCTCGCTCACATAATCGAGTGGGAGGGACCACTCGATTACGTGAGCGAGGCCGGCTGACGAGGTTATACAACCTCGTCAGCCGGGAGGACTTCCTCCCGGCCGGCGAGGCTATACAACCTCGTCGGCCAGGAGGAAGTCCTCCTGGCTGACGAGGTTGTATAACCTCGTCAGCCGGGAGGACTTCCTCCCGGCTGACGAGGTTATACAACCTCGTCAGCCAGGAGGAAGTCCTCCTGGCCGACAAGGTTGTATAGCCTCGTCGGCCGGGAGGACTTCCTCCTGGCCGACGAGGTTATACAACCTCGTCAGCCAGGAGGAAGTCCTCCTGGCCGACGAGGCTGTATAACCTCGTCGGCCGGGAGGACTTCCTCCCGGCCGACGAGGTTATACAACCTCGTCGGCCAGGAGGAAGTCCTCCTGGCTGACGAGGTTGTATAACCTCGTCAGCCGGGAGGAAGTCCTCCCGGCCGACGAGGCTATACAACCTCGTCGGCCAGGAGGACTTCCTCCTGGCTGACGAGGTTGTATAACCTCGCCGGCCGGGAGGAAGTCCTCCCGGCCGACGAGGTTATACAGCCTCGTCGGCCAGGAGGACTTCCTCCTGGCCGACGAGGTTGTATAGCCTCGCCGGCCGGGAGGAAGTCCTCCCGGCTGACGAGGTTGTATAACCTCGTCAGCCGGCCTCGCTCACGTAATCGAGTGGTCCCTCCCACTCGATTATGTGAGCGAGGGGGGACCCGCACGGCCGGCCTCGCTCACGTAATCGAGTGGTCCCTCCCACTCGATTATGTGAGCGAGGGGGGACCCGCACGCCAAACAATTGGCGTGCGGGGCCCACACGCCAATTTTATTTGGCGTGCGGGGCCCACACGCCAAAAAAAAATGGCGTGTGGGAACCACACGCCATTTTTGGCGTGTGGGTCTCACACGCCCTTTTTTTTTGGCGTGTAAACCCTACACGCCAAAAAAAAATGGCGTGTAGGCCCCGCACGCCAAAAAAAATTGGCGTGCGGGTTGGCGTTGGCGTGCGCCGTTGGCGTGCGTTTATCAACGCCCGTGTGGGAGCGCACGCCAATTTTTGGTGTGCGGGTCTCACACGCCCTTTTTTTTTTTCTGTGTAGGCCCCGCACGCCAAACAAAATTGGTGTGCGGGTCCCACACGCCAATTGTTTGGCGTGTGGGACTTGCTCACGTCATCAAACCGGTGGCCCGGTTCAATCATGTGAGCACGTCCCCGCACACCCATTGTTGGCGTGTGGGAACGCTTGTTGGCAGGCCAGGAGGAGTTCCTCCTGGCTGACAAGGTTGTATAACCTCTTCAGCCAGGGGGAAGTCCTCCCGGCCGGGAAGGTTATACAACCTTGTTGGCCAGGAGGAGTTAGGTTATACAACCTTGTCAGCCAGGAGGAAGTCCTCCCGGCCGGAGAGGTTATACAACCTCATTGGCCAGGAGGAGTTCCTCCTGGCTGACAAGGTTATACAACCTCATTGGCCAGGAGGAAGTCCTCCCGGGGAGGTTATACAACCGTGTTGTCCAGGAGGAACTCCTCCCGGCCGATGAGGTTGTATAACCTCGCTGGCCGGGAGGAACTCCTCCTGACCGGCCGACGAGCATTCCCACAAGCCAACAATTGGCGTGTGGGGACGTGCTCACATCATCAAAACGGTCCACCGGTTTGATGACGTAAGCAAGTCCGGCGTGTGGGACCCGCACGCCAATTGTTTTTGGTGTGCGGGGCCTACACGCCAAAAAAAAAGGGCGTGTGAGACCCGGAAGCCAAAAGAAATTGGCGTGCAGGTTGGCGTTGGCGTGCGTTTATCAATGCCCAGGGCTTAGTAGAAGACTATACCAGGCAAAACAGAGCTTCTGCTTCGCCCCCAAGAGCCCAGAATAGATATATAAACAGCCCTTCCTTCCCACGAAATGATATCCCCATCTTCATATACATTTACCAGCTTTTACCCACCATATCAACCAGCCTTATAGCCTGTTATATAGTCAGTTTTTGCTTGTTTTATACTTGAAGTTCATTCAACAACCCTTTCACCTTTCTCAGCACTCAACAACCACCTTTTACTCAACCTTGTGAGCGCTTCTGGACCACCTACAACTCCCTGAAGAACCCCTGACAGGAAATCGAAGCAGTAAGTCTATTTCCTCCATTCCTTCAGTAGTTATTGTCTAGGTGTACTCCTTGTTCAAAGGACTAGACTTGCAGGTACCCAAAATACCCCCTGTTCACACAGGTCCTGAATATTTTAGAGGGCACAGCAAATACCCCTGTAACTCAGGCCCCTATGTTAAATAAAAACTTTATAGTTTTTTATATCTTTTCACCTTTTTTACCCACCTTTCACTGCACAACCTGCAGCTGTTTTTACCTTGCACCCTTTTTAGCTAGAAGAATACAGTTCTTGGCATCACAGAGGCTGACACTTTCCCAGCCCTAAAAATTGTAAGCATGCTCCAATCAGTTCCACTGAGACCACACAACCCAGGAAAGGAAGATTTCTGTACATTTCCACTTACTGCAGTACGCAATCCTACTGCACTGATTGTCTCTGTGGACAGTCCAAAAGTGCCAGAAACGCGCTGCATGATGGCAACATTCCCAATGAGGTATTCACTATCAATCACCACAGTTACCTTGTGCTCAGCTTTGACTAATTGACAGTTGAGATCCGGATAATCACCATATGGGTTGCCACTCCTTTGTAGTTCTTTGAATGGTTTCACCAACATCCATGTTTGGCCTGGCGTTTGGACTGATCGGAAGATAGATTGTGTTTTGCCAAATCTTTGGTTCTTGCTGAGGTAAAATTCCACCAAGCAGTTGCCAAGGTGATGCTCCTTTGTGGTGAAGTTTTTCCTGTTGACTTGAAGACTGCTCACAGTTTCAACTGCAGGTTCCAGACAGAGATGTGACTGATTGATGCCTTTGCCGGGTTCTCCACCCTCCTTTCCTACCACTGCACGTCTCCACTTGAGGAACAATGGCGGCTCAAGATTGATTGTCACTGGTCTCTCTATCTCCGCTTTGTTTGACAATTGGTCATAGGTGGCTTCCTTCTGGAGGGCACAAAGGCTTGAGTTGATGTGCCATTTTGTGGTCAATGTCTTAGGTATTTCATCTGCAAGAAAATAAATGGTGGTCAACAGATCTGGTGGCCACCAGCAGCTCAGAACATCAATAGGAACTAACCAAGGTGGTGATTTTTGGGTAGCTTTTGTAGCATTCCATTCACCCTCTCCTGTGCCCATGCTGCAGTTGAACGGAGGGGACCAAACCTTTGGATAACATCTGAGAAGTGCTGACTAAGATGTAAGTTTGGCTTGCTTGCTTTTAATGTCCAGCCGTTTTGCAAACATTGGCAATATTTGAAGATCAGACTGTCAAGTTCTCCTAGATCATGAACTCTTATCTTTGGCAGAGTCAGGAAATGTGCAACTTGGGCCAGGGTTGTGGTTGATTCTAATAGCAGGGATATTATTCTCTTGATTTCCTCTGTAGCAGCTTCCTTGAGAGATTTGACCCACAGGGGAATTGTCAGCTTGCTACTAGTTCAGAGACAACCTGACTAGAACAATAAATAAGTAATAATTAATTAACAAAAAATACATATGAAAGAGACATTATTACACAGGTAATAATGTACCATAAATTATAATAAAACATAAGAAAAAGATGACATTTCAGAATATACACATTATTACATAGTAATAATGTAATAAACAAATAAAATAAATAAAATAATAATAAAATAAGTAATAACTCATTAACCTTTGAGATAAGTGAAAAGATTATTTCATATTCCGAACGAGAAAGTAAAACAACCTAGGGTACCTCAGCCAAAGTATCCTAGAAAACTTACTCCTTCTAATAAAACAATTAACTTAAAGAATACCCCTACTCAGCGCTAAAATACTTACTAGGTATAAACATATGTAATATGAGAGTATTCTAGTAAGTAGAAGTCCTTAAAATACGGGATAATAACTTAAATAAACTATGCAATTATCCTTTAAACACATAAATAAAATATTAAATAACATTTGACATAAATACCCCACTGTTTTATAGTCTTTGTATTATTATTAACTTCTACAAATACATACTCACCAGGAAAAAACAATGCTCACTTGATGCAAAGTGACATTCTGCAACTTTGGTTGCAGCTCCAAAGCTGCTCCAATCCTACTCTTCCTGTATATTTGATTCTCACTGGTGGTTTAATTTAATAGCTCCTTTTCCACTGGATCAGATCACACTTCACTGATTCAGCTCAGTTGACACTGATTCTGCTCAGTTTCCACTTATTCTGCTCAGCTTCCACTGATTCCGCTCAGCTTCCACTTATTCTGCTCAGTTTACACTTATTCTGCTCAGTTTCCACTGATTCTGCTCAGTTTTGACTGATTCTGTGCATTTTCCACATCCTGCTCATTTTTAACTGATTCTGCTCATTTTTCCTTGATTCTGCTCAGTTTCACTAATTCTGCTCATTTTTCACTGATTCTGCTCAGTTTCAATGGTTCTGCTCAGTTTTCACTGGTTTAATTTTTTTTTCTGTTGCTCATCAGTTTTCCCTGGCTGAGCTCAGGAGTCACTATAGCAAAGCTAAGTGCAAACTCTGGCACAGATGAGTGTTCAGTCTGGCACAGATTATAAGTTTTCACTCTAGAATAGCTCAGTATTTCCCCTGAGCAAGCTCAGTTTTCACACTGGTAGCTCAGTATTAACCCTAGTGTAGCTCAGTGTTCAGTTTGGTAAATTTCAGTGTTCAACCTGGCACAGCTCAGAAATGACTGTTGGTCAGAAGGAAGGCACATCAATGAGGGTGGGTATGAAGTTTCCACTGAGCTATGTACCTATTTTAATCAAAGCTGAGCAGCACTGAGCAGCTACACAAAAATTATATGCACAGAAGGCAGAAAGAGCTGTTATGATCAAGCACAGCCTCTGTTTGTTCAAGGTGGAAGAATAAATACCCAATTTTTTTTTAACTCAATTCAAGGAGTAGCAGTATAGATGAGTGAAGTTGTCCAAATGTCACTTGCCATCAAGTGAACATTTTTTTTTCCTGGTGACTGTATAAGTTACCTAATATGATAATAAATGAAAGAAGCAAAACAGGGGAGAAGGAAAACATGAGAATACTTCAAACAAGCCTAAAGGAACTTGTACAATTAAAATAACTGACAAGCTCCTTTAATCATGGGAAAATAACAAATGCTGACACTTTTCCCAGGATGTTTGCTTGTCAAATAATTGAATGGAGAGCTGTAAAAGCGCCCATTATGCAAGTATGACAAGAACTCTCATGGTACAGAAAAACTTTGTATGTGAAATAACCAAATTAAATACAAATAAGATTCTGTACTATAAGTTGAATATTTGTTTTAATTATTTGTTGATTCAATGATCAATACATTTTGTACATCAATCTAAGAGCTCTTGACGCGCCCTCAGATGATGTCTAAAGATGATTTACAGGCTGTATTAATTATTGACAGCCTGTACATGTAATAATTTGATAAATTACATCATTTATTTCTACTAAGGATAACTCCTTCCTTGTAGTGTTCCCATAGCCAAAAGAACACTTGATGTTTTGCCATCAGGGCTTCATAAAGGAATTTAAGAGGCCCTTTCTTCCCCCTGTATTTTGATTCCCCAGCTTTATCATATTTACAACCTGCATTCCACCAGTCCAGCATACTAGTGTCCTGCCCAGCAGCGTACTTTCTCATTGGAAAGTCTCCATCAAAACCGACAGGAAGGAAAGTGGCTATACTTTTCTCCTGATTGCGGGAATGCTCCAGTCCTCTGGTGCATTTCTTTTCTTATTGCTTTCATCAATGTTCTGAGCAGCTGTAGCAAGGTAAAGCTGAGCATGCTTGTAAGAAGGAAGCTGAGCATGCTTGGAAGCAGAAACCTCAGCAGTGAGGGCACTGCTGATCATTTTCCCTTCTACAGTGATTACACCTCCAACAATGATAACCCCAAAAGTCTTCATTAACATATGTAATAAGGCTAACCCTATTTTATTTTAATATGTAGGAATATCAAATACAAATTTGAGTTTTTATTTTTGTCCTATCTTTGAATTTATTTTTGATGTTGTTATTTTGTAATGATATCTCTTTTATTATTTGTTGGTATATTCATATAATTTGTACTTATGACAGGTTAATGCAGCAAGCTGACATGGAAGGTGCTTACCTATCAGCCACTGGGTTTAACACTGACAACTTCCTCCTATGTGGCTTCTGTGGAAATGTGATTCTAAGAGCATCCACAGTTGTTTTGATAAAATTTTGACACCTTTGGAGCCCTTATTGAGTTCAATAGTTCATTTATTGAGCCCGTCCACACTCGTGGCTCAATAATCCGGCTCAATTGCTGGGATATTGAGCCGTTCCACACTCGTGCCCTCTGCAACTTGAGTTGATAACTCGGGGGGGGGGAGGGATTTTGGAAGAGGTAGAAGTCGGGGATGTTGGTTGGGGGGAGGGTTCACCAAAAGGTGACTTGTGAAAGATAATCACAACTTACCGTATTGAGCTCGATAGAGGTCCATAAATTTATGGACCTCTATCAAGAATTCTATCAAATCAACAGTTATTGTGCGCTATCAAGCGCACAAGTGTGCAACGTCTCAATGAAGTTGGCTTATCAAGCCTGTAGAGTTCTGTACCTTAAATATGTGATAGAAATAGGAAAAACTCCCCCAAGGGGAAACTATATTTCAAGACCTGTAAGCTATTTATAGTATTTACAACTATGTATTTGAGTTGGTGAGAAAGTATGAGTATGTAAATAATGAGAATATGTATATATAGATAAATGTATAATCTGTAAATATATAATAATAGTATGATAAATATGAAATATACTATAAGTCCATAATCAGGTAGCAACAGAGCCAACTTATCAAGACAATTGTGGATGCTCTAACTCTATTTGCTTGACATAGGTGCTATGCATTATTACATTTTATGTATGCGCAACTACCACCGTCTTCAACCGTCTTCAACTCTCGCAAGTCGCAAACTGAGAAGAATCAGACTCGAGAAGCCGTTCAACCATCAACCCAAAATTGTCTGTAAGACCCTTAATTCATCGTCAAGCGTCCATCTGCCCGATCTCATATGAACTCAATACTTTTTGAAGATCAGTGAAGATTCAGGAGGAGCGAGTTCTATTCCAAGTGGAGGTAGCTGGTGTTTTAACTCTTTTTTTTATCAATCGTTTCAGTTATTGACCTATTCATCTTTATTCAAAATTCAATTTAGGCTTGTGAATAGTTCATCATCTCCATAAATATCTCTTTACATTTTCTTCATCAAGTATCAGCTAGGGTCAGATCATAAGAAGGTATTAATCTTTATTGTTTTACTGATTATATTTTCTCAATGACTCTATGAATACTCATCTGTTTTTATTTTACTTTAAGTCATTTACTACTATTAGTTTTTATTATTCTGCTGCAATAAAGTGATCCTTTACCAAATTCTTACAGCTTCAATGCAGTCAGCTTGGCATCTCGGAGGCCTGTGGTCCCCCAAATATCTTATGTTGTGAAACATCGTTTCCTTCATTAATGGATTACCCTAGATACGAGCCCTTGACCTTGAAGACTTTAATCCTGATATCAGAATTGTTTATGTCCTCTCTTACCTGTACGTAAACCCATGTAGTTTGGCTATGAAATTCCCTTCACTAATAATAATTCCTTGAAATCAGTCAAATTTTAGAACTCACAACTACATTGCTTAACAGAAGAGAAATCGCGACTTATGCTCGGCTGGCTCCCCTCTCTGAGGTTTGCAGAGTGGATTGACTCGGACAGGATCCGTCTGTTCTGGTCATAAACCTAGTCCAAGGAGCCCAGCCAACATGATTAATGCGGCTCCCGGGGGCTCACCCCACGCGCTCAGACACATGCAATTCCTACACTTTTTGAAAGCCCAGAACTCTTTACTATGGTAACGCACTCCTCTGGCTAGCCAATCGTGTCTGCATCAATCTGTTTCTTATTCATTGGATTCATTTTGGCCAATAAGAATTGATCTTAGCTGGAACTGTCCAGGCAAAAAAAGCTAATTGTGTGCAACCATGATTCCAAGATGTTAGCTAACAAAAGTTGGCCTTCGCGGTTGTAATTCCATCAAACTGCCCCTTCCCGAACCCTTTACAATTGACAGACATTCATTTAGCCCAATCCGATAGACATTCATTCATCCCAATCGTCCAGACCCGCCATCTAATCGCATACCAATCGCTTTCGTCAACTAATACCTTGTTCATAATTTCTCCCAGATGCCTATGTTTGTACCAACGACACTTGAGCAGTGGGCTTCTCTGCGTCAAGAAATTAGCCGAACAGCCATGCTAAGCCGAACTCCAACCCAGACAATTGAGCTCAGGATTTGTGCCATCTTCACCTTGATCAGTGGAATGCTTTATGCACTCAGTTTCTTCAAGCGACGCAGCAGAGGCACTTGGATCTTCAAAAAGGACAGTGAAGGATACTGGCATCCTAATGTCCATACAACGCTCCCTATTTTTGCGGTGTTCTATGTGATCTGTGTGTGGCAATCAGGTCCCTTTCTCTCGACAAAGTACCCCAGTGGAAGAGGCTAATGAGATTTGTCTTCTATTTTTCAGTGGATGTAAGTGCCGTAATATGCGTAGAGATGAATTTGGGACATCCAATTAATCCAACACCCGTAGCGCTGCAACTATTAGCTTACCAGACACTTCAAGTTTTTGCGTGGTTGAAAAGTAAGTTATGTACCTGGATCTTTTCTTGTTCTTATTGGACTTCTACTTCTGACCACCAATGCAGTGTGGGCTGTTTTGTATGCTCTCCTCTTCTCGCAGCAACGGTTACCAATAAACGCGGTTCATTTATCAAAATCTCGAAGGCTCGTCTCACCCCGGATATTTAATGCCTTCAACTCATCAATTATCATCGCGGTGCTTCTTGGCCAGCTTCCGTTTGTTTACCTGCTATGCTCGGAGATTCAGAAATTTAGACATCAAGTAATAGCGACGGACCGGTTGTTTCAGCAGGTGATTGATGTTTCGTCCCAAGATGATACCACCCTCATCTATGAGGCTGCTTTGCAAACATTTATAAACATACAGTTGATGAAGAAACAAGCAAACAAGGCAGACATGATATTCAAACTTCACATCATTTTCATCATGATTTGGCTGAGCTTCAACGTGGTGGGATACCTCATATCCACGAGTTTCTTGTTGCGCGCTTTGGGATCTCAAAAGAACTTTCTCACATGCGCATTGGAAAACCGAAAAGCGCTCAAGCTCATTCAACAGCACCAACAGGAAGAAAAAGATCCTCGACACTCCATCACTAGTTGGATGATTGAGTCGCCTCTCTCGAGTCCTACATCCCAGCACCACGAAGCGACCAAGCCCTCGCAAAACCATATGAGTTTTAATCCCTGGACTTGGAGATCGTGGGTAGATTTTGCCAATGACGAGAGCCTCAACGGAAACGTGTTCTGGGATCGAATCCATCACTTGAATGTCCCAGTGCGTGGGCCAAAGTCCCCATTTGATGAAACGTTTCGAGCCGATGAAAAGGGCGAACCTTACGTGTGCCCTAATGATGCTACACTTGAGAAACACTGTACAACTTTGATTCGATATTGGTATTCTACCTTGGGACAAACTATCATTGGCTTGGGAATGTTTGCTTCTTACTTGGTCATGGGTGGATGGTTATGTATGTCGTCTTTCTCCTCATCTCCTTGCTCTGAGACAGGCGAAGAGAACTATCGACTGATGACTTCGCATTTCATGTAGTAAGCCGGTGGGCTCACTCGACTGGCGAAGACAAGCTGATTCAAGCATTTGTGTGGTCAAACTGGACTTGGGGGTTAGCTCATATGGACATCCAAATCTCTGCATTAGTTGATGGCTTAGTTTTTTTTTTTTTTTGACAAAACTTCAGAGGTGGACCAGGACTTCTCTTGGGAATTGTTAGTAAATTATGTTGTCTGAAGCCCGAATCGCACTTTTTTGACGCTTGCTTTCATGGCAGGTTGCTTGCATTGTGGCATTCTCGCCCACACCGACACTTCCAAGTGACTTGAAGTCGAACACACCCGGTGCCTCAAAAGTCCAATCGCCCTCGTTAAAAGACAATTTCGGATCACGTGGAATAACCGAAGCAACATTTCCACAATGTGGCCCTCTAGAATTGAAGAGCTTGCCCACTCGAAGAACGCCAATCGTAAGAAGTGCTGCAGAGACACTTCCAACTCTGTCCTCGAAGGCTACTTATCATGCCGAAAATTTGAGTATTGGAAAATTAGAATGGACCAGGCCATCAAACGATTTCATTCCAACCGAAAACAATCAATCATCCCTAAACCGCCAAATATCCAACTCTTCGACATACTCCACAAACAGCTGGGTAACCGCCGATCATGGATTTCCAGTTAAGGATTCAAACAACCGAATGGATTGGTTAAAGGTGGACAGCTTCCAAAGAGAAGAATTGGTTGAAGAGGAATGGATCGGTGGGCACTTCAAAGCTATCCAACGCTTGCGAGAGGCACGTCGTGCGGATATACGGTCGACCAGGTTTTCTCAAAGAGCAAGAAATATGATTCTTTAGCTTTTATGGCCCTCAGTTCAAATCTTGATTTCACACTAGCCCAGTTCACGTAGGTACTCGTCGTCAGATAAAATATAAACGACGAGCAAGGTTTATGCACGCTTCGATTACCTTCAGTGCCATTTTACGGCATTTAATGCAAGAACTTGAAGCAACGAGCAATGTTGTTTTTTCCACATCTGCATAAAACGGCCCTACATGAACTGAGCTAATAACCACCTGTAAATTTATATTTTGTACGTAAATCTATTTATTACTGTCTGAATTCCCCACACTTTTGGTCTCAAATTCTGCTGTAAATCTTCAAAGTGCTGGACTGTATAACTTTATAATTTCAATTCTACTTTAGACAATCTCTTCATACAAACTTATAAAATACAAGACAAAACCCTATGGGATAATTTCCAGAATTCAATAGCAAATCTAAAAACTGTTGATAGAGCCAGGTGCAGGTGTTTGTCATTTCAGTTTTTTAAAAATTTGCACTGATTTATTGTGAACACAGAGGTGTGGAAAGGTATCAAAAAACTATAAAAATTAATGTTGAACTGACAGGTTGGAAATTCATTATTTCCCTGCCACAGCACTGCAGCAGAAATTCTAGGTTGGAAACTTGAATTAGAATCATTGGATCAATGTAGTTCACTCAATTACATATTCTAGTTCTTTTCCTTCATCCAATTATTGGTTTGCTTCTCACGAGTCTAACTCAATTCTTCCATCTCTGCTTTTATTGCCTCCAAATTTGCATTCTGCTCTGTTGTTTTTGATGAAACAAAGGTTTTACTCTAATTTTTATGGGTTCCAGCTTGCTACTAGTTCAGAGAAAACCTGACTAGAGCAATTATAAATATGTGAAAATTACACATAAAAATAATATGTCATATGAGACAACAGTGGGCCCGCTACGCTAACAATAGCTGTAGTGTAGCATAATGTTAGCTTTTGTTGCTACGCTAACACAAAGTTACTGTTAGCTGAAGACTTTTTCAGCTAACGCTAAAACAATTTTGTCAAAAAAAAAATTAGCGGGTAGTGTAGCGTTAGCGACTCCAAAAAAAAAAGTTAACACTACAGGAATTACCTGTTAGCTGATTTGTAGCGGTGTTAGCTGGAACAAACGCTACGCTAACTGTTAGCGTAGCACTCTTGTCAGCTATGCTAACTGTTAGCATAGCGCTCTTTTCAGCTAGGCTAAATGTTAGCGTAGCGCCCTGCTCAGCTATACCACTCACCCATAGTGAACCAGAAGAGGCTCTCATAAATCAATATTAAGGAGTAAAAAAAAAAAAAACTAGTCCAGGGAATAATGATAATATGAAGGCAGTCAGATAGCAATTATTGTGCAAACTATTTGTATATACATTTTTTTTTCTTTAATTCATGAAACAAGGAAGAAATATTGAGACCAATGAACAAGAGCAATAAGAAGAGAGAAAAAATTCATTTTCATTATTTTTTTGGGAAAAATTTGTATAGTTATTAACAATGCCTTGAGCTTTTGAAAACTTTCCAGCCACCTGTATACTGTCTTTCAACCACATGTGACTACTAACACACCTCTCAATTGTCCGTGGGCTCAAGCTTCCACGGCCACTTGAGCAAACATTGGCAGCAGAAGAAAATGTACGCTCTGCAGCACAAGATGATGCTGATCTGGCCAAGCAGTCCCTTGCTAATGATGAACAAACTGGATATGTTGATGAATGAACCTGAAAAGTAGCATTGTTAAAATCAATATGAGCCAACAAACACAAGTGGAAAAAGCTGAGAACAAATAGAAGCTATACCTTCCACCACCTCAAAATACTATTGGGATCCTTTCCATCTGGACCGGTTAAGTGATCAATGTTCTTGTCATATACTTCTAGCTCTTTGCTTTCATCCAATGTTTCAGGAGTGTTGAAAAAATCAAATATATTATCCTTTTCAACATTTGAAGTATTCTTGTCCAAGATGTTAATGTTTGATTTTTTCTTCTTGTTCAACAAATCCCTTTGTTTAGCAAAAAGGCAGTCCAAATTTTCTTTGGCTTCCTCCGCTTCTTCAGGCCAGCAATGAGAGAAGATGTTGATGTGAAATGTTGGGTGAAGAATGGTGGCCATTACGAGTGTTTCACATTCAAGCGCCTCTTCTTGGTAGACCTCAAGCTTTTGTATCATTTTCACATACATTGGATGTAATGGATGCCCTCAATTGAATCCTGCCTCTTTATTCTTTAAATCAGAGATGGTTTGATAGTAGTTTGGTAATACAAAAGCACCTGTAGGACCATTCCCCTCCATCTCCTTGGTCAAACGGTTAAACGGCTGTCAAAAAAAATAAGCATTATGTATGAAATAAATAAGTGGATCTGTGGAATGAATATATCTTACTTCTAACTCCTGATTCAATTAATTGATTGTTATCCATTCCTTGCTGGTAAACTGAATTTCTTTGAAGTAGCCAAACTTCTTGTGATTTTCCTTGCGGCTGGACAGAACAATTTGATCTTGGAATTTACTATACTCATCACGGAGCATTGCATCAATAACCTGAGTTTAACAATATGTCTATCAGTACCATTGCATTATTTGGAGGTGAATCTTAATGAAATACCTCTCTTGACCTGTAGGCCCGCTTTCGGCTTTGATATTTGATGTTCCAGCGGATTCCATAACCAGCAATCAGACCATTCACTTTTGTTCCCCCTTTTTACTTCTGGTAATACTCTGCACGGAGGTAAAATTCAGCTCTCCATGCACTTGATGAGGTAATCTTTTGTACTACAAAGTCCAGCTATATATCAAAAAAAGAAGAAGGAAAGATTCAGTAATTGATTGCTAGTAAAATAAAAAAATATAAAATATCCAACTGACAGCTTTTGTTAACTCATTCAAATCATTAGAATAATTTCTATTTGCAGATGATTTCTGATTATTTTTATTCTTTGAGGTGATTTGATCATAGCCTTTGTATCCAGATCCAGCCCCGTCATCATTGTTGTCATTGTCAGTTTCAAGATCTGGCTCATTGTCATCCATGGTATTGCTATAAACATCTGTCTCATCTTCCACCCTGTCTTCAACCAATAATTCTACAGATTGCTCTTCTTTGTCCTCTCCAATTATTGGGTCCATTGTGTTGGAAAACGGAAAAATTCCAAGGAATGACTTGTTGAGCTTTGGTGGAGGAGGAGCTTCAAGGCCCAATTCTTTCAATCCAGCATTGACAAAGAGTGCCATTTTATGACAAAAGCACTTGATATGCATTGTCTTTTAGTTCCAATCCAAATCTGTGGTTTGGGGAAGGGCAACAAGTTTGGAGTGCATTTTTTCAGCCATTGTATTGTTATTTGATCCCAAATCAGTTGTCTGGCAAAGCATGTGTTTATAGCACAAAAAATAAATTGGTTTTTGGCAGATTACCGGTGATGAATCATATTATTATGTAAATCATGTTTCTTCAATACATTCACAACAGGTTCAGCCAGCATGCTTCCCTTATGGTGCCAGGCAACTAGCTTGAGAGTCAGATGCAGCACTAGATAGTTCCAATCCTTATCAATAAAAGAGACAGAAGCTCCAATAAATCCAAAGTGATTTCCTTTTTTTTTCCAAACATTGTGTATCAAGTTAAACTTGCTCTCAGAATCCTGTTGAAATTTTGTTTAAAGGGAAATAAGTATATTTTTTTTACGTGTAATTGAATGCAATGGTATCACTCACCTTCAACCGGCATATCATAGCCTCTTGTAAATCCAAGTATACCACTCGTCCAGAAGTTTCAGCCCACTTTTGTTTAAACAAATTTGCTCCTGCTTGACAATAGGAGAAGGCAGCTTGGAGATAGGGGTCTTCAACACGGTTCCAAGGTAATGATTGTTGTAACAGCCATAGAGCTATTATCTGATTGAGGACCTGATTGTCAAACTTTTCAACAGGGGCAAAATTTTCGGTGAGCAATCCAGATTGGGTAGTCTGTTTGATTCTGTCCTCTTCAAGTGCTGTTGGTGGAAGCTTGGCGCCAGAAGAGAGTGCTTGATTACAATTGGGGCATCCATGAGAAATCTTTCCTTTTTGACGGGAACCATTACAAGAATTCCAAAGATTTGAAAAGCTGCTTAAAGACACCCTGACATCTTTCTTACACCACAAGCAGGTGTAGGTTGATGGCAGTTTAGTTTCAGGCTTTTATCAAAAATTATATATATCAATCAGCATGTATTCATTTCAAAAAATCAGTGGTCAAAAAATACACACTTCACCTGAATGCCGAGTTGGTTCTGAAAAAAAATCCTTTGGATCATCAAATTCCTGGTTTTTTTTTCTACGTTTGGTTTTGGCCTTTGCTTTTTTGTGGTCTGAGTCTTGAGAAAAATCAATCACCTGGGAGCTTGTGATTTCAGATGTTGATATAGGTTGACTCGGGATTTTCTTCTTCTTTTTATTTCCAGGGAGAGGAGTACTTTGTTCTTCAGACGGAGATTCAGATGAAAGGTCCTTTCTTTTCTTTGAGTGAACATTTGATACCAAGGCTGATGCTGTGTGACTTCTTTCTGAAAAAATTGGTTGCAAAATTGATTGACGTGAATCGGGCGAAGGCTGAATCATTCCCGATCGCCTCATAGGGGTGGTGACTTGTGAAGATCTGCAGGTGTGGCCACCTGACAAATCACTTATGTTTCCGTTTTGATTGTGCATTTGGACTGGTTGACTAGACTGAGACATGGTTGATGACAGGATGTTAAATTTAAAGCTGATGCTGAAGTGAGTATTTGAAAAAAGTATCCGGTTGGATTTTGGCTCCACGTCACAAGCATATTGGAAAGCGGAATAATGTATCCTCTTCAATCCCCCCTGATGACAAACAAATAATGTACGTGCTCCATTTGTTTTACACCTTTGAACATATTTATCCCCAAATTTATACTTTAATCATCATAAAGAATGGGGATTTCATGCACACATGTGCAACTATATCAATTTGTGTAGATGTATATTCACAAATTAGGATTTTTTATTTATTTCAGGATACTGGAGTCATAAAATTCAAAAACTTATATAATCTAGGAAAATGTAACCACATTATTAAACTTTTTACATAATTCCCATGTTTCCAATTTAGGTTGGTAAGCATGGTGTCTATTAGTATTATGTATCTTCAAATGCTAGCTATAGACTCTTCACTTTTTACATGTTTTCCAGCCCAGACTTCCAGTCTGTTCCTTGAGAAATTTTACCAGCAAAAAACAAGCAGGACCTCCAGAGTACAATGAATCCCCACAAATATGACTCAAGACTAAGGCAAGGAACTCAATAATGTAATTACCTATGTAATTATGTACCTCACTGTAATTCATAAACATGTTTTTGTTTATGATTCCAGGCTTAAATGGATGATTAATCCCTTTCCCTCTCATGGTAAATGGAAGTTTCTCTGCAATACCCTTTCCTTTCATTAATACCAAATCATCATTCAGCATGATGGATTTTTCTTACAAACTCTCCAATGACAGAATAGTTACATATCTAAATATGGATCTTAGAAGCATGTCCTACTTTCTCCAAATGGAATATTTCATTTTTTGACTCTTACTTTCTGGCTGTGTGCCAGCTGTAACCAAGGCTTGATTTGAGAGAGAGATACTTTTAGAAAAAAAAAGAGCAAACAATTAAAAGAGAAGAAAACAATTATCTGTGTATTATTTGTAACCTGAAAACAAGAAGTACACAATTTATCTTCTTGAAACTTTAGTTGAACACTCTTCCTGACACATAGTTCTTTTTTTCTTTTCTAGTGGTGAAAGTTCGTTGAGAGACTTTGCTCTGGCTACAAGACAATGACTGATCTGAAAGGAACATCCAAATTGAGTGGTGAGCTTTGTGGTTTTCAATTCTTGTGGTGGCCAAATGGTGTGGTGACTGATGTTGTTGCTTTTCCAGAGTACTTCGATAATTCATGGTATACCTCCAAAGTCTATGTTACAGTTGTATTCAGGGAACCGGATGGCGTGTCCCAGGGTGTTTGAAGGTGGCAAAACTGGTGTACTGGTTTGTTGGTTGATGTAGCTGAAAATTCCATATGTGAACAAGTTCTGGTCCTTGTAAAATTGAGGCTTGTTGGAGAAATCATTTGTGGTAACAATAACATTTGAGCAAATGGGTTCTGGTTCGTTTTTGCTACTTTCCCATTGCTCATCAGACCAGCTTGGTATTCCAAATTCTTCAAGAGACTTCCTATTCTGCTCATGAGCACCCCGTGAGAAATGGCGGATACAATCAGACACAAATTTGTTGTGAGTAGGGAGATTTTGCTGGAGAACGGTATCAAGGTGTTGTGCTTGTTGTAGCTGAGTTACGTAATCATTACTAGAATGATTACTCTCACTACAGTTATGTCACACATAACGTACTCGGCATAGACAGCCTCAAAACTCACACACTAATTCTCTCATTTACATAATATCATAGTATATAAATAGCCATGTATTTACCGTATACTTTTTTCCCTCTCATGCAATTAATGAACTAAGTAGTTACATCCAATATTCCCATACATTGGATCCTTTAGTGCTGAGGGTGCAAAGAAAACATGTTCACATGTGAGATGTGAAGTGACAGATGTGAGAGCGATTAAACAGACGGCAGTGGGAGAGCATTGACCGAAGCCTTATCAAGATCAAGGTATAAAACGTCACCATCCGTGAAGAACACACCCCACCCACATCCCCCCGGATACATATTCAAAACAAAAAAAGTTCATTCCTCCAACAATATCACTACAAAAACCACATCGATGAACTCATTGGTGATAGCACTAGTTTTGATGATGGTGATGAATACCATGGTAGTTAATAGTGTACCGACCAACCTTGCCGAGTTCAAGGAGCTATCAGCAAGACGCGCCTGTCGTCCTTCAGTATGTTACTCTGGCCCGGACCACCCTTTTCTTTGTTGTAATTGATACGTAAATGTAAGTAAGGGTTTTTTCTTTTTCGTTCACAGATTTCTATTTTGGAGCGACAAGGACAGACTGACTGACTGGTGCTATCTGTTATTTTATTTTTATCATCCGTAAGGCTTGATGTTGTAGCCGCGGCCGTGACACCCGGAAACCGGCTCTAAGTATAGGCCCCATCCGCTACTTCATCTTCCTGCTTCTGTTACCACTCATGCCCCAGGGCTCTTCCTGCAGATGCCTCCAGGTTGTTCCGTTCCTATTATCCTGTAATCATGGCGGCAGGGTATATAAAACTCTGCCATGCTCGTTGTTTTCCCCCCCAAGCAATCTAGATAGTCATCGATCTATTCTTTGAAAATTGAATCTAAACTCTAACTTTCACAGCTTATATCGTCAAATCCCGCTTTAGTTTACAGCCCACCTCGCTATATTGTGAACCATTGATTCTGCAGCAACATTAGGCCAGTACCAACGTCGGAAGACACCAACCATTTATCATCAGTAGGCATCCTAAGCAGTTTTAACCTGTGTGACCTCCACACCACCAAGACAGCCGTTGAAAAGAAAATGACAAAACTATACAGGAGTTACTTGTTCAGTCGGGGTGTTTTTTTCAGTACTTTGGGGGTAGAAGTACTATTCCTCCCTTAGCTTGTCTTTTGGAGTGTTGTGCGTGTGTGACGAGAGGTTGCAAGTAATGGATATATTTCAACAGAACAAAATGATTTGAAATCAGAGCATCATCTTGTACATACATACGACTATCAGGAAGAGGGATCATTTTTTTGGAGAAAGAAGGGGTATCCAATTAATGGATCCGAGGGATTAGAGTTTAGTAGCAATTGCCTCGATCTCGACCAAGACGTCTAGAGGCAATCGCGCGACCTATGGTATGGTAGTGAATTTCGAGGTTTGAAGAGGGATCAGAGAGGGGGAGATAAGGCTGCTATTGTGCACGATAGAGGGGGTACTGACTTCGACACAGCTTCGAGCGGGCTTGTGGTTCTTACAAAACGTCGAATAGACTTGGTTGATCTTGGCGAACTGGGACATATCTTTAATGAACACGGTGGTCTTGATGACTGATTCGAGCGAGCCACCGGCTTGTACTAAAACCTTGGAAAGGTTTTTGAGGCATTGTTCCTGTGAATCAGTTGGGCCCGAGTAAGCTCCTGGACTCATGGTTGAAATCAAAAAGGATGAAATGGATCGATAGATGAAAAAGGTTATGTGGACTTGGGATTGACTCACGGTCTGTAATTCGACATCGGTAGAATGGATGACTTTCATAGTGCTAGGATCCAAAGGGATCGATCCACTAGAATAAATAAGTCCATTCGAGGTAACCAACCACGGCCTGGGCTTTTTTTTGAAAAATGAAAAATAATAGACCGGGGAGGGGAGAGGGTCGATGGAAGATATATATAAGTCTTTTTCCCGGATCACCCAAGGAGGAGGGGGAAAAAAGATGCTTACAATACGGGCCGATGGCTTCGGGAGCACCGGGGGTACTGTTGATAGTGGTGAGACTGATCGGAGTAGACATCTTGTTCCAAGAAGTGGTCGTGCTAGTCAGAGATCGGCATGGTGTTGAGCTCAGGCTTGGTCGGGCTAGACAGAAGGAGTGGTGATGGTATTGTTTGAGGGGGTTGGTGGTCAGCAAGTGTCGCGTGATGGTCTTGTTCATCCCGGAGAGAGTGAGAGTGAGAGTGAGTGCGTGTGTGGGTCGGCCAAGTTAGTACACCTTAACACTGTGTTAGCCCAGATAAACTATCATAAACTGAAAAGCTCTACGACATATAGTCTTGATGGAACCCAACACATATCTACAGAGAAAGCACTTACTGGCATTAATTTACACCCACACTAGGGAGTCTGATTGGCTCAAAAAAAAATGATAAAAAGGCAGCTTGGATGGTATCGGAGATATTGGAGATGAAATTTCTATGAACAATTAGATATCAAAGATTGGTATATTTAGAAGGGATGCTCGATAGGATGATTATTTCAAGAATCGTTCCAAGCCTCTAACGACCCTCTCAACTCTTCTACACGTCAGACTGATCCTACGACCACGAGCCAAGGCTTGATCGGGGAGCTGTTGGGGATCCAGAGGATGATGGTGAGAGAAATCGTGCCAATTGAGACAGGGTTCGAGGTGAGATAAGAGGAGGTCGACTGGGCGGGCAGGGATGGAGTGGAGTAGGTGGTCGTAGCATTCTCCACTGATGATAATCAACGAGCGACGAGGAACGAAGAGGGAGAAGAGTGGCTTGGCTTCGATCGCCTTTCCACCTTCGCTCGACATCCAAAGCTGATCGTCTGTCGTCCCTGTTTCTGCTCCTGCGCTGTCGACGGTCTCAGATGGCCGTTGAATCCCACCAAGTCGGCTCAAAAAGTGCTGGTATCGGTCCGAGTAACAGTAGAACTCGTATACTGTGTCCGACTCTAAGGAGAGCGTAGCCACCGTAGATAGGTATGCAGGTCCACTATCCATGATAATCCGACTCATCAATCATTAACCATTTACTGCAATGGTAGTACAACAGAGGGTGAAACTTGATGATCGGTGTCTACTTACTCGAGATGGGGAAGGATCCCATCTCCAGGGCTGTACTCGTTCACCAGACAATGGTTGGGCGGAAGGAACGAGCTACTAGAGGTTGGATCGACTTGTCTGGGACTAAATATCTTCAGTTCCTCGAGTCGGTTGAACACCTGTGGCCATTCGTCTATCATAAAGCTCGGCGGTGTTTGTGGTACCAACTTCCCCTTGGGCGTCATCGTCCCTCCCCAATACATCGACCTTGATCACATATAAAGTAAGTTGTCGAATCTATGTATGGATCTTGACTATCATACTGAGATAGAATTGACCACCGACCTTCGTCCATTGACCCGTTGCCAACCTCCCGCTCGAACAGAAATCGAAAGATCAGGCCTGACCACGACGTTAGAGTTTCCTACATGGTTGACCTAAAACACAACTTGGCGCCATTCCCTCGATCAGCCAAAATAAACAGGAAACGACTGTGATTTTTTCTTGTTCTTCTTACAAACAGGGAGAGTTTGGAAGCTGGACAGTATAAGGTTAGGTAGGTACGAATTAGACTCACCCGTTCGATCAGATAATTCTCCTCCTCCCTACTGATGTAGTCTTGGACCAGATGGATCGATGGGATAGGGATAGTTATTCGGTGGTCTTGTAGGTCGATAATGGTCATCGTCTCCGTTGATGGTCAACTATATTGATTTATTCGTCGCAGGAAAACTATTATTGTGTTTTTACAAATGCTGGGACTGATTTGCATTAAGATTTATTAAAATCTGTCAAAAAAAAACAATCTTTTATGTTTTTCAAAACCCATGATCCGGTCATTAATGATAACCATGGCTGATTCCTGATGCTGTGCGTGGCAGTAACCTGAAGATCAAATTGGGGCTGTGGCCTTAATCCCATAACCTTGCCATCCAAAAATCTTCAAAAAGTTCAAGAATTTGTGAAAACACAATACATAATGGGAAACTTTTAAGGCCCCGTTTGGCTGCCATTATGTTATATCATATTATATGATGTGGCGAGCTTATGTAATGAGTCAAAATTATTTTATTATTATTATTATTATTACTATCAACATAACTCGAGTGTTTGGCTAGCCCTCTAGTCATACAAATCCTACATAACCGGCACTTAATGACCATTTGGAATCGTGATCATAACATGTCGGGTCTTATTCCTCAACTTGACAATGACCATCAGGCCAACTCACCCCACAGCCATAGCCCAGACTCCAGCGACTCCGACAACGACTCATCTTATTCAGCTTCAAGCCAGTCAACAATTTCCTCCGGTTCCAATCAATTGCCGAGTCAAGATTCTGGCATGTGTCTCCTCCTGAACGTTGTCGCTCTCATCACCATCTATCATTTGCTGCATACCAACAAGACGCCGTATAACACTTCAATCCTAACAGGTCAGCGTTACGTGGCCGAACTCCTTGATGGGAATGATCAGAGGTTTGTAGATATTATGCAAATGAAGAAAATTATTTTTGCCAATCTTTGCAAGCAAATAATTTCTACCAATATTGAACCGGCCTCAAAAGCGTTAAGTTTGGAGGAGCAGGTGGCCATATTTTTGTACATGGTTGGGCATTGCACTAGCAACCGTCAAACCCAAGATAGGTTTCAGCATAGTGGTGAGACTGTCTCAAGGTTTGCAATTTTTTTTCATTACTTGTTCAAATTTCATCCAGCTGATTGATTTGAAGCAGGGTATTCCATTATGTGATGAAATGCCTGTTGCATTTGAATGCTAAGTATATCAAGGAACCACCAATTGACATCACCCATCCAACTATATCCGGGAACCCAAAATTTATGCCGTTCTTTGGGGACTGTATTGGAGCCCTTGATGGAGTGCATATACCTGCCCATTTATTGTTGATGAATAATCCAGTTGCTTACCACAATTGGAAAGGATTCCTCTCTCAAAACGTAGTCGGTGTATGCAATTATGATCTCTGCTTCACTTACCTTTGCGTTGGTTGGGAAGGATCAGCACACAATGCTTGGGTCTTGGCTTCAGCAAAGGCCGATGACTTCAAAATACCAACCAATTGCTTCTACTTAGCTGATGCCGGTTATGGGCTTGCAAGGGGCTTACTGGTACCTTACCGTGGCATTTGATATCATCTACGTGAACAATACTTGTCAGCAAATAGGTGTGTCTTTTGGTTATGTCAGACAAAGTCCTACATGTAGTGACTTGTCATCAATTTTCATCATCAGGCCTGAAAATCGGGAGGAACTGTTCAACCTCTGCCATGCCATGTTACGGAATGCAATTGAGAGAATTTTTGGAATATTCAAACGTCAATTTCCCATTCTCACAAAGCCGCTTGAATACAGCATACCTATCCAAGAACAATTGGTAATCTGCTTAGCTGTTATTCACAACATCATTGTGATTGGAGGACCATCACATGAAGATGATTTCCCTATGAACAAAAGCGAGTCCAGATTGCAGGACACCAGCAATTTGGAAAACAATGTTGATCCCAAATCAGAAGACCGCGAGGAACACCTAGCTTGGAGAGACACGATTTCTGAGAATATGTGGAGAGACTATGTAGCATACAATGCAGTACATGAGAGGGCAGTGTTCCACCATCCTAGGGTGTCAGGGATAAGTTGGTGTGGAAGGGGTAGAGGTCGTTGGCGAGGCTCAAGTCGGGGACAGAGGCAAGGAAGAGATTCTTCCTAAATTTTTTCACTCGAGTAAATGTGTGAATTTTCTATGTGTCATGGCAAAGTAACAAATAAAATCAAAGAGACAAAAAATAAAATCAAAGAGACAAATTTAATATCATGGCAAAGTAACAAATAAAATAAAAGAGAAATTAATTGTGTAACATAGTGAGAAAATGAGAGAAGTTGTGTAACATAGTGAGAAAATGAGAGAAGAAATGATTTCAAGTCACACTTGAATCTTGTCTACCTGCATTTGGAGCCATTGGATTCAGAGCTCCTTTCTTTGGATGGACATATATAATGCTGCCCGACGCTCTGAATAGAAGACACTGATTGCCAATAATTGCTGGAGATCGTCAAAATTGTCTGAATCATTTAACTGGAAGAACTGCATCGCTTGGGCGCCATAGGTCTGCCTTGAGCCTGCTTGGTTCAAGCTAATCAACTCTTTCAATGCCCCCGCAATTTGAACGCCAGTTGACATACAACCTGCTGATTGATGGACACAAGGTGAAAAATCATTGGATTGGGAGGTCTTGCTAGAATGGCCCCCAGCCAATTGTGTTGGTTGAGATTCGGAGGTGGAAGATGTATTTCCACTCAATTGTAAATCAGGTGTGTTTTGGGATTGAGCTGAGAGAGAAGAAAGTTGGTTGGCCCCGCTTGCAACAACTCTTTCAAATATCTCCACCAGAAGGTTCCACTTGGGGAATGGTTTCCCTTTGAATTTCCTCGCTTGCGGATGAGACTGAATGAAAATTCCAGGCAAGATTAGCTAACCAAGGAGATAGTAACAAGTAACAATATGGCAGGACACTGACCATAAGGTAACAGGCCCACACTTGTTCTGGGGCTGTAACCTCTGATGTCTTGTCGTTCCACCCAAAACCACTCTGGTTTTTCAATTCAAGTAATACATCATAATATTTTTTGAAACCCTGCACAAGTAACAGAACAATTAGAAAATTAGCCATTGAACTTGTAAATGATTCAAATATGACCAAACTGGTTGTATTTTGATTTGAATTTTTTTTCATCTAAAACCACCTCGGGGAACTTGGATTGTAGAGCTGCAGCAATTGCTCTATGTGTCTCGGGTTTAAAGCCATTATCTGATTGTTTCCCATTGCACACCCCCTGGACGTAGATCTCTAACGCAGCTGACTCAATCTCCGAGTTCCAAAAAAGCTTGGATGATTTGCGACCGCTAGCCAAATGTCTCTGGGAAGGATAATCCGACTGTTCTTCATTCATCTCAATGTTGGATTGGGTGTGACGCTGGCTTGAAGGAGTAACAGGATAAGATTCCATTTTCGGTGAGGTTCTGAGTTGTTGAGGAGTTGTTGAGGAGTCTAGCCGGCGGGGATGTATGGATGGAGGAAGTACATATGTAATGTCAAGCTGTGCCAATATGATTCCAAATAGTACCCCAGGGGTACTATTTGGGAATTGGCAGGGGTGATGAAGAGTGATGACAAAAGTCGTCATGAAGCTTATAATTGCTGGATGTTGCCAAACACGCAAGTGATATCATATGGGCCTCTGTGAGGCCCGGTTATACAAAAGCAGCTCATATTACATAACATAATGGCAGCCAAACGGGGCCTAAAATTTCATTTAGCTGATTCCAATTGAATTTTCAGAATAACTCCTTAAAATTTTCAAATCCTCAAAGGATATAAGGCCCCGTTTGGTGGCAGTGATGTTATATAATAATCACCCCTTGTGTATAACCGGGCCATATTGTATCACACTCACATTTGGCAGCTTTCAAAAGTTGTGATGTAAATATATCACAGCTTTTGGCATCACTGCTCATAACCCCCTCCCAAATCCAAAATAGTACCCCTGGGGGTGTATTTGGAGTTACATGTGCACTGTTCCTCTTGACACACAATTACATAAATCCTTTCAATCAACTTCAACACACGACCTCAATGCCATCATTCAACACCTGGAGCCCAAATAATCCCTTGGCAACCCATAATTCCCCGGTGTTGTTGCCTGTTAGCCCATTAGGTAGAACCACTCAGAAAATCAACTCCCAAATCAGCTCCAATGGCACTCCATTCTCTAACTGGTCCAAGTCTCAAAGATCCATGCTCACCAATGTTGATATGGAGGAAGACTCAACTCAAAGTCAGCCACAGCAAAGCCTCACCCCTGAAACAACAGCAAGTACTTGCAAACCATCCAAACTGTTTTGGACATCTGAGATGGAGTGTGCAGCTCTTGAGATCTATGTACAGGTGGTTCGCAAGGGTAAAAAATCCAAAAACGGCTTTAAGCCCAAGACGCATTGAGCAATTGCGGCTACATTACAGTTGAAGTTCCCAACTGTGGATTTGGATGAGAAAAAAGTCAAGTCAAAATTTAACCAGGTAGTTCATATATGCTTTCAATACATATTCTACATTACTAATTCATCCCTCCTTTTCTGATTCATTCCAGGGATTCAAAAAAGATTATGATGTCTTTCTGGAATTGAAGAACCATAGTGGGTTTGGATGGAATGAAGAGAGCTGTGAGGTCACAGCTCCAGAGCAATTTTGGAACCATTATATCATGGTAAGCTTGGTACTGTAGCATCACATGATCTTTTAACAAAACTGACTGCTATGTATATTTGGTTACACAGTCTTTCCCACATGCCAAGAAGTTCAAGGGCAAACCATTCCCAGAATGGTTCTTACTAGTCAAGATTTTTGAAAAGGTTGTTGCAACCGGTGCAAATCAAATTTTGTCACTTTCAATTAATAATCTTAGCCAAATCAACAATGAAACTTCTCCAAGCATTGGGTGTCAGCTCACTCAGCAAGGTGAAAGCCAGAAGTCTGCCAAAACCTCTCAATCAGAAGCTTTGGTGTTACCACAGGTCCATTGTTTGGCAGGAAGAACTTTGACTGGTTCTCAAATCACTGGCGCGTTGAAGGACTTGATTGCGTTAAATCAGCCTGGATTGAAGAAAACTCAAGGTGCAATGGCAATGAATTTTTTTCAAGAAAAACACCGCTGGTGAATTTGATGATTACCAACAACTTGCAATCTTCAATGTCTTTTACTCCAAACATCATGCCGCTCTTTACATTTCAATTCAGCAAAAAGATTTGTGAATCTCTTGGCTTGAAAACTGTATTGTGAATAGCCAAATGTAACATTTTCAACAAATGGTTTTCTTATTTCATTTTGAGACATCTCACAAAAGTATTCTATTGGCAACGATTTGTTTTCTTATGTCATTTTGAGACATCTAGCAAAATTATTCTAACAGCCCAAGAGATCAAGACCAGAAAGGCTCAACTATCTCAAGTACAAACCAGCTTACTACCCTCATTAGGACAGCAGTTGGTAGATCTGATGGGCTCATTAGACCTCCAAGCTCTTGGGAATCATCCATGGCCAAAGCTGAGAGCTAGCCTAGTGCTCATAGAATAACTAGGCCAATGGGGTGGTGAGCTACTGTCCTTCCTTGAGCAGAATTGTAAGATATATATTTCTTCCACATCGCCTCAGCAAGCTCATCCCTCCTGGCCAAGTCTTCCACGCAATCTTCTGGCAATCTTTCACTTTCATCTGACATTTCAAGACTGTTGGATTCACCGGGCCTCTCAGGACAATCATCTACATGTGTTAGTCCATCCCTCATAATTTGATTGTGAATCACAGCCAAGCAAATGACTAATTGTCCTTGTATTGGCATAGCATACTTGAGTGGTTTGGTGAGGATTGGAAACCTACATTTGAAGATTCCAAAGATCCGTTCAACGGCATTACGCAACATTGCGTGTTGAAGGTTAAAAAGTTCTTTGCAATTTTCTGGCCTAGGAATGCTAGTAAGCAAGCTGTTTGAAATTTGGGTAAAAAAATGAATTCACACCTGTTGGCTGCTGAGATTTGTTCTTGCAGATGATATTGGATCCCTCTATAAGGCACAAGTAAGCCCCTGGCTAACCCATATCCTGCATCAGCTAGGTAAAACAAGCCCATGGGTATCTTGAAATTGTCTGCCCTTGTAGATGCTAACACTTTGCCATCATGCGCCAATCCTTCCCAGCCAACGCAAACATAAGTAAAACATAAATTGAAGTTGCATACTCCAAGTATGTTTTGCAAGAGGAAACCCTTCCAATTGTGATAGGCAACTGGCTTATCTGATGATGGGACATGAGCTGGTATGTGGACACCATCTAGTGCACCAATGCAGTTCGAAAAGTACGGCATGAACTTTGGATTCTGTTCAACCCATTGGATGGATACAATCGGTTGGGGGTTCCTTAATGTATTCTGAGCTCGAGGCTGGGAGGCACTTGATGATGTAGTGAAGAACTCTTGAGCATAAAGTCAGCCTTTGAGTTAGTTAAATTAAAGATATAGATAAGAAGACATGAAAACACTTAACTTAAGATGGTTTCACCACTGTTCTGGAACCAATCCATTGTTGTCAGATTGCTACTAGTTCAGAGACAACCTGACTAGAACAAATATAAACAAATAACATAATAATACATTATTACTCATTTAATAAAAGGTAATCAATGAATAATAAATAGATAAAGTAACATAAAAAAGTTACATGTAAATAATAAATACATTATTACATAGTAAAATAATAATAAATAGATAAAATACAATAATAAACATAAAACAATGAATATGTTAATAAATAATAAGATAAGTGGAAATATGATTACAAAATCTTAAAGAGCGTGTAAAACCACCTAGGGTACTTCAGCCAAAGTACCCCAGATAACTTAAAAATTCTAGTAGTAAAACAACTTGAAAGAATATTACTACTAAGTGCTGAAATAATTATTATATATTAAATTATAGAATAAAAAGATAAATACATACACAAAACCACGAAATAGAAATGTATTTAAATAAGAACAGAATAAAATAAATACATATGACATAAATAATATATGTTTAATCTTGATTTACTTAGTCAAGGAGTGAGAATTAGGGGCACTTTCAAGTGAGGTATTCTAGGTTAAACCTGGTGTAGATTCAAAACACCAAATAATATTCTAACTTATTATGTTTTATTTTTATTTTTATATGTATTTTAATTAATATTAATGTGTTATGCTTATGGCAGGTTGCTCTGCCATACTAGCAAGCTGAAAACTTTCTTAAATTATTATCCATGATATTGATTTGGATGGATTGCCAGATTTCAAACCCTGAACAGTTAACACTTCTTCAGCCTGTCAGCTTTCTGTACTCTACTCCACTTATTTTGGCGTGTACAGTAAGGACTAAAAGAAAAATATTACACTTATAAAGTGTAATGAACTGATTTGCCAGTAAGAATAATGACTTAAGTGTTATAATAACACTAAGTATCAAATAAAAAACAGGTTATGACCCTGCTGCCAAAACTTCAGTTGTGGGAATAAATCCTCTGAAGGGCTAACCAGATTTGAACACGGTTCTTCCAATCAATTAAAGATATTTAATCAATTGGGGGGGATTTGTTTTGAAGAATTTTAACTAATTTAGATAGTATATAGATAAAGGCCAGTCCTCCTTACTTACAGGAGAAGGTGAGCACCTTTGTAGCTTATAATAATTTATCTGGTGTAGGTTAAAATTGATGGGGGGAGGATATCTTCAATTTGGTGAAGAAACCTCCTCCTTAAATAATAAAATATTTGTATTAATCCCTCTGCAATTTAATTGACAGTGGGGATTGGGGCAATGTTGACAGGTGATTCTGATCAGCCTGTTCGTGGTAAGAAGGGAAGCATGGTGTCATTTTTAATTAAAATGATGCCATGTTTATGGGCATTGATATTTGCACGCCCATTGGCGCACGCCCACGCCGAACGCACACCGATAAAAAGAAAGGCGTGTGCCCCGCACGCCTTTTTTTTAATCGGCGTGCGGGCTGCACGCCCATCCTCGGGCGTGGGCACGCCTGTAGATGGGCGTGCGTGCTGCACGCCCATCTACAGGCGTGCGACACTGCAGGCGTGCAGTCGCACGCCCTCTTCAGAAACAGGCGTGCGGCTCGCCCGCCCCTTCAGAAAAGGGCGTGTGGGTCGCACGCCCTTTTTATGTGTATAGGCAAGGGCGTGCCCCCTGCCTATACACATAAAAAGGGTGTGCGACCCACACACCCTTTCTATGTATATAGGCAGGGGGCACGCCCCTGCCTATACACATAGATCGGCGGACCGCCGACCTATGTATATAGGAAGGGCGTGCCCCTTCCTATATACATAGAATCGGCGTGCAGTCGGCACGCCGATTCTATGTATATAGGAAGGGGCACGCCCTTCCTATATACATGCTGATGTCATGCGTACACCAGAATGTACGCATGACATCAGCATGCCCCCACCTGCCCCCTCCCCCCATCCTTTGCCAATTGGCCCTCCCCCCCCCTCCTGAAATCCCTCCCCAACCACCACCTCACCGACCCCACCACCCACCTTCCAGACCACCCACCCGTTCCGACCCACCACCCACCCAACCCAGCCTCGCCGACCGCCGACGCAAGCCGCCGGAACGACCCAGCCGCCCGACCACCTCAAGCCAGCCGCCAGGACATCGACAAGTAAGTCGATGTCCCCCCATCTCCCCCGTTTCCCCCGTTCCCCCAATCCTCCGCGCCCCCCCTACCCCCTGCCCCTCACCCAAAACCCCGCCCGCTCCTGGGCCAGCTGGGCCTGGCCCAGAGGGGCCAGATGGGCCAGCTGGGCCTGGCCCGAAGGGGCCAGATGGGCCACCTGGGCCTGGCCCGAAGGGGCCAGATGGGCCACCTGGGCCAGGCCCAAAGGAGCCAGATGGGCCACCTGGGCCTGGCCAAAAGGGGCCAGATGGGCCAGCCAAAAGGGGCCAGATGGGCCACCTGGGCCTGGCCAAAAGGGGCCAACTAGAACCAGTGGCCCCTATGGACACATTCAAGGTGTGAATGTGCCACTAGGCCCCCTTGCAAGCCCCCCATTGCACCCAAGGCCCAGGAAAAATGTGCAAGGGACACATCTTGGCCTAAAGGGCCCCGGGAAATGCCCACAGATGCATATCAGGCCCCAAGTCCCCCGTCTAAGCCCCCTACACACCCAAAGTGCCCCCCCAAACCCCCCGCAAGGGCTGATATTCCCCTTTCTCATATTCTCACTGCAAAAGGTACTTAATTCCAGGAGCAGCAGCTGACATGTGTTTTATTTTGCAATCCAACCAACAGCAACACCGTTTTCTCCTCCTCCATCAAGCTTTAGACGTATTTCCACGCAACAACAATGTCTGGTAGTCATGAACAATCACGTAAGTTCTGTTTCCTCATAAGATGTATGACAATAAACCTCCTGCTTACCACTTTCCACCCCAAAACACTGCAAATCAGGTTTGGACTTCTGGCAAAAATGCACTGAGCTTGCTCAGCATCCCGCATGCAGTCCCGAGGAATACAAGTATCTGGAAGTTCTTGCCAACAAAATCAAAGCCGAATACGAGCAGTCAGACGATGAGGGTCATGAGTCCTCAACTCGCCCAGCTCCAACAAACACGTTTGACCCCCCAGCTAGCCAAACCATCCTACATTCCACTCCTAACGTCAACCAACCACCTCCTAACCTCAACCAATTCATTCCTTGGTTTCCTGATCTTCCCAAAGACCTCCCACCACCTCAAACAACCGCTCCACAACTGTCAGATTTTATCTCAGCAAACAATGCGGCACCAACACTTCATCGCACACCAGAACCCACTCGAATTAACAACATACCAGCTCAATGGGACAACGAACCCCCTCCATTTGACAACGGCTTGCCCAACGTTATGAACCCGGCATATGGCCCCATCCACCCATTAAGGTCACCCAGGCGCAACAGCAAAGGCGAAAGCACCTTTCTCACCACCTCTAATGAGGCTTACCTTGATGCTATAACTACCGCCATTGAATCCCAAAATGCCAAACGAGCCTTGCATAACTTATCTCAAAACCGTGATGACAATATAAACGACCCGGATGCCGAGGGGGAGACCGACCCTGAAGAATTGGGAATCAGCCCTCCAGCCTCACAAGTCTCTTTGCCGTACAACCATCGTGCAGCCCCACACCCACATTCCACTATTGTTGAAAGTCACCCACGCCGGGCTCGCTACCGCTATCCAACTGCAATATTTGTTGATCCTACATCCAATGATCCTACATCCAAAAAATCCCGGCATCACACCCCAAGTCCAGACGATCCTCCCTCATGTGGTGCAAGCCCAGTCCCTCAACAGGGCTCCTCTACCTCTCATCAACAGATTGTGCATATCGACCCAAGGGAAACTGGCCCAAACTTCCCAAGCCACCTATTCACTCCTCACCCAACTGTCATAACGGCCGAACACTTGAAAGGCATGAAGTTCTCGCGCACCCCAACCACTAGTGCAGTGGACAGTTCCAGTTCAATGCCCAGCTCCAGTTCAAACCCCAACAAGAGGTCAACAGGCCCTCCTCGCCCTGCAAGGTCCACACGGGATGCATGTGAGTCATCCCCCTCTCCTCTAAACATTAAACACTTCTCGAACTCATGTCTGTCTGTCTGTTGCAGCTGTGGAACTATTTTTACCAGGCCCACTGCTTCCAAGATCAGTGGTAGAAAACTTGAACAACGATTTGGCGCGTGGCATTGCATGGTCCATCACATCAGCTGAGAAGATGATAAAGAACATCGCCTATGTCCTCAATCACCTCCCCCATATGCTCTCTCGTCATGGCCCAATGGACCACAATTTCAAGGAAAGAGTGTGGCGGGACGTTACAATAACTCTGGCTGCTTGCAAATCAGGTAATTCTCCTAGTTACTATCTATTTATTTAAAAATGACACTGACCAATTTTTGTGGTGCGGTTAAGAAAAAATCCTCCACCCTGCTACTTCAATGTCTCTGATCACTCATGACATGATCAACATGGATCAGATTGAAGTTGTCCGGGCCAACAAAAGCAAGACGATAACCAACCAAACTCAGGTACACACACTGGCCTCAAACATGGCATCATTCATCTCTCCTCCTGACACGGCATACCTCCGACTCAAATCTGCTTTACATCAATGCTGGGCTTTTCGTCATCTCGAACAGCAGGGCGCCCAATGGGAACCCCTTCCACTAGATACAACAAAGGTCCACTCTGCTCACTGGGGCTTCCAACGAACCTACGAGAACCTGGGGAC
Organism: Puccinia hordei; assembly: GCA_007896445.1. Classification (NCBI taxonomy): domain Eukaryota; kingdom Fungi; phylum Basidiomycota; class Pucciniomycetes; order Pucciniales; family Pucciniaceae; genus Puccinia; species Puccinia hordei. Next base: position 95,808 of record RDRW01000397.1, on the reverse strand, counting down.
ATTCGATGCCAATTCACCAAACCTTGGCGGCCTCATGCTTGTGTCACAGCACCTGGTGGGGGCAATGTCAGCTCTGGCGTATATCTGCAGCTTATCCGACTTTACCCGGCCACGTCCAAAGCATACAAGGACGGATGAGTGCTCCACAAGGAATACACCCTCTCAGATCCAGATGCTAGCTGGTCTGCTCGTTTTTGGTCCAACATCAGTCTTCACATTCAACAGACAGACTGCCAGCAATGCCAACGCTTCAGCCTTGCTAGAATTTGGGGCCAAAGTCCTTAAACAAAAGGTGGATGGTGGTATTACTCTCCCAATGCCCCACCAAACTTTAGACAATCTTTGTATATATTTTCTGGACTTCTTGTGTGCTATGGGCTTTGACAAGATTGGTGAGAACGGACTCCCCCAAGTGGATTGGGAAAGAACCTACAAAGAATTTCACCACTACTTTGCTACTCACCACCTACTCCACATTTTTTCTCAAGATATAGAAATAGCTTTGTCCAACTATCACTTCTGACTTGTATGGTATTTAAATCCTATCCTGTGTCTCCAGCTCTACATGTTGCATGTTCTATTGATCACTTCCATCCAAATGATACATTATTTGCCTTTTGGTTTATCTATTTCCTACATTATAGGTGTCAGTCTTGGTGTGCAACTAAAACTTATTATTATACATATGATATGATACTAATAACTGAAAATTGTATTAATGATCAGTTAAAAGTATGATTACCTAACTTTATGCTTACATACTCATATACATATGCTTACCCCCATTTTCCAGTCACGGAAATGAGGTGTTGTGTAAATTAGGGGAGATAGTATAAATACAATGTGTTTTACTCAAACCCCGTGCACTGCAGTCCGCATACCTTGAAGTTCATCCCGTGTGACTGAAAGCCCGCGCCAAAGTTGGAATATAAGCCCCCGCGCAAGCATCAGGCCCCTTACAGGCTCTCAGCTTGGCACGCGGACTGCAAAGTCATCCAAGGTACACCCAAAGTAACAAAAACACGCCCAATTAACTTCATTACATAAGTTACACATGTAATGAAGATTAATGGGGACTAAATAAATGATTATACCAGATTGTATTATTATTTAGACATATAAAAAAAATTATATTGACTAAACAAACAGTACAAATAATACTGCGGCTTATTATAAAATACAAATAAGCCACTAGTATTAATCTATAACAACCAGTACTAATGTACTACAGACTGTAAGTCAACATAAATAAATAAATAAACTAATAAAATTTTAAAACAGTATGGTAAGCGTATTAGTAGTTATTAGCCCTGTCTTCCCCAACAACTCTACAGTGACCATCCAGCTCCACCATCCACCCATCAAAGCGCCCAAAACTGTCCAGTTTCACCCTGAATATGCCCAAGATCCCTCAAGGTTTATTACTAGTAAGTAATAACCCTTTTCTTGGAGATATTCCCCACTTACCTTTCCTGGTATTAAGCCACCCCTGTGTCAACAGGCCCCAGTGTTCCAGGTACTTAAATCCTCTGCAATTTATTTGCAAGCACCTGAGAGAGATTTAAACCACCCCTGATTTATCAGGCCCCTATTATATTAAATTTATTTAATATAATTATTACCTTATTTTTCCTATTTTTCCTCTAAAGTTTACGTCACAATTCCCCTGTTTTATTTGGGAATTATAACCTTAAAACCTTACCCAGAGTAATATCACTCTTTCCTTGTATCCTTGCACCACTTGTAGCTAGAAAGACTTGTCGTTGGCATCAAGGAGGCTGACAATATTCAGGAGTAATGTTGACAGCCATTACTCTACTTTGATTTATGGAAACAAATTTAATATAGTAATTACAAATCAGAGGAGGGGTGTTACATTGGCTTGCAAGTTTTGGAGTAAAGAAGTGTGGCTGGTTCAATGATGCTCAACCAACCAGCAGCTTGGCTCTTTGGAAATGATCTAGGTATGGACGGTGGAGGGAAAGGTACTAGGCCACGCTTGACTATAACATGTATCCAGTGATTCCCGTTAATTAGTGCAAGGTAGATTGGGCTTGCTGGTTTGGGGTCGGGTGCAACAGTTGAAGGGAGAAACGTCATGCAGCCAGCTGCTTCGGTTGTTTGTGAGGAACACCACTGGCCTATTGTATGCATTAGCCAGAATAGGACCACCATCAAGCCTGCCCATCCACTTGGAAGTGGGCACTGGTCCCTTGGGATTCTCCACGCAAATGCTGTCGTAGATCTTCTCGAACATTTCTGGTCCACCTAGCTTCCTCGTCCAAAGTGCCCTGTTGATGTCCAGCTCGTGTAACATGTCCAATCGCACTTGATACCACCCATTGTCTCTAGCATACGGGCCCTCGGGTTTTTCAGCAGCCAATGCATGTGCCACACAAGAATACCCACAGTTGCCATTGCCTTTTGGGTTATAACTTGATTGGACATACTTAATGACCCAAGGAGGTAACTCCTCAACCTGGGGGAGATGAGGGCAAATTCAGCATAAGCACAAGAGAGTGAGTAAATTGCTTTGCTCTCATCAGTAATCATAATGAATTCACATTATGTTCACTTACTGATTTATCAGACATAACCTCTTTAGAGGCTTGAGCCAGTGTCCCTAAGGTGGGACCACTTTTTACAACCATACTTTCATCCTGAATTCAACCAGAAAAGCCAATCAGTTATAATGTTGACTCATTGAATGGGCTCATCCTAACCCTTGAATTTACCTCCAAAGTCGGTGGCCTGGGGGGGTCATTGGCCTGATAATCACCTTCCGTATGGGACATAGGAATAGCATCCTGATTTGCAAAAATACAACAGAACAATTAGGCCAATCACTATTAGGAGAATCTTGTTGGTTTGATTAAAGGGGCTTACCAGGGAAGTTGACATTGAAGTCCCGGCAAGAGGAATATCAATCGGATTGTCCTCTGCAAATTCACATGCATCTCCTTCAGACCCAAAGGGATCTCCATCACTGCCATCAGATTGATCAATGGATGAGTCTGGTACTCCACTAGATGACCCAGAATGACTGCCTTCTGCGGAGCTCCCTTTTGCCAAAGACATCTGACTCATTGCAGATGATACTGAGGGCTTTTCTTCCATACGGCGTTGGGACTTGGGCCGGTCGGAAGTGGGGGGACTTGCTTTCCGCTTATGTGACGTGCGGCCTGGTTGGTAGTCTTTGTTGGCTGCATACGTAGATGGTAGCTGAGACTTTGGAGGTCGGCCTCGTCGCTTGGCCACACACGGTGGGCTCTCATTGTCTTCTTCAGAAGATGTTGCGGGATCAGGAGCCTTTCTTCGTCGGCCTCGGGGTTTTGGGGCGGTCAGTCTGGCCAAGGTGGGCAGCTCATCAGGGTCTTCCATTGATGAAGAGCTATCTTGTTGCAACTTGTCCGTCCTTCTCCGGCCCGCGCGATTCTGACTGGTCCTTGCGCGCTGTTTCCCTTTGGCTGTCTGTGCCTTTTCAATCTGAGACTCCACGATTTCTGCCTGAGTAGGATCTCGGGTTTGCACACGGCCGCTTCCATTCTTCTTCTTCCAAGGTTGATTTGGTTTGGATTTTTGCCTGATGGGGTCTGGCTCAATCAGTGGGACCACATGTGTGTTTGCAACAACTCGACGTAAATTCTTCATCAGTGCCGGCAAAGCTGAGGAGGGGTGAGATTCCAAGATCTCCTGCTTTAGCGCCTCAAAATCATCGTCAAAGTTATACGGCTCCTCATCAAGGTTCTGTAATTTAAGCAAGGTCAAACAGGATTAGCCAATGGGTTATGGAGGAGGGGGAAGATTTATACACTGACTGGTCCGTCTGGGTTGTAACACAATTGCCACTGGGGATGAAAGTCCTCTGGTTCCACATCACCCTTCTCTTCAAGCAACTTTTCAATCAAGTGTGCACATGGGACCCCCATTCCCGCGTTAAAGTTCCCCGTACACTGCCTGACCGGATCGTCATGTTTGGCCTTCTTCATTTTCAAGTACTTATTGTACTCTCCAATGGCCAATTTGAGCGCATGGGTGGAGATCTTGGTGTGAAGCGGCTTGAAAAAGTTTGGGAGTCCGGATAGCCCTTTGATCCTTTCATGGCCAATGGTGACCTGTGCTTCGTCCAGTTGCCGGTCCACAGCTGATGAAATGGTCAGGAAGAGCGTAGCAAAGTCGATCTTGCCAGATGTCACGTATGTTTTGAGCCAGCTATGAGCTGATTCACCTCTAGATGACGTCAGATTCCCCAAGTGCGGGGTTTTCCCAGCCCATGCAGCCATGAATTGTTTGCGACAGGGCAGAACATGGTTCTGAAGGTATTCCAGAACATTTGCTCGTTCCCTGAGGTCCACCTGAAGCTTTCCCCAAGCTGTGTCGAATGAGGGTTCGTCCGGTGCGTATGTAACCTCGTGCCATAGCTTCATGAAATTTGTCCATTCGTCTGCCTCGGATGCAAAAGCCTGTTTGCAGTTGGTGACAATGTTCCGATCAATGTGCCAGGCGCATAGGTTGGAGGTTGCATTTGGGAAGTGCTCCGCAATTGCATTTCGGAGAGCCACCTCTTTGTCCGTCACAAAGACCTTTGGAGAGCTCTCTGGTTCCCATACCGACCTGCAAGAATTGATAGGTGTATGTAAAATTACCATCAGATTATCAATCTCATACTAAAAAAGACAATCACCACACTCACTTCAACTTATTCAGAGCCCAAGAGTATGCCGCATTTTTCTCATTCCTCATGAGAACGAGCTGTTCGTGCAGGTCTGGCCAACAACATGCAGTAAGGGGTACTTGCAGAGGTTGGTCTTGTAGGTGCAGTCAATATTAACCACATGATGGAACTTGCGAGCAAGTAACATTGATCCAGGGTGCGCAAACCATAGGTAGAGGAGCTTTCCGTCATCATCGTAAACTTCATTGTGAACCCAGTTGGAGCCTTTGAGGCATCGTAGAAGATGGTTGATGGGGGTGTCGCCGGCCCTCCGCTGTATCTTCTGCGCTGCTTTTGTGTTGTAAATTGTCCTGTTTGTGACAAAGCGTCCCTCAGTCGTACTCAGCTGCCGGGCAATTGCGTGTGGTTGCAAACCAAGAGAGGCCAGTCGAGCCACCTCTGCTTGGCCCTCTGCACTACCAGCATAATTGCCTAGGTTGAGTTCATCCCAGTTAAACTAGGATGAACAAAACCAATTTAAAATAGTTTGACCTCAACCAATGAAATATAAAACCAAGGGGGGTCCCTTGGATTTATATTTCATCAGTTGCTTTCAACCAAGTTTAAATTGGTTGAGTGCATCCCAGTTTAACTAGGATGACTTCATCCTAGGCAATTATGCTGGCAGTGCTGCCCCAAGTGTCTTGTGGATGGCCTCGTACTTGTGCTGGATGACATTGTGGTTGTGAGGGACAGTCTTGCTGCGGAGATCCCAATAGTCGTTTTCACGGTTCTTGGCACATGAACAGTGGCCCGAAATCTTGAAGGCGCATCCAACTCGCTTATTACGTGATTCACGAGCCCGACAGGAGTCCATGGTGGTAGTGTCTTCTCCAGCCAGTGAGCAGGCAAGGTAAATGTTCTTCCCCGCCTTGGATTTTGAGACTGCCAGCCGATAACCATGCTCGGTGGCCCATGTGGACACAAATTTCTTCAGATCGTCAACACAGGTGAACAGGTATTCAGGTGGAGGGTCCATTGGCTCTACGAAATTAATTCCCATGAGCATCCATTGGAAACAGTATGATAAATCAATGAGGCACTGACCTCCCACAGAGTAGTCAAACAATCTGACATCCTCACTGGTCAGTAGGGCTTTGGGCAAAGCATTTCCATCCGGGAGATTTGGGGCCATCAACAAGTCATTGGTGTGGTGCGCAGATGCACTGGGATCTGTACAATAAAACATTGGTAAGAACACCGCAAAGGACTTTTCTGAGTGAAATCTACAATCACCTTGGGGATTTTCCTCAGTCATTGGAGAGGGAACAGGCATTTCCAGGGGGATTGGGGAGGGAACAGAAATTTCCTGGGCGGTTCTTGCAGGAGCCAGGACTGCAGACGGTACCACAGATGTTGTAGAGTTGGAACCACCTGATTCATCAATAAATAGTCAGCTCCCAATAAAGCAACTTTACCAGAGAAACTAAGACCCACCTTGAGCTTGATCCTCATTGGTTTGGGTGGGAAAAGAGGGAGCAGGCAGGTCATTTGCAGAAGGCAGGAAATCAGGGGGAAAAGCTGATGATTTACAGTTTGTCAGCTCTCAATAAATATACATTACAAGAGAAAGTTAGACCTACCTTGAGCAGTATTGTCAGTCATTTGAGGGAAAACCAAGGAAGCCAGTGGATCAATTGATGTAGGTAGTTGCGCGGATGGGGCAGGCGGACTTAAAGAGTCAAGCAGAGAATTGATTTCGACAGCGGATTGGTTGGTGTTGTTGTCCCAGTAGTATGTGGGCTGGTTGACGGACGGGTTGCTGGGTATTGATGCAGACAGGTTGCTGGGTATTGATGGTGGGTGTTGGATTGGTTGGGGGGCATTCCAGTTGTTGGAGTACATTTCCTGCTGTAATGTATAGGAGGTTGGTTGATTGGGTTGGTGGGTGGGATGAATGTTTGACGTCTGTTGCAGGGTGATTGCTGGATTGGTGTAGTTTGGAAAGTTTGGATTGGGTTGGCCGGTGACTGGAATGTGAGGAAAGGCAGTACTATTGTTATAGGAGGCCGTTTGGGATGATTGGTGGGGGGGAAGGTTGTTGTATGGGTGAAAAGATGGTATTTGGTGGCCCATATGGGGTGCAGGTTGCCCGTGATTTGGAATTGGAAAGGCCATTGAGCTTGACGGGTATGCGGGGTGGCCATGGTTGGTGAAGCTGGGGTGTTGGTTTGTGGGATTATTTGTGATTGGGACAGCATTGGGTGGGTAATTGGGGAAGCCGGGGAATTGATCAGACGTTTGAGGGGGGATGGAGGGGTTGGATGGGACCTGGAACCAAGGGGGTTGCCCAAATGGAACTGGTGGTTGCGGCTGATGGAGGCAGGAGGAAGGACTGTGTGAGAAAGTTATTTAAGTAGAAGAATTGGGCTGTGTGTGCTTACATGCTGTGCCAAGTGAGACTGGGTGACATTAGGCTGACCACTGGCATGCATTATTGCATTAGGGTATTGGGGGTGCGGCTGATTGTGGACGCCATATGGGTTGGGAGATACGTGGTAGTAGGAGGAGTTTTGGCCTGGCTGAGACATTTTCTGCTGTAAATAACGGCCAGAGTGAGTAATTTTGGATGATATTTACTTTGATAGACATGCACTTACACTGCTGGAGGGTAATAAAAGTTGATGCAAAGAAAACTTGCTGATATCTGTGCGTTCAGAGGAACAAGAAGAAATAATCAGTTGGCATGAAAATAATAATAAAGAAGATGTGGAGAGATTAATTTGGATCTGAGTGGAAGAACATCAAGTGCTGGTGTGCCCGTCCGGGGCTTGGACAAGGGGAATGGGGCCCTTGGATACCTATGCGGAGATATAAAGGGGCCCTGGCCTAACATGTCAAACTTGGGCGGCAGGGAGCACAGTTGGCTCCTTTTGGCCAGTCATAGTGGGCCCTGTTGGCCCCTTTACTAGGCCCTTTGGGGCTTGTCCCACTGTCAATACAGGGCCTAATGGGCCCTGAGTAAATTTTTGGTTTTTCTTATCAGAATCTTTTTTTTTCTTGATTTATTTATTTTATTTTTATTTTATTTTTATTTTATTTTTATTTTATTTTTATTTTTATTTTTATTTTTATTTTTATTTTATTTTATTAATTTTATTTTATTTTATTTTATTTTTATTTAATTTTAATTTTATTTTTTTAATTTTTTAATTTTTTAATTTTTAATTTTTTTTTATCTTACGGGGGCACGGTGCGCACGGGGCGCACGGGGGGCTCAGGGGGCACGGGGGGCTCAGGGGGGACGGGGGGCTCAGGGGGGCTCAGGCAGGATAAAAAAAAAACACCCACATTTGGGTGGGTCGGGTGGCTTGGCTCGCTTGGATCGGGTCGGGTGGGTCGGATCGGGTCGGGTGGGTCGGCTTGGGTCGGGTGGGTCGGCTCGGGTTGGCTGGGTTGATGTGGAGGAGGTGCTGTGAGGTGGGGGGGAAGTGATTGAGTGAGGTGGTGGTTGCGGTTGAAATCCGCGGAGGGGGAGGGGGGGTGGGGGGAGGGGGGGAGGGGGCGGGTGGGGGCATGCTGATGTCATGCGTACATTCTGGTGTACGCATGACATCAGCATGTATATAGGAAGGGCGTGCCCCTTCCTATATACATAGAATCGGCGTGCCGACTGCACGCCGATTCTATGTATATAGGAAGGGGCACGCCCTTCCTATATACATAGGTCGGCGGTCCGCCGATCTATGTGTATAGGCAGGGGCGTGCCCCCTGCCTATATACATAGAAAGGGTGTGTGGGTCGCACGCCCTTTTTATGTGTATAGGCAGGGGGCACGCCCTTGCCTATACACATAAAAAGGGCGTGCGACCCACACGCCCTTTTCTGAAGGGGCGGGCGAGCCGCACGCCTGTTTCTGAAGAGGGCGTGCGACTGCACGCCTGCAGTGTCGCACGCCTGTAGATGGGCGTGCAGCACGCACGCCCATCTACAGGCGTGCCCACGCCCGAGGATGGGCGTGCAGCCCGCACGCCGATTAAAAAAAAGGCGTGCGGGGCACACGCCTTTCTTTTTATCGGCGTGCGTTCGGCGTGGGCGTGCGCCGATGGGCGTGCAAATATCAATGCCCCATGTTTATTTCACATTAATTAATTTAATTTAATTTTTATTTTTCTTAATTAAACTAAATAATTTTTAATCACATGTACATGTAACTTCCTTTGGGGTCGGAGCTTGGAAAAGCGCTTGCTGGAGAGTTAAACATGTGGGAATTAATTTACAAGTCATTATTGCATAATTAATATACTTTACATAAAGATTTACCTTTATTTATGTGTAATTTTATACTATAAATTACTATGGGTTAATCTTGGATCTTCCAGGATTTTCAAGAAGAAAACTATGCCAATAAATGGTTCTTTATCCATTTATTGCATGTTTGAAAATTAATTTTCCAAAGATTTTCATTAATTAAATTATAACTTAACTTTAGTAAAAAATAGATATAATTTGAATAAATGATTTTTATTCAATGTGGTAATGAGTGTGGCTTGAACTCAGGTCCTTATGTCAATAACAGTTATTACTGAGCCAGTTTCTAACTGTTAGACCATTGTACCATTTGATAAGATGATAAGGTCTAAATTCCAGTTTGTTCAGACTATAAAAAATAATAAAAATAAAGAATAATGATAATTATTCAAGTTTGCAGTTTTCAAGTATTACATGTTACATTATTACATGTTACATAATACATGTAATATCTTGGTGGCTGACACAGCCCCCTCCCAGGCCAGTGTGAATACCACAAACACCAAAGGGATCTGGAATTGGAACACCTAAAGCAGATCCAAAAGTGAACCAACATAGTCCAATCAGAACCATGGCTCAAATAGAAAAAACCAACAGTTACACCTTCACTGTCAGCTTGCTACTAGTTCAGAGACAACCTGACTAGAACAAATAAAACAAATAAAGTAAAAAATATATTATTACTCATCTAATAAAAGGTAATAAATGAATAATAATAATAAAAAAAAACATAAAAAAGTAATATGTAAATGATAAATACATTATTACATAGTAACATAATAATTAAATAAATACAATAATAATTATAAAACAATGAATATTTTAATAAATAACAAGATAAGTGAAAATCTTATTACAAAATCTTGAAGAGCGTGTAAAATAACCTAGGGTACTTCAGCCAAAGTACCCCAGAAAGCTTAAAACTGCTAGTAGTAAAACAACTTAAAAGAAAATTACTACTAAGCACTGAAATAATTATTAGACATTAAAATATATAATAAAAATGATAAATACATGGAAAAAAACCACTAAATAATAATGTATTTAAATCAGAAAAGTATAATTTAAATACATATGACAGAAATGATGTAATTTATTTAAATATATAATACTAGTAATAGACTATATTATTTATTTAAATACAAGCTACACTAAGGATGAGTCAGAGGAAGAAAAAAAACAAACAAGAGGAAGGAAACAAAATGAGACCTCAACAAAAAGAATAAATGAACTACTTTTTAAAATAAAATTAATACATCCTTAGTGGGAAAATGCCTGTTGACAGATCTCTGCAGTCATGCATTCCCAAGCAGCCTGCATTACAGGGATTATACAAGAAGATCTTGAAGCGCCTACAGAACAAACAAATCAAGTATTTTGACATCATAAACTGTGCAAAGAACTTAAACTCTGACAAGTATGATTAACAGGTACATATGACATTTAATCAATACCTTTTGACATGTAATTACAACCTATGATAATTACATGTAATGAGCTTTGTTAGAGGTTTGGGAGCGCCTCAAGATGCCTGCTATGGAAAATAAATAGACTGTACCAATAGTAGACAGCCTGTACATATGGAAATTTGATTAATAACTACATGCATTTGGGGCTTGATGAACGCACACCCACACCAGGGGTGTTTGGCGCGTTTTGAAGCCCCCACCAACCCAAAATGGTGGGTTTGGCAGGCACACCAATGCCCATTGGCGTGTTTCCAGGCACGCCAACGGGTTTGGCGTGTTTCCAGGCACGCCAACGGGTTTGGCGTGTTTCCAGGCACGCCAACAGGTTTGGCGTGTTTCCAGGCACGCCAACGGGTTTGGCGTGCGTGTGAAACAAGCCAATGGCAATTGGTGTGCTTCTTGGAGGCCCACCCGCATGCCAATGGATGTGCAGGTGGGGCCGCACACCTATGCGTATCGGATACACATAATACACCATGTATGTGTATCCAATACACATCAGCAGCGTGTGCAACTTGCACACCCTGCTGATGTTGGCTAGGAGGGAATCCTCCCAGCCAACAAGGCGGTATAGCCTTGTTGGCCAGGATTATTTCCTCCTGGCCAACAAGGCTATACAACCTCGTTGGCCGGGAGGATCTCCGCCTGGTTGATGAGGTTGTATAACCTTGTTGGCCGGGAGGAAATCCTCCTGGCTGACGAGGTTATACAACCTTGTTGGCCAGGATTCCCTCCTGGCCCTCCTGGCTGGCTGCCAAGGTTATACAACCTTGTTGGCCAGGATTCCCTCCTGGCCAACAACGCCCACTCCCACAGGGGTGGGCGTGCAGGATTGTTGGCGTGTTGGCCAAACACGCCAACTATGTTTGGGTGTTTGGCTGGCATGCCAAGGATTGGCCATGGGCGGGCCAATCCTTGGTGTGCCCGCCAAACACGCCAACCCAAAATGGCGTGCGGGAAAAACACACCATTTTGGGCTGGTGTGCCCCTGGCATGGGCGTGCGTTCATCAATGCCCCATCCATTTATATTAAATCTTATGTCCTTCCTTTTATTTGTCCCATAGCCAAAAATGCATCCAGTGTTTCGCCATCAGGGCTCCAAAAAGGAATTTAAGGAGCACCCACATATCACCATAGCTCCACTATTGTTATTCTTTCTGGTAAAGTCTTAGTATCTATTTTTCAGCCCCTCTTCACTACCCTGAAATTGCACAGTGTCCATCCAGCCATCCCAACAACCTTTCCAAGCGCTTCCAACTGTACCATTTCCCCCCAGAAGAATCTCAAGATTGTTAAGGTATTTTTTTACTAGTAAGTAAATAAGCCTTTCTCTTGATATTCTCCACCATCTTTTGTCTTGGATTTAAACCACCCCTGTTTTCAGGCCCCAGTGTTTCCAGGTACCTAAATCCTCTGCTTTGCAAGATACCTTTGAGGGATTAAACCACCCCTGATTTATCAGGCCCCTCATATTTTTAATTATATCAAATTTATTTAATATAATTAATTATATTCTTCCTATTAAACTCTCTTATTCCACTTATATTTTTGGACATTACCCTCTTATAAATCATCCCAGAGCTTTTTGCTCCTTACTTTATATTTTTGCACCTTGTGTAGCTAGAAGGAGTACCCCTTGGCATCACAGAGGCTGACATTCACCAGTCCCTGCAGCGGCAGTATGAAAAAACCCAGGTTACACCCCACCGTGTAACCAGAAAAGTTCTCATCCAATCATGTATTCAACCAATTATGGCTATGTTTTCTATGGTTCCCAACCAGAATATTATCACCCAACTCCTCCTCATTTTTTAAGTACCAAAACTGGGCCCACTATGGTAACAGTAGGGTATAGGTTGGCATAGAAATTTTATAGCTTAGAGGAATTACTGTGAATTACTCAAATATGTCTTCATTGAAAATCTTGTAAATCAGCAGCTGGTAGTAGTAGATGAAAAAAAATTAACAATTAAAGAAGAGTTGAGATAAAGATGATTAGATACAGCATTAAGAAATCATAAGTAAAAACAAACAAAGAACTAAAATGTTGACCAAGCAATACTTCCTCCTGAATAACTGAAAATGTGACAAGGATGATGAATCAAACTATGGAAAAGAGAATGATTTTTAACAAAGCTTCTATTGAATTCCTCCTGAATAGTTTTTGTGGTTCTTTGGAATTCTGCTCTTCTTGATACTTCTTGTTGAGCTTGAGTTGATAACTTGACTTTTGAGATTCCAAATTGCACAGTGATACCTGCTGCCCTGAGCATCTAGACTACCCAAGATTTCACCCCATCTTCCCCTTCCATGTAATCACTCTACATGCATATGCATACAACAAAAACCAGTTGGATTTTGAATTGCCACCTCAAAAATTAAGTGTAGCACTAGTGTAGCCTGAGTGCACCAGGATTACTCCCCACTAATTCTATGTGCGCTGGTATAAAAAATAAAGCCACAGCTGATTTGAGGGGTTTTGAGGCCTTTTTTTCTGCTAAATCCTACTGTAACTCAGTGTAAAACAGTGTATCTTAGCCAAAATAATCTAAAATTATAGTTACCTCTATTTAAAAATACATGGGTTGTCAAGTTTTCTGTTTAGTTATGCTACCTCCTCTACCAAATATACTTTTATATTAATAACTTAGTTATGCCAAATCCTCTACTAAATATAAGCTCTTTCTTGGGGAGCCTCCTCTAATCTATAGTATAATAAATAAATTGTATGTTCTTCTTGATTCTTATTTGTGAAGAATATACTAAAATAGTTGCTTGGATTTTGTGGAGCCTCTCCAGTCTCTATTGAAAGTGCCTCACAATTCTTGTTTGTGAATCAATGCCAAGAATACTCTCTTTCTTGTTAATATTCATTACTCTCATTACTCTTCTTCCTCTTCCCAATCCCCCGCTTCCTTACTCAATCCCAAAAAACCCTATGACATCATCTCCAAATGAACCACTTGGCCACTCAATCCCACAATTCAATCCCTCCTTTGTTTAAATTCCACTTCCATAATTGCTCTGAACATATTTGATTTTCCTCCTTTTCTATTCTCTTGTTGAACTCAGAATAACTTATTCTCACTCATAGCCTACCTTGTTCCTCCTATTCAATTTCTGCATTGATCCCTTTAGACAATTCCTCCATTATTAGAATACTCACATTTTCATTATCACTTTATCACTTCCATCCTTTCTCTTCTTTTTCTTTCTTCTATCTTGTATCAAATATCTTCATCTTCATATCTACCACATTATCAATGTTTCTCCTGTGTAAGAATATTTCATTGTTTATCCTAAAACATTACCCCTTTCTAACAAATCACCTATCTCTAACTCCCACAGCATCACATTCCACTTCTTTACTGTCATCATTAGTATTTTGTTCTCTCTATTTTTGTTGTGTCTCCTTTAGGCATTACTTTCTCTTTTCCATTTCTTCTCATGCCTTAATTTATATCATGACTTATGAAAATGATACTTTAGTTTGAACACTCACATTTCTTTGCTGTATTAATCTTGAGGCATGCACATCACAATGTGTTCAGATGAGTTATACATGAGTCCAAAAAAGTGAGCAAGGGGATCATTCCTCAAGAGGATCCTGTCCATTTAATTCTTACACAGAATGATGCGGGAAACAGCTCAGTCCAAGAGGGGAAAAAATGAAGTGGTAGATGTCAGCAACCAATATATTACATGTAATTATTTACTATGTAACACTTGAAACTGCAAGCTTGAATAATTATAATTATACTTTATTTTATTTTATTTTATTTTATTTTATTTTATTTTATTTTGTTTTATTTTATTTTATTTTATTTTATTTTATTTTATTTTATTTTATTTTATTTTTCTGAACAAAACAGAAATTAGACATGACTGTTTCAAAAAATTGTCTGATAGTCTAACAGTTAAGAACAAGCTTAGAAATATCTGACTTGAACAGACTCATGACCATATACAAAAATCATTAACAAAATTATATCTATTTTTACCAAATATAAGTAAAATTTAATTAAGGAAAATCCTTGGGAAATCAATTTTCAAACATGCAATAAATGGATAAAGAGCCATTTATTGGTATGTTTTTCTTCATGAAAATCCTGGAAAATTTTGAAATCTCATCACAAGGATTTCACCAAAAGATTACATAAGCACTAAACTCACCACATACTTAATGCAGGTGACCCCACCACCCTCCTAGCTCAGCAGAGATCTCCACTACATTACATTTTATCCTGCTGAGCTAGGTAAGCCAAAACACTTATCTTTTGCTTATCTTCAAAATTCCTCTCTTCTCCATCCTCTAAAATCATCTATCTCATTCAAATCCCCAAACGTTGTATTATACTAATTAGAGAGATCTTGACTGCATTATATTTTATCCTGCTGAGCTAGAAATACACACATTGGTTCTAGAAGATCTCTCCTCAGCGCCCAACTATACACGGTTCCCTCCATAGGAAATAGTGAAGGCAATAAACCCTTACAAAAATCCCAGCTTAACCCACAGTAACCCATACTATAAGATTACATATAAAATTATGTATAATCTTCATGTATTATGTATCATGTGATTATTACATTTTATTTCACTTGTATTGTCCTTCAGGGCAAGCACTTTTTCAAGCACAGACCCTTAGGAATTTTGTTCACATGCAATTCTTAGTGAAATAAAATTATTACAGCTGAAATAAAATATCAGACTATTTTAAATAATGTGAAATATATGGTATCATTTTAATTAAAATGACACGATTTTTTCACATCTGATCACAAACAGTGTGATCATTGTCCCCTGGTAATTTCTGTCTGATCACCACTGTCAACAGAAGTCAACAGAGTGATCTTTTGATTATTTAAGAGGTGGTTGTCTTCACCAAATTGAAGATATCCTCCCCATCAGTTTTAACACCACATTAGATAACTCATTATAAGCTACAAAGGCACTCACCTTCTCCTGTAAGTTTGGAGGACTGGTCTTATTTTACTTATAACTATCTTATTAGTTAAAACCAACAGTGGGCCCGCTACGCTAACAATAGCTGTAGCGTAGCGTAATGTTAGCTTTTGTTGCTACGCTAACACAAAGTTACTGTTAGCTGAAGATTTTTTCAGCTAACGCTAAAACAAATTTGTTGAAAAAGAAAATAGCGGGTAGCGTAGCGTTAGCAACATCAAAAAAAAAAGTTAACACTACAGAAATTTCCTGTTAGCTGATTGTTAGCTGTGTTAGCTGGAACAAACGCTACGCTAACTGTAAGCGTAGTGTTCTTTTCAGCTACGCTAACTGTTAGCGTAGCGCTCTTTTCAGCTACGCTAACTGTTAGCGTAGCGCTCTTTTCAGCTACGCTAACTGTTAGCGTAGCGCTCTTTTCAGCTACGCTAACTGTTAGCGTAGCGCTCTTTTCAGCTACGCCAACTGTTAGCGTAGCACTCTTTTCAGCTGCACTAACTGTTAGTGTAGAATTCTTTTCAGCTACACCAACTGTAAGTTTAGTTCCCTTTTGCAGTGCACTAACTGTTAGTTTAGCGCTACAGTAACTGTTGGTTTAGTACTATACTTGTGGGAGTATAGCAATAATTTCTTTTCTTGAGGTGTTGATTCTTTCAAGTTAATATTTTCATGAATCCTGTTGAAGCATTTCTTTTCCAGCTTTACTCGCTTCCTTTGAGTTAAATAAGCATTTCTCCTCATTCTCTGATGGGCATTCTGATTACTGTTCTGGGCAATTTCCATATGAGCAAGATGTGTTATTCAATTGAAATTTGTCCAGGCAGTAACCATATTTCCCAAAGCAATGAAAGAAATGCATATCCAAACATTGGAAAGAGAAAAAATGGAAAAGAAACAAACAGTTTTTTTTTTGAAAAAAAAATAAAAAATAAAAAATAACGATAGAAATAAAAAAAAAAAAAAAACACAAATAAGCTGTTTTGATTGATGTAGTTGCACAAGTACAGGAGTTCAAACAGCATTTTGATTGATTTACTTGTGAAAGTTGAGATTTTTGATTGCTTGACTTGCACAAGTAAAGGATCTATAATTGGGCAGAATGGACCAACTTTGACCACAGACAGTGGAATTTATCACTCCTGCTATACTATAAGTAACTGCAACATGCCTAATCAGTGTCACCCTCATTGGCGAGTAGGATTTGTAATGAGGGTGACATTGATTAGGTATGTTGCAGTTACTTATAATATAGCAGGAGTGATAAATTCCACTGTCTGAGGTCAAAGCTGGTCCACTCTTCCCAATTATAGATCCTGTACTTGTGCAAGTCAAGCAATCAAAAATCTCAACTTTCACAAGTAAATCAATCAAAATGCAGTTTGAACTCCTGTACTTGTGCAACTACATCAATCAAAACAGCTTATTTGTGTTTTTTTTTTTTTTAATTTCTATTGTTATTTTTATTTTTTTTTTTTTTCCAAAAAAAAATTGTTTGTCTCTTTTCCATTTTTACTCTTTCCAGTGTTTGGATATGCATTTCTTTCATTGCTTTGGGAAATATGGTTACTGCCTGGACAAATTTCAATTGAATAACACATCTTGCTCATATGGAAATTGCCCAGAACAGTAATCAGAATGCCCATCAGAGAATGAGGAGAAATGCTTATTTAACTCAAAGGAAGCGAGTAAAGCTGGAAAAGAAATGTTTCAACAGGATTCATATACATATTAATTTAAAATAATCACAGCCTCAATGCAAGGCAATTTGTGCAAGGGAAAAACTTTCAACGTTCCCACATCATTTTCTTTGCCCAAGCACATCACCACAACTATTGGTAAAACAAGCAGGGATGTAATCCACCCAAAAAATTATGTTCAGACTGTTCACTCAGCTGACTGTGGGCCAACACTTTGCACTATTTGAGCATAGTGTAGTGGGAAAAAATTAAGCTAACAGCTAACATTTTGCAGGAAAAAATTCAGCTAACAGCTAACATTTAGTGGGAAAAAATCAGCTAACAGCTAACATTTAGCGGGAAAAAATTCAGCTAACAGCTAACATTTAGCGTAGCGTAGCGTAGATCTGATGCCGCTACGCTAATGGGAACTCCAATATGTGTTAGCAGAAAAAAAATTACGCTAATTGTTAGCGTAGCGGTTATTTTCCAAAGCTAACACTACAAAAAAATTGGCTGAAAAATTTCTCGCTACGCTAACTGTTAGTTTAGCGGAGTGTAGCGTCAGCTAACGCTACAAATTTTCTGGCAAAAAAAATAACCACTACGCTAACAGTTAGAGGTCAAATAGCGTAGCGTAGCATAGCGGCCCACTGTTGTTAAAACTCATCAAAATCCCCCCAGTTCAATTAATATTATTTAATTTATCTGGAAAAACCATGTTTTAATCTGGTTACCCCTTCTGTGGAACATATTCCAATTCAGAAGCTTGGTAGTAGGGTTGTAACCTGTTTATTTTTGTACTTAATGTTCTAAACAAACACCAAAGTAATATTTTATACAAGTTATACTATTTTTATTACACTTTTTTAAGTGTAATTTATTTTTATTCCTTTCTGTACATGCCACAACAGGTAGAATAGAGTACAGATTGTTGACAGTAGACAAGGTAAATAGATTCGTCAATAGATTTTGTTCTGAAACCACATGAGATAAGCGGAGAATGGGTAGTACAAGAGAAGGCTAATAAATAAAAACAAAATCATAACCAGATCCACAGAATATTCTTTGGGGTCAACTCAGCTGTCATGTGTTGGATGTGTGTAATGCATTTGGAAGTAAGTATTGGGCTTGGTTTGGCTACTCAACAGTCCTTCCTTTGCTTCTGTTTAATCTACCATCCTATCCAGTCTCATCTGATCAAGGGGAAACAAAAAGAGAAATAAAAAAAAGAGAAATAAAAAAAGAGAAATAAAAAAAAGAGAAATAGAAAAAAAAAAAGAGAAAAAAAAAAAGAGAAAAAAAAAAAGAGAAATAAAAAAAAGAGAAATAAAAAAAAGAGAAATAAAAAAAAGAGAAATAAAAAAAAGAGAAATAAAAAAAAGAGAAATAAAAAAAAGAGAAATAAAAAAAAGAGAAATAAAAAAAAGAGAAATAAAAAAAAGAGAAATAAAAAAAAGAGAAATAAAAAAAAGAGAAATAAAAAAAAGAGAAATAAAAAAAAGAGAAATAACAAAAGAGAAATAAAAAAAAGAGAAATAACAAAAGAGAAATAAAAAAAAGAGAAATAACAAAAGAGAAATAACAAAAGAGAAATAACAAAAGAGAAATAACAAAAGAGAAATAACAAAAGAGAAATAACAAAAGAGAAATAAACTTAGAAAGAGATCCTAGAAGTGAATCAAAGTAAATAATTAAAAATTGAAAAAAAAAAAATTAAAAAAAGCAAAAACAATAAGCAGCTCAGCTGTGAGCCTGGGTCTCTTCAGTGACGGCAGGACACCAGGAAAAAGGCTTTGTGGAAGCCAGCAAAAATGAGCATGATGTAACTCAAGCTCAACCGTATGATAAAAGGAGCTAAGTTTCCAGAAGACAACCTCCAACCTAGAAATAGGTCTGCTATAAAGCAATTCAAGGGTAAATGGGTGTGTTTCACCAATAAAGGAGGACAGATTCTCTTCCTTTGTTTCAGGGAATTGGTTGATGGTATTATAAGGGATGAAATGGTGCTGCTGGATAAACAGAGTTACTTCAGGGATTTGTAAGGCAATCATAAGAATGTAATTCTAGTTGGTGACTTAGACATCTAGGTGAAAAACCAAGAAGGCAGTAAAGGGGTATGTTTATGTATGTTTTCTTTCCTTCAGCTTAGAGTACTTCTTCAAATAGTACTTGGCTGGGTGCTTTTATTGCCTGTATATAAGTACATGTGTCATTCTCAACCTCCTTGTTGAATTGCCATGTGGGCTTAAGCTGTACGTAGACCATGTGTCCTGTAATTAATCTTGCACATGGTGTTTGGGGCTTAGTGTAGAAACAAGTGGCTTGGCATTCTCAATCTGGAATGACCACTAGTCCCAAAGCAGAAACCATTCATTTGTACTGTTGTCCTATGTGTTACAGTATCTTATATGGGTTATGTCTTCCCTTTAGACTATAATCCCTATCTTCCCATGGATAAGGTAATTATCCTATAAGTTTCACATATTATAAGGTATGTGTTTTGTTTATTATGGGTTATCCATTATTACATAAGCTACAAGGCTCTATTTCCCTTTTTCTAAGGGACTTGATTTTATTTGAAGTCTTTAGGGCGATAATTATTGGCCTGACTGTAGGTTTAGGACATATTTATTGCCTCTAAGGCTGACATCAGCTTTAAAAACCAAGATGGGATTTCTTAAGCCACCCAAAAAAAGTATTGATCCCATTTTTAGGGATCCTATTAAGGATGAAAGGTCTGGATATTCTTTTTGGAGATATTCAAATATCTGTGTGGGGGTGTTGAAGAGGGTTAAGAGTGACTCATGATCCTGCCACAACTGCTACTAGACTTTGTGACCAAGGGTTTCCCAGAGACCAGGCCGAGTGTGTGAGAGAGTGCATGTGTTTGACACATCTCTGTAAAGCAGAGACCACTGCATCCCAAGCACATTGTTTATAAAGCCAGTTTCCACAATAGATACATGGAGGAAGAAAGGTAAGAAGACCCTACTAATAGGGGGCATCAAATATGACCAGATGCACAATTAAAAAAACCAGTGAATTAGCTTTTTCCACAAAATTTTTTTGGCTTTTGAGAATTCTGTATGATTTTAATAGATTGATATCCATGGTTTTTTAAAAATGGTGGATTTTCAAAACCGGATGATTAGATAATGGTGGGTTTGGTCATATTTGATTCCCCCTAATTATGTGTTTTGTCTTTTGTCTATCACAATCTATCACAATCTATCAGTTTTTGCATTAAAGTGATTCACTTTTTTTGGTAAGAACCATCTAAGTTTCAGTCTTTGCAGGCAAAGAACAGTGTCTTACATACTTGATGATGATGATCATGAACCCAGATGATTTCCAATAAAGAGAATGAATATCTATAAAAAAACATTATTAAAAGCCCATTTTTAAACTTAAATCTTAGTTACTGATCTGGAGGGGGAGGAATAATAATGATGAAGGTAAGATTGTGGAGGAGAATGAGCAGCACAAACAAATTGAATACATGTCCTGAAAGTTGGAGTATGTCAAAAGATCTATATATGGAATTGTGTTTATTTCACAGTTTTTAGGGCAGTGCATCCTCCTGCCTCCAACAAAAAAAAAAAAAAGAGGAACAAAATAATTTATTACAAAAACTCATCATAAAAAACTATTTTCTTTTCTTTTCTTTTATAACATGGAATTATAAATCTAAAGAAGAAAAAGAAAACAAGAAAAAAAAAAAAAAGTGATGTTTTTTTTATAAAAAAAAGAAAGAAACTTGAAAAAAACAATTTTGTTTTAAAAATTGTTGTATAAATTTAATTTTTAAAAAAAAAATCAAATTGAATTAAAATTGAATGACAAAAAAGAACCAAACCAAATCAAATCAAATCAAATCAAATCAAATGAAAGAAGAATGAGAGAAAGAGATATCAATGAAAAAGAAGAAAAGAAGAAGAAAAAAATCCAAAATCTTTTCATTAATGATTTAACTAGCAGAAAAAAAAACATTGGACGACTAAGCAAAAAGGAGATATCAAGCAATGAAAAAAGAACAAAAAAGAAAGGGGGTGGGGAGGAAGGAAGGAAGTGAATCAAGTTCCATAAGCTCCCGTGCGATGCCAGACGGGAGGCAAATGAGCAGAATGATGATGTTGATCATTAGAAGAAGAAGAAGAGAGTAAGAGGTCGAAGAAAGGTTTTTCGACGATGACGAGAGAACGCGAATGGTTCAAGAAACCGACTTTTAAAAGCGCCTGAAATTTTTTAGAGATAGA
This sequence comes from Puccinia hordei, assembly GCA_007896445.1. Taxonomy (NCBI): domain Eukaryota; kingdom Fungi; phylum Basidiomycota; class Pucciniomycetes; order Pucciniales; family Pucciniaceae; genus Puccinia; species Puccinia hordei. Next base: position 74,475 of record RDRW01000397.1, on the reverse strand, counting down.
TAAAGAAGAAGAAGGATGAGGATTGAAAGGAGTAGACGACGGGCTGAGTTCGGATCGATTGGGATCAGGGATGAGGTCGAGTGAGAGACGATGAGAAGAAGAAGTTCTAGTACGTTTTGGGATAGGTTTATGAACACCAAGTGAGCTTGGGTTTAGCAGGGATGATAATGGTGATCGATCTCGAGAGTCTAGAGGGAGATGAACTTTGGCGATCCAATTGGCTCCCCAAATGATAGCTTCGATTGATGGAAGGTTCGTAATAGGCTCGACGATGGCCGTGTTGGAATGTTCCGATGCACTAGTTTGATGGGTGGTGATCATCATCTCTGAGACTGGATCAATAGGCGCAAATTCGATTCCAATCATCGCTTCCCTGATGGCACCTAATCCTTCAATACTCGCTCTTCGATTTAACTCTAGGGCCCATCCTGGAACTTGTCGACTCTCTACATCCACTACGTACAACTCATTAGTCGCAAAACCAACAACAATCACTGAGGGCATCATGGCTGGGAACGCCATGCAATTAACAATCGGTTCGGGCATCGTTAAATAACAATGATGCTAAATAATTCAATCCAAAAAAATAGGTTCCCCATTCCTCTTCAAGTCAGTCTCTCTCTCTCTCTCCATTTTTTTTTTCTTCTTTCTAGACCTCTCAAAGATGAAAAAAAATACCTTTAAGGCGTCCAAATTGTAGATATGTAAAGTTTTCTTTGAGTCTGCGACAGCAAGCCACTGTCCATCGGGACTGATAGCGATTTTGAGGACATAAGAAGAGACATTGAGATGATGATCGGATTGAAGTGAGAGGGGGGTGATAACGGGTCTATGTGGATCAGCTTGATCGACGAGGCGAGAAGTTTGATGGAGGAAGACGGTGAGGATCTTGATCTGGGGGGTCCCCTCGAGTGATCCCAATTCGATGACGACTAGATCGCTCGTCAAACTTCCTGCAAAGACCAAGCGAGTCGAGTCGGTTGAAAACTCAATTGATCTCGCCCCCTGCTTGTTACTTCCCCCTGCCTTCGAACCACTCGAAAAAGCCTCGAATCCCTTTATCCTTCGTGGCTGGATCACATCTTCTACTTTGCTCAGATAAAAGATCTTGACTTCATAGAGATCTGAAACCGCTAGCCATCTTCCGTCGGGAGAAATAGCTGATGTAATCAGGTTTGTCCGACACTAGAAAAAGCCAAACAATTCTCAGCTCTGGGTATGAGATAGAGAGATAGAGAGAGAGAGAGACTGACCTTTAGGTCCATTTCGACTACTTTTGTCCACGCGGCTTCGGCATCATCAGCGAGTTGATTCGCAGATTTTTTTTTGCGAAAAGATTCATGATTGGGATCATCATGATGATCATCCAAAGAACGGAGTCTCCAGATGGAGACTTTTTTGGAGTTACGACACACGAGAAGGTGGGCATGGGGGCTGAGACTAGCGACTGGTTCGCGTTGGGTAGCGTATGAGATTTTACGCTGCATCGAGTCGGCAAAGGAGACCGAATAAGAGTCAGAGATGGGGTTAGGTAGATGGTTCAAGTTCACTTTGCTAGTCGCCATGCTCGAGACAGGTGGCCCGGCGGGACACAAGACCAAGGACATATCGAGACCGCCGGAGATTAGAACGGGGACAATCTCGGTGAGGTTTTGGGAGGTAAATTTGATCGAGGGGGATGAAGTGGCCGGGTTGAAGAGCGGGTTGTAAGGGGGAGAGATCGCTAGAGCTCTGACATCGTGCGAGTGTAGCCGTCGGGAGGCAGATAATAACCAACGCGACTGAGAGATCGCGCCGGTCTTTTTGTGGGACTGAATGTTCAGTGTGAGCTGACAGGTCTTTTGGTCGACTCCAGATGTGAAAACTGATTGACCATCGGGTGAGAGGGCTATACACAGGATATCGGCGCGATGGGCTCGGATGGTCTGTCGACGCGAACACGAGTTTGAGTCCCAAAAATGCACGTTTCCAACTGAATCACCCGAGATGATCGTGTCACTAGAATAATCATAATAATAAAAACCAAGGGGGTTTGCAATCAGAGAAAAAAGTTATATAGAAAAAAGACAGAGAGAGAGAAAGAAAGTGACTGACTTGACGACGGCCACGGTCCATACTAGAGTATGTTCACCCTGAAGTTTTTCGACGGTCATTCGACTGACGCATCTACCAGAGCCAACGGCCCACTTACGAAGACTAGAGTCAGCACAACCGGCGACGAGAAAGAGTTGAGAGTCAGGAGGTTCGATAGGATAAGGATGAGTAGAGTTTTGGTCCGAGGATGAATCGTTTTTTGGGGGGAGAATACCCCAGGCGAGACTGAGTAGACGAGTTTTACATGGATCTAATTTACGAATAAGTTCTAGTTGATTATCGGCGATATTGGCGATCCTGATCGTTCCATCGTCACAACCGATAGCCAATCTAGTCGAGCCTGGAGAGACTGAAAGAGACCAGATTGCAACTGAAGGAGGCATGGAGAGTGTTCGCTGTAAGAAAAAAGAAATGAATCAAGCAAGGCTCGATCAGGATGAGCTGTGTATGTGTGGTATTTTATGAAGAGAGAGTGTGTGTTACCTTGATCGTTCCAGCTCTTGGGCCATCCCATTCCCATTCGATTAGCTCATCAGCCCCATTAGTTCCCAATAATCTGGGTGGGGTACGTGCCATTGAATCGATCTGATCTTGATCTAATGGGGTGTCGGTATCAGATGGGATGAGTTGATGGGTGAAGAGGAGATGTTCGACTTTGGAGGTTGAGGGAGATGATGATGGGTTGGTGTTGGTTGGTTTGGCGGGTAGATGCCCTGGTAGGGTACGGTAGAGTGTCCAGGCTTGAGGTGGAGAATTGGATGATACCTTCTTCTTAGAGTTGGGTTTGAGGTATTGTGGTTGTAGTTGTTGTTGTTCATTTAGCCAGATCCATAGTTCGATATCCCCGTTTCCTCTTCCGACGGCTAGGATGGCTCGATCTGAGTTTGCTGGTAGATGGTTTGTTGAGTTCCAAGTGGGTGGTGAGCAGGCGATGGCGGTGATAGTAGCTGGAGTAAAGTCGGTGAATCGACATCGATGGATAGTTTTCTGTTTTGGGTATTGTTTGAGTTGTTGCTGGTATGAGAATGTGGCGTTTTGAGAGGTTGGTAATGAGTTAACTGAGGGGGGTTGGGTTGGTTTTTGTTCGTTGATCGATGGACTGTTGGTTAGTGTTGCTGAGTTAGTTGAGCTTGGACTGATTGATTTCTTTGCCATCTTTGGTTTTTTTATTTTTTGTTGTTGGTTTCTTTTGAGAGTTGATCGGCAATCGTCCAACAAATCCTGTAGGGATACAAAAAAAAAAAAAACTGGGTGAGATATTGCATAAACAGTTTATGCATAAACAAGAAAATAATTTATCAAACCTACGTCCTATATTCTGTATCTACCAACCAACCAATTATGAACGACCCACGATTTACTTCGATACAACATGACCCAAGATTTATCAAACCAAATAAGAACAAGAGTAAAAGTAAAAGTAAAAACAAACAAACTGAAACCGAAACAGAAGTAGATAAACGATTCACCAAAGGTAAACAGACCGACCAAAGATGTATACATATAAAATACTGACTTGATCGTATTACGATAGATCCAAAGAAGAAGACGGACCAGATACCCAGCTTGATCGACTATGCAAGAGGAAGAGTGATTCTAGAAAGCTCAGATGAAGAGCAAGATAACCAATCCAACTCTGACTCAGGATCGGGATCAGACTCAGATGGAGAGGGGGACGTAGAACTAGGAGGAGGTGGGACTAGGGCAAGAACGGTGGAAGCCGAGATCGATTTGGACGAAGAAGAACGAGTTGAAGGAGGAGATGATGATACCCCGCAGATCCCAGCCACCCGACGGATAGCGATCGTCAATCTGGACTGGGATAACTTAAACCCACTCGATATCTACAAAGTCTTCTCATCCCTGCTCGTTCCAGTCCATTCAGAACCTAATAATCCCCAGTTACCCAACGATCTAAACGGCCAAGGAAGGGTGGAGAGCGTAAGGTTCTATAAGAGTCAGTTCGGAAAGGAACGGATGTTACTAGAGGATCAACAGGGTCCGCCCAAAGAGATCTTTGCCAAACTCCCCCAAGGGTCTTCTCAGCTCCAACACGACTCACTGAATAATGAGGATGAGGATGAGGATCAGATCTTTGAAACTGATCTTGGAGATGAATTTGATAATCAGGCTCTTCGTCAATACCAACTAGACCGGCTCCGTTACTTTTATGCGATCGTCGAACTTAACTCACCCGCCGTTGCCCAACACCTCTTTGGTCAAATCGACGGTACCGAGTTTGAACGTACCGCCAATCTCTTTGACCTCAGGTTCGTCCACCTTCTCAGTTTTCTTCTTCTCTATTCATTCAACTCTACTCATCCTCTGAAAAAAAAACATGTATCATCAGTTATGTGCCCGATGAGATGACTTTTGATGAGGCCGATTTGTGGGACGAATGTACGATGGATAGCACGGACTACCAAGGCGTAGACTTCAGCACTGATGTCAGTACTCTTTCGCATCCATCCATCCATCCATTCACACAACACAGAGAGAGAAGAGCGAGTGGTTGAGATAGAGAACGATGTAGGTCTTGCGACATTCGAAGGTCAAGTTGACTTGGGACAGCGAGGACCCAATACGCAAGAAATACACGCGTCTGAACACCCAGAAGCTCACCCAAGAAGAGCTCGATGGACTCGACTTTGAGCGTTTCATTGCGCCCGGCTCGAGTGATGAGGAGGATTTGGATCGGGAGAAGGGGCGTGACGGAGATGAGTTGCGCAAGATGCTCGGCTTGACTGGCTCTGGTGGACATCATCCTCATGGCTTTGAACAAGACGGGGAGCTCGAAATTACCTTCAAGCCTGGCTTCATAGACAACGCTCTTCCTCCTCCTCCTCCGACGACGACGACCACGACGTCCTCGGACCATTCCAAAAAGTCTCGGCGGAAGAAAGAAGAGGTTTCCAAATTTAGCAACACGACGTCTGGCCTTCCGGTTGGTGAACCGGAAAAGACATCCAGACCTGGACGGAGTACAGCCGACCAAGAACTTCAACTCGTCATGCTCCCCGACCTCGACACTTCATCCTCTGCTGCTCCCCTCCCCGACCACCAACATCGTCACTTTGACCTCCCCCAAATCCTCAAACAAGAGAAACTGGCCTCCAAAAAACTTAAAAAACGTAACCGCAAACCTCACCCTGATGCACCTATCGAACCCGACTCCTTCGCTCTCGATACAAACGACCACAGGTTCTCTAACGCTATCTCAAACGACCCCGAATTTGCTATCGACCCTTCTAATCCTCAGTTGAGTCGTTCTCGCTCACGGCTACACCAATCAGATCTGTTCACTTACATATGTATCTCCCTCTCTGTCTCTCTCTAAATGAATGGGATGGACTCTTGATAGGTTTACAAACACTAAAAATATGCAAGGTTTGCTTCATTCCGTCCGCAACAAACGCCTCCTCTCATCCCCTCCTTCAACAACAACAACAAAGAATCTAGATCCGTCTGATGTTGGGAGTCTTCATCATCGAGCGGAGGATCAGGCTCGATCGGCCAGCCAACTTGTCTCAGATCTAAAAAAGAAACACTCCGTTAAAGCTTCTAAACGTGTTCGTATCGGATAATTCCTTGAATTCTCTTTGGTTTTTTTTGTTTTTCATGTTGCTCGTTCCTTGGGAAATACAAGATGCTGTTTTCCGCCTCGCTCTTGATAGGAGAGTTAAAATGAGAAGGGGGGGGGGGAGGTACATTAGTCGTAACGGGCTCTTTTAGAACTGGATGGTCTACTAGAACCTTGTATGGCCCCTCCAGCTCCCAAGGCAACAGATGATAGGGCATTGTTATTGGTGGTGGTGGTAGTAGAGGAAGAGACATTGTTGCGATGGATAGAAGAATGGTCAGGGAAGGGCGCGCCTCTGGGTCTGATCAGGAGGTTGTTATCCGAGCTCATCTTAGGATCCGAGTCATCGGGGGAGACCCTCCTGAGGGGGTATTTGGGTGGGGCTACGACAGTGGTCGTAGTAGTCGAAGAGGTGAAGAAACAGTCTCGACTAGGTAATGGAGCGGTGGATGTGAAGTAGAGGTGTTGGAGGGCCTCTGAGGCCGAGAGTCTTCGGCTGGGCTCGTAGCGTAATAAGCCGCTCATCAACTGGTATCCTTCTTGTCCATTACTCAGTGTACCTGCTCCTCCTGTTGTTGTTGCTGCTGCTGTTGTTGCTCGGTAACTTGAAGTCTTGTTCATGTACCACTGTCGTAACGTGCTCGTCGTCCTATTTCAATGCCCCCTTTTCATCAGCCTTTGCGTTGTTTTTGGATCGGGGGAAGAAGATATGACTTACTTTTCGAATCGAGACATGTGTGGGTACTCTGGAAGATGAACGATCGAGGGCCACTCTTCCTCTAAAGGATGCCAACCAAATCAATCAACATTCCGTTCTGACTTGTTTTGTTTTGGAGGGTGAGAGTTGAGCTTAACTGGTAGGAGTACCCAGGATGTCAAAGATTTTGGTGAGCTGATCCTTCTGAAAGGGTACGCCGTTATTCTGTGGGTTTTTTCTAGATGATTGATGGTGATGATGGTGGGGGTCAGGTTTAGCCTCGTCTCCCTTGAAGATGGGGCGTAGATAGAGTAGTTCGCCCATGATACAGCCAACCGACCAGACGTCGATGGCTGGAGTATAGTGTCGAGCGCCTAGTAATAGTTCGGGTGCTCGATACCATATGGTGACTACCACTTTATCCGAGGCGTATAAGGATTGGATTGGTGAATGATAACTTCGTGCTAGACCTAGATCGCCTGATTGAATATCAAGATGATGATGATGATTAGTATTCTTTAGAGATAGGTGTGAGTGTAATCTTTTTCTCTACTTACCAATCTTGACCACCCCACGTTCGGTGACCAAGATGTTAGCCGGTTTGAGGTCTCGATGGACGATCCAATTGGCATGTAGATAGTTGAGTCCATTGAGTAACTGCCAAAGGAGTGATTTGAGTGTTCCTTCTGGGATGTTAGAACGAGACTGAGAATGATGATGGATGATTTGCTGTGATAGGAAGAAGTGGTGGTGGTATAAGTTTATACAAGGCTTAGCTTATTAAAAATGATAGACTTAACTAGGAAGTCGTGTTCACAATATTCAAAGACTAGATAGATCGATTTATCTTGTAACATGACTTCTTGTAGTGCCGTTAGGTTTTCGTGTTGGATCTCTCGGTTGAGCTTTAATGAGAGAGAGAGAGGTTAGCAGGTATTTAAATATTTAAGTTGATTGTTCTTACTGACCATGATCTCTCTACATGCGCTCTGACTGATACCGGTATAGCTCACCTCGCCCTCTCGATCTGTGGATGATTGGTTTGTTGGTTTTTTTTTTTTTTTGGTTGAAGAAGAAGAAGAAGAAAGGATACTTTTTACCTGGTTTAAATTTCTTAATGGCTACCATCTGTTTAAGGTTGGATCGATCGTTGGCTTTATATACTTTACCATAGGTACCGGATGAGATAAAACCGAGTATTGAGTATTTATCTTGAATGGTAATTCTCTCTAAATCTTTACGATCTCGATAATCTTTCATTAAATTCGTCATCGTCGTCATCGACGTTAACCTCATCATCATCCCCACAACAATTACGAATTATGAATCGATCCTTAGTAAGATTTGGTTGTTGTAATTTAATTAAGATTAGTTTCGATCAACCTTGGCTTACAACCAGAATCACTTACTCAGCCAAGATTGGTGTTAGTGGTTATCTTGGTTATTCAGAATTAATTAAACCTAAAAACTTAGTCAGCCTATCCAAACTGACCTTAACCAGTTCGGCGATCATCTTAAATCGAATCATTCATCAACACCAACGTCAAGACTTAACACCTGTTGAGAATTTTTTAAGATGTATCCGAACCTTCGATCGACTATCCGATACACTCTGTCGAATCATCGATCTAGCCGAGACCATCCGAAACTTGGACCCTCACCAAGAATGGGTCGAGGCTGCTAACCAGGCTCATCACCTACTCTCTCGATATATGAACACTCTTAATACTCATCAAGAATTATATAAGGTAACTGTTTTCGTCGTCATCATCGTAAATGACTTATAATGACTGACTCACCCTTTTCCAGACTCTAGAATCTTCTCTCTCGAGATTATCACATGTCGATCAACATCATCCCGATCTCTTTGCAGCCAAGACGGTCGCACTCCAATTCCTAAGAGACTTCCAACGTCATGGGATCCATCTACCCTCCAACCAACGACGTCAGTTGGTCAGCATCTCCGATCAGATCCTAACCGTCGGCCGCTCGTTCTTTGCTGGGACCATCGACCGCTTGGAACCCACCTGGCTGACTAAGTCCGAGGCCGCACAGATCGGTCCCAGCTTCCTATCCAGCCTCGAGTTCGATCACCATGGACGGGCAGAGATCGATCCATCAGACTGGCACGCATACACCCTACTCCGTCAACATCCGGATCGATCGATCCGCCACCGGATCTGGCTCAGCCAACGTCAGAGCTCTCCAGACCAGGTCGAACGACTCGAGGCACTCCTCCAGCTACGTCACCAGTTCGCCCGTCTGACCGGCAAGGAGAATTGGGCCCAAGTCATCCTAGAGGATAAGATGGTCGCCAACCCTCAGAACGTGATCGGCCTCCTCGATCGACTGGCCACTCAGACCAAGCCAATCGCTCTCGATGAACTCCATCGATTCCAGAACCTATCCTCCTATCCACCCCAAACCTGGGATCGAGACTATTACGGCCATCTGCTCGCCCAAACCTCCAAACCAAGAACGAGCCCTCGAGCGAGTAACCTGTCGGCCTACTTCTCCGTTGGTAGCTGTCTCCAGGGTCTATCCGAACTCTTCACTCGGATCTATGGCATCTCCTTCCAGGTCGTCAGTCCAGAGGGTCCTAACGAAATCTGGCACGACTCGGTCGTCAAGTTGGCCGTCGTTGACGAACAGGAGGGACGTCTAGGTACGATCTATTGCGACCTATTCGAGAGGGAGGGCAAGAGCCCAGGCGCGGCCCATTACACCGTACGCTGTTCGAGGAGAACCGACTTGGATGAAGAACATCTCGACCTCGACTTTCTCAACACCCTCGATCCTCACCAACCCTTACTCGATGACATCTTCCCCTCTCAAGAACTCCACACTCCTCTCGCCTCTCCTGGCGTCAAAAGACCCGGTTTAGAGGGCCTCTATCAACAACCTATCGTCGTCTTTAGCTGCTCATTTACTCCCCCCAATCCTCACACTCGTCAACCAAGTCTATTGGCCTGGTCTGAAGTCGAAACCCTCTTCCATGAAATGGGTCATGCTATGCATTGTAATCATCTCTCTTCTTTCCCCCAAACAAATCTGTTCCAAATCACTGATTTTTTTCTTCTTCTTTTGTGGTATAGCGATGATTGGACAGACAGAATATCACAACGTGTCAGGCACTCGATGTGCAACAGATTATGTAGAGTTACCGTCGATATTAATGGAACATTTCGCCCGTTCACCCGAAGTATTAAGCCTATTTGCAAATCATTACAGCGACGAGAGACGAGGATTAGATATGGAGGTGTTTCAAGAGCATATCCGTGAGATAGAGAGCCAGAAAGCGACAGAGACCCACGGGCAAATCGTCCTAGCCATTCTTGACCAACACTTCCATTCCTCCATCGTGGCCCAGCCATCGTTTGACTCGACGAGCGAATATGCCCGTCTCATTCGCCAATACGATCTCTTCTCAACCTCGTCATCGAACGACGGAGGAGGAGGAGGAGCTACGCACGACGCGTGGCATGCTCGCTTCGGCCATCTCTATGGCTACGGCGCCTCGTATTATTCGTACCTCTTCGATCGCGTCATCGCCCAGAAGATCATCCACCATCTCTTCCAAAACAACAGCCACTCCATGTTGTCTCGACAGAAGGGCGAACTGATCAAAAAGTTCATCCTCCGAACCTGGCGGCTCTAAAGACCCTTGGCTCTGTCTCTCTAACGTCTTGGGTAATCAGCATCCCGAGTTACTCGATCATCCTAATCAAGCCGTCCAACTCGTGTCTAATTGGGGACTGTGGAAATCTTGATCCTTCCTTCCTCCTCAATAAGTCTCTCTTTTCTCTCTCCTCACTTATCGTCTCGTTCGTCCCAAAGAAATACAAATCAAGATATCCTCCTCCTCCTCCTCGCCTCCCTCTCTGGTGTGCTCTTTTTTGTTTTTGTGACAAGAGAGGAGCACATTTCGTTGCACCATAACAAGTGTCCAATGGGTTATTTTTTAAAGGGTTTTTTTTTTTTTAATTACACACTCCAATTTTTGGTTGGGTTGTTGATAAGAAAAATGGTGTTCTTCAAACTGCATGTTTAGATTATAGTGGTTGCAATCCCTTCTTTAATTTAATCAAAACATAATCATAATATTTCAAAAGATAAATGAAACTGTTGATCAAAAAAAAAAAAAAAAAAAAAAAAAAAAAAAAAAAAAAAAAAAAAAACAGTCTTGGGTTTTGTAGTGAGTGTAAGACTTAACGAATCAGAGGAACGGTACTCGAAGTTATCTAATATTGAGTCAACACAATAGACCATTTAGCTGATCTTGAAGGGGCTTTGATCAAACACAGGATTTCGATGTTGTAAAGCTTGCTTTGTTTCACACACACACAGAGAGCTCATCATTCGTCTTCTACCTTTCCAGCCTCACATCATGTCATGAGTTGGAATGTACAATTGATGGACTAAATCATCATTTACTCAATGAACAAAAAATAATAAAACTTATCAAACTGAAGGATGTTGACTTGTGAAATTTTACAAGGCACCTTGGTACTTGTAATCTTTTGTTCCTCAAGTCCCGGTCGGGAGACATGCGTGTCTCTCTCGACCGCAGGAAACCTCTCTCTCGACCGGAGGGGTTTCTTCCGGTTGAGACACGTCCGTGTCTCTCTCGACCGGAGGGGGCTCCTCCGGTCGAGAGACATGCGTGTCACTCGACCGGAGGGGCTTTCTCCGGTTGTGACACCACCGTGTCTCTCTCGACCGGCGGAGGGGTTTCCTCCGGTCGAGTGACATGCGTGTCTCTCTCGACCGGAGGTGGCTCCTCCGGTCGAGAGACATGCGTGTCACTCGACCGGAGGAAGCCCCTCCGGTCAAGTGCCATACTCGCCAGGGGTTTTCTCCGGTCGAGAGACATCCGTGTCTCTCGACCGGAGAAACCCCGCCAGTCGAACTACCCATACAGAGGGCGTGCACACTCTTTCTTTCTGGGGGTATGTGAGTCGTCACTTGTCACTACAAGTGTCCCGCTTCTTCTCCCTTTTCCGTTAAAGCTTTCCAAGTCAATTATCTACACAGCGTTCGGAAAATCATCTGCCATTCTCAAATCTGCAAACCGTTTAGACTCTTTTTTTTACAGAGCACTAGTCCAGTTGACTTCAATTGTCCTATTCTTCACGCCCTCGTCAGATTACGTAGATCATCCGTTATAATCATGTTGAAGTTTTTTCAAGCGATCCTGATCGCATCGCTCGTTGGGGCATTGTCAGGTTTTGAAGGAGTGACTTTCAGTTATTACAAAGCGTGTAGCGGGGCGAAGGCGATATCATATTGCGTGGAGTTCGCGAGTATTTTCGGATTAAAAAATGCACCGTTTTGTAAGTTCCTCTTCTTGACTGATTAGCAAAGACAGAGCACAAGCCAAGTCGCTCACCTTTTGTGGACTGTTCTATGGCGGTCGAACTCATTGGTCTTCTTCACAGTCGAGGGACCTCGGAAAATCTCTGCTGATAAGACGTTTGTCTGTGCAAATGCCCACAACGGCAACAAATTTACTGCAAAATGTTGCCCCAACGTAATAACCAAGGATCCGGTGAGTATCCTCCAGGTTATAGTTGATTGAAAACTCGATCCAGGGCCGATGTCAGCTGGACCCTCCTTTGGAGGCTCTCCTGGCAGAGTGGCACCTTGCGCCAGCCCCTGCGGGGCTTGCACCAAGTTGGGCCCAACCGGCCGCCAATGTTGCTTGACGGAATATTCTTCTCAGACCCAAAACCAATTTCGTATGACCCTTTTGGTCATTAAACTGACTGACTCATTGGCTCTTACTTCCAAACCGTAGGACACCAGAGTTGGCCAAGCCGTGCGACCGGAAGACGCAGCCACCTGCAGTGATGCGACAAAAACCACAAAATGAAAGAATCCTGTGTGGTGAGTACGTTGAGAGAGACCGGAATTCCTGGAGTGTTTTCTTTTTTTGACCAGTCTCTTCATGGTTGTGCTTTGTGGTTCTTCCAGCTGCACAGTCTCTTTCCACTTGTCCTTCATGTATTACTTTTTTTTTCAAACTAAAGACACATCCATATGCAACATAGCTTTTGTGAAACTGGGTCTCTAAAGCAAACACATGATACAAGGGATGGAGTAAAATAGGGATATTTTAAATGATAGATAAAAACAACTAATAAGGAATAAAATAAGGAGGGCAAACATTCTGTTTATCTTTGTGAATGATTCTCAGATCTCTCTAGACAATAAACATTAAGCCAAACCTGGAAAATATGGCTAAGTGTGAGGCTGATGGATTTAGGGGATACAGAAAACTAAAGACTAGCTAGCAGAATCCCAGACCGTATGATCCTTTGTCTGTCCCTATTTAGGTTGTAGGTTTTCTAAGTTTTTTTTGGATGATATTCAAAGGATTATAATGTCTAATATAGGTGATAACAGAAAGATGAAGGTACAATGTAACAAAGATTTTGCCACAAGGAAAAATGTTTCTCTAGACAACTGTAAGGTATTTATAATCTATATGAAAAGTAAGGAGATTTCTAGAACTCGTAATAGCTGTTTAAGAAGAAATTCTCAAATGAGATAGAAACTAGTAGAAACAACTCTTCTAATTTCATGGTTAAAACTAAGTCTGAATTAGTATGCAAATATGAAATTTAAATCTGTTACACCAAGCTGTGCCAGAGTCTTTTGAAAACTGCAACATTGCAGCCTCTTCTCAAAATGAGAACATGCAAGGAATCTGAGAAGAAAAATCCTAATAGGCCCAGTGTTTTGGACTTTCTAGACCAAAAGTTCAAAGTTCTTTAAAGGGAAGAAACCATGTGGTGTTTTTTCAAGGAAAAACTGTCTTTAGTTGCTCATTTACTCCCCCTAATCCTCACACTTGTCAACCATGTCTTTGCCTATTTACTCCCCCTAATCCTCACACTCATCAACCAAGTCTAGTCAAAATGTAAGCCCTAGGAACTACAGGGAACACAGAGCGGAGGAGGTAGACACACTAACAGACCTGTGAGACACGCAAAAGGTCCAATGTGCAATACAAGTATTGCCAGATGTGGGTTATAATAATAAGGGGGCCGTAATGGTATGGATATAAAAGATTTTAAAGGTCTGTATTACTGAGAGCAACTTTAAAGAAACAGAATAATACAAAGATTTTGCCTCAGGGAAAAAGAACCCTTGAGACTACAACTGGACCTCTTAAATGTTATTTACAATAGGTCTAATAGAACCTTCTAGAAACCCCTCTACTCTATAAATTCTACTAATCAACAAGAACTGGATGTAGGTTAGTTTTCAGATTTATTTTCCCAAACTCAAATTTTCTGGAACTGTTGAAGTATAATCTCCTGGTCCCCAAACTACAATTCTAAAAGCTTTTTTGTTACACAAAACCCTCTTCCATGAAATGGGACATGCTATGCAGTGCAATCGTCCCTCTTCTTCCCTGAAAAAAACTCTGTTCCAAATCACTTATTTTTTCTTCTTCTTCTGTGGTATAGCAATGATTGGACAGACAGAATAAGTCAGGCACTCAATGTACAACATATTATGTAGAGCTACCGTAAATATTAATGGAACATTTTTCCCGTTCACCGAAAGTATTAAGATTATTTGCAAGTTGTCACAGCTACGAGAGACAAGTATTAGATATGGAAGTGTTTGAAGAGAATGTCGGTTTGATAAAGAGCCAGAAAGCAACCAAGACCCAGGGCCAAATCATCCTAGCCATTCTTGACCAACACTTCCATTCCTCCATTGCAGTGCCACCATCATTTGACTCAACAAGAAAATATCCCCGTCTCATTCACCAATAGAATCTCTTCTCATTCTTGTCATTGAAAGACGGAGGAGGAGGCATGCAAGACGCGTGGCATGCTTGCTTTGGCCATCTCTATGTGTTGGATGAAATGTCACCTACATCTCATCTGATGACGTGTAATATTCACACGCGTATAGTTGTTATCTCCAAGTTTCTAGAACCTTTGCTACAATACGCCAACTGAAGTATTTAAGAGCATCCACAGTTGTTTTGATAAAGTTTTGACAACTGTGGAGCTCTTAGCAAGCTCAATAGTTAATCTATCAAGACTGTGCCCACTCAAGGCTCAATAACCCAGCTCTATTGCTGGTTTATTGAGCCGGTTCCACACTTGTGCTCCTCTGAAACTGGAGTTGCAGAGGAGCACTACACGGGGTGGCAGTTTATGGGTGGGGAGGTCTTGGGGGTGTTGAATGAGGGGAGGGTTCACAATACGGTGACCTGTGAGAGTTATTCACACGTTACCTTATCGAGCTCTGTCAGCCACCAAGATATTACATGTAGCATTTAACATGTAATACTTGAAACTTCAAGCTTGAATAAATAATTATTATTCTTGATTTATTTTTATTTATTATTATTAACTTGACATTCTGATCCAAACAGAAATTAGACTTTTACCAGAAAATTGCATCATAGTCTAACAGTTAAGAAAAATCTCCAACATTTGACTTTTGCAGAAGTTTCTGTGTTCAAGCCACACTCATGACCAAATTCAGAAAATATTAACAAAATTTATATAAAATCATATCTATTTTTGATCAAAAATAAAGGAAATTTAATGAATGAAAATCCTTGGAAAATCAATTTTCAAACAGAAAATAAATGGATAAAGAACCATTTATTGGTATAGCTCTTTCCATGAAAATCCTGGAAAATCCCAGCATAACCCATAGTAATCTATATTATAAGATTACTACTATATTTAATTAAATACTTTATGTAGTATGTATTATATAATTAATACATGTGATTTCAGCTCAATCAACCTTCAGGGAAAGCGCTTTTTCAAGCACAAACCCTTAGAGACTTTATTCACATGTATGTCTTAGTGAAATACATAAATTAAAAGCTGAAATATATATCACATTATTTTAATAAATGTGAAATATGTATGGTATCATTTCAATGACACCATGTTTTCACACCTGATCACAAACAGGGTGATCATTCCCCCTTGGTGATCTTGCCCTGATCACTGCTGTTGAAATAATCTAACAGTAAGATCATTTTTTATTATTTAAGGAGAGGTTTCCTTCACTAAATTGAAGATAACCTCCCCCATCAGTTTCAACCATACATTAGATAACTTATTGTAAGCTACAAAGGCACTCACCTTCTCCAGTAAGCTTGGAGGACTGGCCTTATTTTACTTGTAACTATCTTAAATAGTTAAAACTCCTCAAATATGTCCCAATTAAATTAAACCCTTAATTTAATTGGAAGAAACGTGTCCTAGTCTGGTTAGCCCTTCTGAGGAATGATTTCCCATAACAGAATTCTGGCAGCAGGGTCATAACCTGTTTAGCTTTGTTACTTAGTGTTTTTAGAACACTCAAGTAAATATTGATACAGTTATATCTTTTTATTACACTTTTTAAAGTGTAAGCCCTTTTAATTTCTTACTGTACACGCCACAACAAGTGGATTAGAGTCCAGTTTGTTGACAAGCTTGATAAAGCTCCATAAATTTATGGACCTCTATTGAGAATCCTAGAGATTCAATAGCTGTTGAGCGCTATTGAGCGCACAAGTGTGGCATCGTCTTGATAAAGTTGGCTTATCAAGCCGACTTATCAAGACAATTGTGGATGCTCTAAGTCAAAAATCAATTTGTCGCTGGAAAGTCCTCATCCTCAAGAACAAATACAAGGGAGAACTCACATCAAGACTCAAGTACTAGGTAAAGAAAATCATCAATCACTTCATCAAGACGGTTACTCATAGCATTCATCTTATCATAGTTCACCAACTATCAATTGATTCAAATACGAGTATCAATCTAGGAGGCAATTTCAGGGGGAGATTTAGAGGTAGCTCATTATTAAAATTTTACTACGCTCTCAATGTTACTCATGTTCAAGTTTATTTCTCGTCTGAAAATTTATAGTTTCTGTCTCATATTTTCAATCAAAATTGTTGTCTGTCTACTTCAATTGTTAACGGTCTTATCAGGTAAAAAATAAAACTCAACAAATATTTCTTTGTTTAGTATCGTCTGTTGAAAGTTGTCCTTTTTTGTTTTTAAGTTTTACTACTACTGGTTTATTTCAAGTGTTTGAAATTTATATGATCTCTCCATCTTACACTATGTTTATGGTGCCTCGTATTATTCGTACCTCTTCGATCGTGTCATCGCCCAGAAGATCATCCACCATCTCTTTCAAAACAACAACAAGAGCAACAGCCACTCCATGTTGTCTCGACAAAAGGGCGAACTGATCAAAAAGTTCATCCTCCAACCTGGCGGCTCTAAAGACCCTTGGCTCTGTCTCTCTAACGTCTTGGGTAATCAGCATCCCGAGTTACTCGATCATCCTAATCAAGCTGTCCAAATCGTGTATGAATGGGGGCTATGGAAGTCTTGATCCTTCCTTCCTCCTCAATAAGTCCGTCTTTTCTTTCATAACTTATTCTCTTGTTTGTTCCAAAGAAATACAAATAAAAATATCATCCTCCTCCTCGCCTCCCTTTTTGATGTGCTCTTTTGTTTTTGTGACAAGAGAGGAGGATAGTTTCGTTGCATCATAATAAGTGTTCAATGGGTTATTTCAAAGGTTTTTGATTCCACACTCCAATTTGTTTTTGTTGTTTATAAGAAAAATGTTCAACTACATAGATTATAGTTGCACCCCTTCTGTAACATTATGTCAGTTGGAATGTACAATTGATGGACTAAATCCCCATTTACTCAATGAACAAAGAATGAATTAAATAATAGTAATAAAACTTAAGAATTGACTTGGAAAATTATAATAGGCACCTTGGAATGGTACTTTCAAAGCTTATGTTTCTCAAGTTCTGGTCGGGAGATACGCATGTCTCTCTCGACCGGAGGGGCTTCCTCCGGTTGAGACACATCCGTGTCTCTCTCGACCGGAGGAGCCCCCTCCGGTCAAGAGACATGCGTGTCACTCGACCGGAGGACACCCCTCCGGTCGAGAGACATGCGTGTCATTTGACCCGAGGGTTTCCTTCGGTCGAGAGACATGCGTATCACTGGACGGGAAGAGTTTCCTCCGGTCGAGAGACATGTGTGTCTCTCTGTGAGTCGTCATTTTCCACTGTCCCGCTTCTTCTCCCTTTTCCATAAACATCTTCCAAGTCATTTATCTACACAGTGTGTGGACAAACATCTGCTATTCCCAAATCTTCAAACCGTTTAGACTCACTTTTTTTACAGAGCGCCAGTACAGTGGACCCAATCATCCGATTACGTAGATCATCCGTTATAATCATGTTGAAGTTGTTTCAATCGATCCTCATCGCATCGCTCGTTGGGGCATTGTCAGTTAGTTGTGAATCCGATTTCACATTTTTCAAAGCGTGTAGCAAGCCGAAGGCGGTATCATATTGCGTGCAGACCATGAATGATCCTGCAGCCTTCATAAACACACCATTTTGTACGTTCCTCTTCTTGACTGATTAGCACAGACATAGCACAAGCCAAGTCGCTCACCTTTTGTGGACTGTTCTATGGCGGTCGAACTCATTGGTCTTCTTCACAGTCACGGGACCTATGAAGATTACTGCTGATCAGAAGTTTAGCTGTGTAAATTACCCCGACGTCAAAACTACTGCAAAATGTTGCCCCAAGATACTAACCAAGGTTCCGGTCAGTATCTTTCAGATTATAGTTGATTGAAAACTCGATCGAGGGCCAATTTCAGCTGGACCCTCCTTTGCCTTCGGAGGCTCGCTTCGCGAGTGGCGCCTTGCGCCAGCTCCAGGGCTGGCGCTAAGCTAGGGCCCAACCGGCCGCCAATGTTGCATGACGGAATATTCTTCTCAGACCCAAAAACAATTTTGTATGACCCTTTTGATCATTAAACTGACTGACTGAGTGGCTCTTACATACTTCCAAACCGTAGGACACCAAAGTTGGCCTACCCGTGACAAAGGCAGACGCAGCCACCTGCAGTGATGCAACAAAAGCCCCATAGTGAAAAAATCCTGTGTGGTAAGTACGTTTAGAGAGACCGGAATTCCTAGGGTGTTTTCTCTTTTGGAACAGTCTCTTCATGACTGTGGTTTTTGGTTCCTCACAGCTGCACAGTCTCTTTCCACTTGTCCTTCATGTATTACATATTTCTTTTCAAGCGACAGACACATGCACATGTAACATAGCTGTTGTGAACCTGGGTCTCTAAAGCAACCACATGACACAAGGGATGGAGGAAAATAGGGGTAATTAAAATGATAGATAAAAACAACTAATACAGAGGAAAAAACTCTGTGTATCTTTGTGAATGATTCTCAGATTTCTCTGAACAATCAACATTAAGCTGAGCCTGGAAAATCTGGCTAAGCTGTGCCAGAGTCTTTTTAAAACTGCAACATGCAGCCTCTTCTCAAAATGGGAACACACAAGGGATCTGAGAAGAACAATCCTAATCAGCCCTGCTTTTTTAGACTTTCTAGACCAAACATCCAATATTCTTTAAAGGGAAACCACTGCGGTGTTTTTCCAAGGAAAAAACCACAGAGAAAGAGATGATATTGTGAAGATTATTGAATTTTGAAAATTCAATTCAGGATACACTCACTGCAAGCATGATTTTATCATATTCCTGGTATCACACCAGTTGCACAAAAATCTGATATTATATCAGTCAAAGCTGGTCTTTTATCTAACACAACTGATGTTATGTAAACCTTAAATGGCATCATGTATATCCTAGAAGATATTTCATCTACTCCTACAACTCAATATCACAACCATTGAGTATTTATCACGAGTATATAGCCCCCAATTTTGGGGGGAGGGACTTGTAGAAAGACACAGATCAACACCAATCCGCAAACTGTGTCATGCAACCTAACGGGCCGACGTTGACCCATTAGGTTGCATGTATTGTGCCAGTACAAACCTTGCATGGTTTGTTTGGCTTGAAAAGGGCATTCCCTTATTAATATGTAGATATATTGACATCTGACATAAATGTTTGGCCCATGGGTATTATTTCAGATAGACAAATCTGATATGAATTCATTAATTCTGATATTAAATAGGTTAGGCTGATGAGATATCCCTTATGATAGAAATAATATCATGTTATGTATGTATAATAGGGGGTGTAAAATATGACCAAATCCACCATTATCTAGTCAACTGGTTTTGAAAATCCACCAATTGTAAAAAACATGGGAATCTATGTACAATGGTTCAGAATTCTCAAAAGTGTAATTTTGTGGAAAACCCTAATTCACTGGTTTTAATTATGGATTTGGTCATATTTGATACCCCTAATATTGACATGTGTGAGCTAGGTAGAAAATTTTACTTTTTTGTATAACATAATAGGAGATTTATTCAACTGATATACAATCATGTTTGCAGTATGTGAGATTTGAAGCTTTAATCTTAGGTTGAATTTGAGTGGAAGAGTTATAAATGGGGGATGGGTAGAGGAGAGAAACTAACAGGGAAGAAAGGATCAAAAGGGAAATGACTGAAACTGGGTCAAATACACTTTTGTAGCTAGAGTAGTGAGCTGTAAATTTATTCATCCTTGGGCCTGGGTATGGTGTTGTTTGGTGTCTGAAGCTGTGGTTCTGGGTGTCTGAGGTTGTCTTTTGTTATAATCTAAGCCAAAGAGGTACAAGGACCTGGAGTGTTTGTTTCTCAGATGGGACAAAAGGGGGTTTTGATAAACGCACGCCAACGCCAACCCGCACGCCAATTTTTTTTGGCGTGCGGGGCCAACACGCCATTTGTTTTTGGCGTGTAGGGTCTACACGCCAAAAAAAAATGGCGTGTGAGACCCACACTCCAAAAATGGCGTGTGGTTCCCACACGCCATGTTTGTTTTGGCGTGTGGGCCCCGCACGCCAAATCAAATTGGCGTGTGGGAGCGCACGCCAAACAATTGGCGTGCGGGTCCCCTCGCTCACATAATCAAATGGGAGGGACCATTCGATTACGTGAGCGGGGCCCCTCCCGGCTGACAAGGTTATACAACCTCGTCAGCCGGGAGGACTTCCTCCCGGCACAAGGCTGTATAACCTTGTCAGCCGGGAGGACTTCCTCCCGGCTGACGAGGTTATACAACCTCGTCAGCCAAGAGGAAGTCCTCCTGGCCGACGAGGTTGTATAACCTTGTTGGCCGGGAGGACTTCCTCCTGGCCAACGAGGTTATACAACCTCGTCGGCCAGGAGGAAGTCCTCCCGGCCGGCGAGGCTATACAACCTCGTCGGCCAGGAGGAAGTCCTCCTGGCTGACGAGGTTGTATAACCTCGTCAGCCAGGAGGAAGTCCTCCTGGCCGACAAGGTTGTATGACCTCGTTGGCCGGGAGGACTTCCTCCTGGCCGATGAGGTTGTATAACCTTGTCAGCCGGAGGAAGTCCTCCCGGCTGACAAGGTTATACAGCCTCGTGCCGGGAGGTAGTCCTCCCGGCTGACAAGGTTGTATAGCCTTGTCAGCCGGGAGGGGCCCCGCTCACGTAATCAAATGGTCTCTCCCATTCAATTATGTGAGCAAGGGGGGACCCGCACGCCAAACAATTGGCGTGCGGGGCCCACACGCCAAACAATTGGCGTGCGGGGCCCACACGCCAAACAATCTGGCGTGCGGGGCCCACACGCCAATTTTGTTTGGCGTGCGGGTCCCACACGCCAAAAAAAAATGGTGTGTGGGACCCACACGCCATTTTTGGCGTGTGGGCCTCACACGCCCTTTTTTTTTGGCGTGTAGACCCTACAAGCCAAAAAACAAATTTATTTGGCGTGCGGGGCCCACACGCCAAAAAAAAATGGCGTGTGGGCCTCACACGCCCTTTTTTTTTGGCATGTAGACCCTACACGCCAAAAAAAATGGCGTGTTGGCCCCGCACGCCAAAACAAATTGGCGTGCGGGTTGGCGTTGGCTTGCGCCGTTGGCGTGCGTTTATCACCGCCCGACAAAAGGGTGGCACTGGCAAAAGATGCATGAGAACTGATGATGTCTGATTTTACTTGATGTAGGTTAGTTCACAAAGGTCCCTCCGGTTGAAGATGTTATACAACCTCTTTGACCGGAGGGAATCCCTCCGGTCTAGGAGGCTATACAACCTCCTCAAGGGTATACAACCTCCTCAACCAGAGGGATGTTCTCTGGTTGAGGAGGGTATACAACCTCCTTGACCAGAGGGATTTCCAATGGTTGAGGAGGCTATAAAACCTCCTTGACCAGAGGGAATACCTCCAGTAGAGCCTATGTACATAGGCAGGGGCATGCGTGCCCCTCCCTATATACATAGAATGGGTGTGCGGCTTGCACATCCTTTCTATGTATATGGGTAGGGGCACGCACACCCCATACATAAAAAGGGTGTGCGGTTTGCATGCCCTTTTTTGAATGGGGTGTGCAACTGCACACCTTTTTTTGGGTGGGTGTTGCACACCTGTAGATGTGCTGCCTCCACAAAAAGGGTGTGCAGTCACACATCCCATTCAAAAAAGAGTGTGCAAACCACACACCCTTATTTTATGGGTGTGCCCCTGGCGTGGGCATGCAGCCAGGGTTGATTTATCAATCCCCACCTCAAGGAAAGGGATAGAGAAATCTATGAAGGAATGGAGAAATTGAAAAGATCCAAGTTGAGGATAGGGCTGAAAATTGAACATGAAGAAACAGAATATGAAGTTACAAAACTGTTTAAACTTTATAAGGTTGAAAAGTTATCAAGTAGTTGTGGAAATAATTGAAGTAACTGAGAAAATGAATAAGGAAGAAGACTCTAAATATCAGCTGTGAAAGTGTCAGCTCCAAGGCTTATAGTTACAGCTTTTAATTACTTTTTTCTTGTTTTTGAAAAAAAAGGAAATCTAATTAAGCACTCCCAATGCATTTTCCAATGCATTTAGAAATGGTAACACTATAACTGAAGGAAATTTCTTTTCTTTCTCAACTGCTTTCAATTGAAATCAAACCATATAACCCCACTGAAGTTAGCGTTGGTTTTTTTTTCTTCTTTTTTTTTCTGCACAGTGACTGTGAATCATGAGTTTTTTGAAGCAAACTTTGAGATTGGGTGTTGATAAATGCACACCCACAGCACAAGTTGAAACCATGGCAAACACCAAATCCTGCCCAGCTGTTGGCTAGCCACTAATGTGTAGAGGCACACCCATACCCTGTGTGTATAAACATAGGGTATGTGAATATACCATATTTACACACTTCAAAACAAAATGGCTCAACTTCCTGCATTTGACATTCAAAAATACAAAGGCAGCTATCTACCTTTAATGCATGTCAACTGCAGCCTGTTGAGCCAGTGGTTTTTTTTGCAGCAACATGTACATTGAGGTTTTTCATTTTTTATTTGTTATTTTTAAAGTGCCAATTTTTTAGCTTGCTACTAGTTCAGAGACAACCAGACTAGAGAAAAATGGTAATTACTCCTTGTATTAATAAAACTACTTAAATAATACTCCTACTGAGGGCTAAAAATAGCTACCAGGTATAAACATATGTAATATAAGATCATGCTAGTATTTAGAGCTCCTTTATGGGATAATAACTTAAATAAACTATGTAATTATCCCTTAGAACCATAAATAAAATAACTAATAACATTTGAAATGAATATCACACTGTTTATAGTCTTTTGAGTATTGTTAACTTATACAAATATATACTGTATAAGTTACAAAATATGATTATACATGGAAAGCACAATAGCCACTAATTATACTGGGATCTTAAACACCCCTACTTCTAGGCCCCAGTGTAAACAATTTTCAAAGCTTCTCTGCATTTGCAAGAAAACCTTTGGAGGGAACCAAAAACACCCCTGCTTGCAGGGCGTTGATAGACGCACACCAACTCTAACCCGCGCACACCATTTTTTTTTTGGCGTGCAGGGCCTACACGCCAAAAAAAACGGTGTGGGGGGCCTACACGCCAAAAAAAGGGTGTGCAGGAGGGCACACCAATTTTTGGTGTGCGGGTCCCACACACCAATTTTTTGGCGTGTGGGATATCACGTAATCAAACTGGTGGACCGCACTGCCAGGCGATGTCATCCCAGTTAAACTGGGATGCGCTATTTAAACACTGATGAAATACATATCCAAGGGACCCCCTTGGTTTTATATTTCATTGGTTGAGGTCAACCTACTTAAATTGGTTGTTTGCATCCTAGTTTAACTGGGATGAACTCAACCTAGGTGATTATGCTGGCAGTGACGTGAAAGTCCCCACACACCAATTGGTGGCGTGTGGGAAACCTTGTTGGCCGGCCAGGAGGTTGCGTGCCCTGCACATCAACAAAAAAAGGTGTGTAGGCCCCGCACGGCAGAAAAAAATGGTGTGCGGGTTGGCGTTGGTGTGCGCCTTTGGTGTGTGTCTATAAACGCCCCTCCAAATTAAATTGATTATCAATTGATATTAATAAAAAGATTAAAACCATTAAAAAGAATTCATTCCATATTATTTTTGCCTTGAACCTTATTTAGCTAGGAGGAAATTAGTCCTTGGCATCACAGAGCATGACAGGAATTCTGGTTGTAAATATGATAAATCTGGGGAATAAAATTACAGGGGGTAAAAATTCCCTCTTAAATGCCTTTCTGGAGACCTGATGGCAAAACAAAGGTGTACTTGTGGCTATGGGAATACCAGAAGGAAGGAGTTAACCTTAGTAGGAATAAATGATGAAATATATCAAATGTCTATATGTACAGGCTGTCAATAAATAATACAGCCTGTCAATCATCTAATGAGATCATCTGAGAGAGCTTCATAAGATCTTGTTTTGATTGATATAATTTATTGATCATCTGATCAATAAATTTCTGTCAGCTTGCTACTAGCTCAGAGACAACCTGACTAGAACAAAAATAAACATAAAATAAAAAATATAGTATTACTCATTTAATAAAAGGTAATAAATAAACAATAATAAGATAAAGCAACATAAAAAAGCAGTATGTAAATAATAAATACATTATTACATAGTAAATTAATAATAAATAGATAAATACAGTAATAAGTATAAAACAATGAATATGTTAATAAATAATAAGATAAGTGGAAATATTATTTCATAATCTTAAAGAGCGTGTAAAATAACCTAGGGTACTTCAGCCAAAGTACCCCAGATAACTTAAAACTTCTAGTAGTAAAACAACTTGAAAGAATATTACCACTAAAGCACTGAAATAATTATTATACATTAAAAATACAGAATAAATACCATAAATACATATAACAAAACCACGAAATAACAATGTATTTAAATAAAAACATAATAAAATAAATACATATAACATTAATAATATAAGTATATAATACTAGTAATATAGTACTATAGTATATATTTATTTATTCTATTACATACTAGGTACACTAAGGATGATTCAGAGCGACAAAGACCACGAACAAGAGGAAGGAAATAACATGAGAAACTTCTGAAAATAACAATTGAACAACTGTTCAAAATAAATATACTACATCCTTAGTGGGAAATTATTGATTGACAGATCTCTGCAGTCATGCATTCCCAAAGAGCCTGCATGACAGGGATCAAACAAGAAGCTCTTGAAGCGCCCACAGAACAAACAAATACATGTATCTCACATTGTACACAATACAAAACAAATTAAACTCTGACAAATGTGATCAACAGGTACATGTGATATTTAATCAATAAATTTTGACATGTAATTAAAACCTTTGATCAACACATCTAAAAAACCTTGTCAGAGGTTCAGAAGCGCCTCAAGATGCCAGCAAAAGAGCTTAGACAGGCTGTACCCATAGTAGACAGCCTGTACATATGGAAATTTGATTAAACAACTACATACATTTGTCTTAAATCTTAACCCCTTCCTTTTAAATGTTCCCATAGCCAAAAATACTTCCTGTGTTTCGCCATCAGGGCTCTCAAAAGGCATTTAAGGAGCCCTTGTTCCCCCTGGATTTTGCCTGATCATGCTTTAATATATATACTACCACCTGTACCCACTTACATAGCTTTTACAATTGTTATTCTGTCTGGTAAGGTCCTAGTATCTGTTCTTTTACCCCTCATACCTCATATCCTTGTTGGTATTACCTCTTATAAATCCTCCCAGAGCTTTATATTGCTCTTGATCTTTTATTTTGCACCTTGTGTAGCTAGAAGGATTACTCCTTGGCATCACAGAGGCTGACAATTTCAGAAGCAAACTATCAACACCAGGAAAAAACAATTGTCACTTGACAACAAGTGATGTCTTGCAGCTTAGGTTGTAGCTCCCACACTTCTCTGCTGCAGCTCTGCACAACTGTGTATGCTCGCTTTGTGCAAGCTTGGTGCTCATTGTGGTGTAGCCCAGGGTGCACTGAGCTGATGTTCAACTGGGCCAGCTCAGTATTGACTGCGGCACAGCTCAGTGTTCAGCTGGGCCTGCTCAGTGTTCAACTTCAAGTCACTCTATGTAGCACAATGTCCTCTCTCAATCCGATCAAACACTCTCCTGGTCTATCACCAGCAGCCCACCCGACAGCTCAAAAACCAATGTCAGCCTTCCAATGCAAGTTTGTTCCTAACATCTTTCAGCTTTCCAACTCACATGTTTGTAAATATTTCAGCTTTCTGAATCACATTTTTGTTACTAGCTACTATCAGCATCCATCTCATGTCATGAATGTCTCTTTTCACTATTTGTATCTAGTAATTTGAATGTCTCTTTTCACTATTTGTATCTAGTAATATCTTTGAAATGCAAAGTATTTCTTGGGACATATTGTGAGCTGTATCCTGGTTATCGTACTTCAGCTTCAAGGTACAAGAAGCCATGGTGGTGAGAGTTGGAGAGGGGCCGAATTCAATAAGTCGATGTACTTATGATGGGAAACAGTTGGTCTTGCGTTTGAATCCAGAGAGCCTAGTATTGCAGACAAAACAGTTGCGCCTAGAAAAGCTACTTACAATGAAAACTGATAGGCAAGCAGCTCGACAATAATCACGTAACCCAGATTTTCCGGAAGATCCCAGCCATCCTGGACCCAATTGTTCAACGTTTTCTCTAACCGCGGAGAGTTGGTCTGTTGGTAGATTCTTTCGGCATAGGCCTTGAAGATTTGGAAGGGTTCGGCAGTCAAATTGGGAATGTACTTGTCAATGAGGAGCTTGGGGTTCATATGAGCCGGGTTCAACTTTTTGGAAAGATAGGCTCTGAATGGCATGACACCAGCCCAGATATAGCGTGAGTGGAATGGTACATTGATACCCGGAAGAGGAATGGAGCTGATGCACGTAAAAAACAGTGATGTCTTTAGCTTGAAAGGACGATCGGGTGAGATGGATGAAAAAGGATTACTAACGCAAATCCACGCTCAAGTAAAATGAATCCCTGTTTTTCTTCCTTCAATATAGATTCCTTATGGCACTTGCCGACGATTTTGATCAAGTGTTCTTTGACTTTCTCAAGTGACATTGTTTTCTGAAGTTCGGCAATGTTGATTTTCTGGACCTTGAGGAAGTTTAAGACGTTGGTGAGGGTTTGTAGTGCTAGGTGGAGGGTCCCTTCTGGAATGCAAGCGACAATCGTCGTGCCTTCGATGGTCGGAGTGGGACGTTCTATCAGATCAGCATCATCGAAGGCCATCTTGTACTTCAAACCCCATTGGGCTTGAGGCGATCTTTCGACTGGCTATCTGTTCTTTGCTCGGTGTGTGTAGACTCACTTTCCTGTCCTTTTGAAAATCCAATCCGAATGTCTGTGTAGTAGTATATCACCTCAGACTGAATCCAAACAATCGGCACAAGTCTGATCAACTTACAGCTTAGATACCGATTGAGAGAAATCAATGTGAATCCTACGATCATCAATCAGTACGCCATAGACATTCATGACATGAGAGGCAGCAAAACCATGGATGCTGATAGTAGCTAGTAACAACATGTCTACCGCTACGCTTGTTGTTTCAACTGGCAAATCTGGAATCAAACCACCCAAAGAGGCTCTCAAGCAAACCCCTTGCCAAACACAGCAATCCTATTGATCAGGTGCAATTTTCAAGCTTTGTTACTCTTGCCAGCGACGCCATCCTACAATCCTTATTACTAGATACCATTCAAATTACTAGATACAAATAGTGAAAAGAGACATTCATGACATCATGGATGCTGATAGTAGCTAGTAACAAACATGTGATTCAGAAAGCTGAAAGATTTACAAACTTGGAAAGCTGAAAGATAGGAACAAACTTCCAGTCGGAAGGCTGAAAGTCTTGATGCATTGGTTTTTTGAGCTGGTCGGGTGCTGCTGGTGATAGACCAGGAGAGTGGCACAGGGCTATTGATGTGTGTTTGGAGAGGAGTTGTTGGTGGAGGTTGGATTGAGAGAGGACAATAGGGAGAGACCGAGTGTGCTACATGTGACTACTGAGCGGGCCCAGTTGAACACTGAGCAGGAGCTGAACACTGAGCTGTGCCGCAGTCAATACTGAGCGGGCCCAGTTGAACATCAGCTCAGTGCACCCTGGGCTTCACAATGCACAAAGCGGGCATTACAGAAGAACATCACTTGTCATCTATGCAAGTTGCTATACAAATGTTTTTTTTCTGTTCAATTTGTTTGCATACATGTACTGTTCTTTTTTAATTTAAATCCTTTGCATACTTGCATTGTGGGATCTTCTGAATCTCTCCATTAAATCATCTGAAAATCAGGTATCCTCTTTCTGTCTCTTCCCCTTTCCTATCTTGCACTCTCACTTCCACATCTCTTCTCCACTTACCATAGTTTACAGTCCCTGTCCTTCCAGGTGAGATTCATCATTTATTTGTCAAATATTAAAACTTCAGCAAAGAGTATTCTTTAGTCTCTTGCCTTGCCTTTCCCTTCTCAATATCAAATATAGTTCCTCTCTCATTCACATACTCCTGTATTCAACAATGTCTTTTTCTTCATTCTTCTATCTTGTGATTTTTCATTATTCATTTCCTCTTCTTCTTCTCTAATAATTTCTATTTTTTTTTTCTATTGAGCCCCTTCTATTTGGGCGGATGATAAAATCACTCCCCCCGGCGCACACCCTTAAAAAAAAGGTGTGCAGCCCGCATGCCCTTAAAATAAAGGTGTGCAGCCCGCACACCTTTTTTTATTGGCGTGCGGGCTGTAAGCCCAATTTTGGGTGTCAGCACGTCTACAGGCATGCGACACCCACGCAAAACAGGGCGTGCGGTCGCACACCCATTCAAAAAAGGGTGTGCGACCTGCACAGCATATTCAAAAAAGGGTGTGCAACCTGCACACCCTATTCAAAAAAGGGTGTCTGACCTGCACACCCTTTTTATGTATATAGGTAGGGGTGCGTGCCCCTACCCATATACATAGAAAGGGCGTGCAGGCCGCACGCCCTTTCTATGTATATAGGTAGGGGCACGCACACCCCTACCTATGTACATACATGGGCATGCTGACGGCACAGTCCCCATTTTTTGGGACTGTGCTGTCAGGCCGTACGGGCGTTGATAAACGCACGCCAACACCAACCTGCACACCAATTGTTTTTGGCGTGCGGGGCCTACACGCCATTTTTTTTAGCGTGTAGGCCCCGCACGCCAAAAAAAATTGGCATGCGGTTCTCACACGCCATTTGTTTGGCGTGTGGGACTTGCTCACGTAAATGAACTGGTGGACCGGTTTGATGACGTGAGCACATCCCCACAAGCCAATTGTTGGCGTGTGGGAATGCTCGTTGGCCGGCCAGGAGGAGTTCCTCCTGGCTGACGAGGTTGTATAACCTTGTCAGCCAGGAGGAAGTCCTCCCGGCCGGAGAGGTATAACCTTGTCAGCCGGGAGGAAGTCCTCCTGGCCAACAAGGTTGTATAACCACGCCGGCCAGGAGGAACTCCTCCCGGCCGGCAAGGCTATACAACCTTGTCTGCCAGGAGGGAGTCCTCCTGGCCAACAAGGTTTTATAACCTTGCTGACCGGGAGGACTTCCTCCTGGCAGGCCAAAAAGCGTTCCCGCACGCCAACAATTGGTGTGTGGGGACGTGCTCACGTCATTGAACCGGTCCACTGGTTTGATTACGTGAGCAAGTCCCACACACCAAACAATTGGCGTGTGGGACCCGCACGGCAATTCTTTTTGGCGTGCGGGCC